>OU343220.1:109566353-109675292 GCA_910596185.1 Chrysanthemum makinoi
CTTATTATTTTGGTTTTCATAACAAGTCATAGTTATAAATTTTGCTTATTTAATTCCAGCTTATTAGGTTTGGCAAAATAAAATCAAAATAAAACCAAGTAGCAAAATGAGGGTGGGATTAGGACAGACCTCTGTAACAGGTCCTGTCCAACCTCCTCCAGAAACCATCATGCTTGGGGTTTTCACATTATTTCCCTACACAAATCAAATATATACCATTTGTCCAAATTTAGCTTATAAGGTTTATTAGCTTATTTCAGAGCTTATTTAAAATAAACACCGTCTTTTCATTTTCTTAAATCTTTGTATTAGTATAAAGTATTTCTATTAAAGTTTCAGATTTTTCTAGTTATTTTTTAGTATTTTAAACATTTAATTAGTATTTTATAGTAATTAATTCAATAAAAATATAAAGTCTAAAAAATATAAATCTTTTTTCTAAAATTTTCTTTTATCATATAGTAAGTAAGAAAATTAGTTTTACACTTGTAGGCCTTTTATTTCATAAATTTTACGCTTTTGCTTGCTTCCAAATGAATTTTTAAACAGTAACGTGGTTACTCATTTTAAACCACGCTTCTAGAATAATTTAGGATTAGTTTTAGTTAATATAGTTTATTTAAGTTATTTTGTTTTCAAAATAAACGTTCATCGATCTCAGAAAAATAGTGATAGTGTTTATTTAATATATTTTAACTTTTAATTTCTTTTAATTTACATTTAAAGTGGTGTAATTTAGAACTTTTCTTTAGGTAATTATCCAATGAAAGCAACTACGATCTATCCTTAGTGATCATTCTATCATCTGAAGTGTTTATACACCAATTCATCCTCGTGGGACTTAACGACTGGGAATCACTATTCTGGACTTCATTGTTGTGTTTAATGGTTTTAAGCTTTCTACGGTGTGAATTCACAGTGGCGGTTTGTGGAGGTAGCTTATTGTTTTCAAACCTGAATCAAGAGTCGATTAAACTTGGGCATCAACATGATAGCATAAGTAGCTTATGTCAAAATGTAGCTCTTTGAAAATTTGGAAAAATTTGTCCATTTGATGACTAGCTTTCTCACGGAGCTTTTGCTCATTCAAACGTGATGGATAAGGAATAGAAGATTTGGATTTGGTATTTTCAATGGGAGCTCAGTGGTTCAAAAACAACTCTGGATTAGACTTGGGTTCGGACAACTTGAGGATGAACATCATTGGTTCCTCCGTTATTAACAGGAAGTTCCTTGATAACTTGACTCATTTCTCCCTGGAGGATTGGAATTAGGCGGAGGTCCATTGTGTGTCTTGGGTTCACTTTCCACTACCTTAGGGAGAGAAGAAGAAGAGGTAGTAGGAATAGCGGTCCATTGTGGCTTACCCACCGGTGTGATCGCTTTAGCATCGCCTCGGTTAGCGATCGTGTTGCTCGGAAGTTTTCTGAGCCAGAGGTTGATCATTTAAAGACTTTTGAGATCGCCATCGGTGACTAACAACTGCTTCATTTCATCTTGGGATTTCATGAATCGCTAATAACTCATCGATGATGGTGGAGGATGTGGAGAAATTCGAGTCCGATATTTTGATTAGGACCTTGTTGTTGAAAATTCCTTGATTAGGATTCACATTCCCATGAAATTGATTCCCTCGATTGAAATTGTTTTGATGAAGGTTTCCTTGTTGTTGGAAACCTTGATTGGGTCCAGGATAGAAATTACCTTGGTTTTGATAACCTTGGTTCATTCTAGGTTGATTCTTCGGTTAGGATTACGGTTAAAAGCCGGGTGCACGATAAATGTTAGCACGGTAGCTTGGTTCATTCGAGGCATTGATTACCTCCTTGATTTGAAGTACCGCTATAGCATTTGCTTCAAACGGACTACCATGGTGGCGATGCAGGTTGTAGTATGCATGAGGGCCACCACAAGTGACACAAACTTCAACTTTCTTCACTTCACCATGTGATGGTGTTTGAGTGAAAGTGACTTTCTTTGGTTAGCAAGAACCAGCTCGAATAATGTCCGTGAGTTTATCAATCTTAGCATCGGTGCTAAATGTACTCACAGGAGATGAAGTAGAAGGTCCAAAGTAGGCCGATTCGATATGTCTTTGTGCGAAAAGCGGACTGGACTTGTTTTCAATGATTTGTAAGGCTTCTTTGTGGTTTTGCTAAGGAAATTACCTCCGGAGGCATTCAAAGAGTCTTGGTCAACTTTGTCTCGCACCATTGTAGAAAGTATCCATTTGCATTAACTTCGGTAAAACCATGATGTGGACACTTAGGAGCAATTCTTTGTAACGATCCCATGCCTCCCCGAATGATTCATCAAATCTCCGAGAAAATTTCATTATCTCATTCTTAAGACTTGTGGTTCGGGATGGAGGATAGAATTCGTTAACAAAATTGGTAACTAGATCCTCCCATGTCTCAATGGAACGAGGGGGTTGTTTCTCAAGCCAATTCCGACTTGTCCTCTAGAAAATGGGAACGAGAAGAAGCTTGATAACTTCATGTGGGACATTCTTGTACTTGATGGTAGATGCAATCTTGTTAAACCATCTAATGTGTGCATGAGGATCATCCCGCTCAAAACCATAGAATTGGCTTTGGGTTACTAGATTAAGCAACCGGTTTTGAGCTCAGGTATCGACCACAATGGTAAGGACAACAATGGCATCCCCGTAACCCTCGATGGGTGCTTGGAGAAGCTCATTCATGGGTTTGTCTTCGCCATTTCGGTGGTGGTGGTGGTAGACGCTCATCATCCGCGGTGAAGGAAGTGAACGTCCTCTCGTCTCGAGAATCTTTCCAAGTTAAAGTGGACTTGTGGCTGAAAGCACGAAAAGCATGCACTAAGTATAAAAATCAAATTTTCAAAACAAATGAGGCAAAACGACAAGTGAACTTAACCAATAATCCCAAATGAAATGGCTTCTTTAAGAAAGGTACACCAAATCACAAGTGACACAAAGGAAAGTTTTAAATCTGATGTTCGGGAACTTAATGTGGTTACCCGCTTAGGTAGTGCCTTTGATTCGGTGGTTGATTTTATGTATATATTAAGTACCAATGAAAAGGCGTAGGTAATGATTTGTGTGATGGTTTAAAAACTTTTGGACAATATTTTTGGTATCGTCTCGTTTAACCAAATCGTATATCTTTAAGAATCACCTTAAAAGAAATACAAGCTAGAGCGATTAGTTGTTTTTTGTTGTTTTGGGTTTTAACACTTTAGGAAAGTGTTAATAACTTTTTGATTTATATAAACTTTGTAAAACTTTTTAACTGTGGTATATGTGTAAGTACGGATGCGAAATGCTAAAACGCATCTGACCTCCCGACTGTAAAATTTGATTGATGCAAAACCGCTCAAGTTATCTCATAGCTAACTTGTGAATGACGAAACCGTAAGAAACTCAAAATAGTTCACACACCAATGCAATTTAAGATCAGAGGAATATAGTGTATTCTCGGTGGTTAAGTCCCACGGAGAGATGAATTGGTGTAAAACACTTGCTCGGATGATAGAATGATCACTAAGGATAGTGATCATAAGGATATTGATGGAAAATTACCTACGAAAAGATTAATAAATTACGATTGACTTAAATGCAAATTAAAAGAAAATTAAAAAGTTAAAATATATTAAATAAATGCTATCACTATTTTTACAATGATGTTTGTGATTTTATAAAACAAAATAACTTAAATAAACTATCTTAACTAAAACGTAACCTTAAATTACCTAAAAACGTGGTTTAAAATGAAAACAAGCGTTACGTTTAAAATTTATTTGGGCAAGCAAAAGCGTAAAATTTATGAAATAAAAGGCCTACTGAATGTAAAACTAATTTTATTACGTCTTATATGACAAAGAAAATTTTTAGAAAAAATTTATATTTTTAGACTTTTATATTTTTATTATGAATTAATTAATAAAAACACTAATTAAATGTTTAAAATACTAAAACAAATGAGAAAAAATCAAAACTTTTTATAAAATACTTAATACTAATAAAAATTTATGAAAATTGCAAAAGTTGAAAAAGCTATTAAAATAAAAGTGGAAATAAGCTATTTCCTACGTTTAAGCTTATTGTGGAAAACGTGGTTATATATTAAGTTGTGTAAGGTTTTAACGAGAAAGACCGAGAGGCATGGCATACAACACCACTATCATCCTCTTGAGGGAGAGGTCTGAGGTCGACCACTGCTCTCCTTTTTGTGAAACATTTTATTTTTGGAATTTTCTTTTTGCACTTTATTAAGAACAATGAAATAAGCAAAATTTAAAACTACAACTTTTTATAAAAAGTACTAATAAGCTCGTGTGACTTATTATTCCAACAGTAGACCTATATGAATGAAATAAGCTTAAGGATAGGCCAAATGGCTTATAAGCTACTAAATAAGCAAGGTGAAACTGGAAATAAGCTAAGATTATGATAATAAGCTAATACAACATTTGAAGAAGCTCAATTAACTAGAAATAAGCCAGGGATAAGCTATAAATAAGCACTACTTAACGTACACAGGACACTTTTATTTTTACTAGGCACCTATAAACTTAATTTTAAGCACTTAAATAAGCTAGAAAATTAAAACAAAGACTGGGATTAACAAGTTGACCAACTCAGCTTTTCAAAAGCTAAAATGCTCTGATTTGTTCCTTTGGATAGCTTTTATGAGCTTATTAAAATTTGGAAAACTACTGAGCTATCTTGGACTAAATGAAATGGTCAGAACTAATAAGCACTTGCAGTCCTAGAGAATAAGCTACAAAATGGAAACTTAAGTTGTCCTCAAGATGGCTTGGTTGGCTATCTAAGGAACCAAGAATTACAAGCTATGGTATTAATGAGAGCTTTTACAAGCTCTTGAAATTGATTATCTCAAGCTGTGCAGGGACAGCTTTGACTTTTATAAAAACTAAGTTAGTTTGACTTTAATGAACTTAGGATTGAATTTACTCACTAATTATGTTATATAAAGTTGTTATAATATGAAATTAAGCTATGGTAACAATTTTAAGCTCTTGTGATGATTTATGCAACTCAAAATCCCAACAAAGGATTAACTAAGAGAGATTTAAAGAGAATATTGACTTTTTAACTAACAATGACAAAATTTTATTGCTTGTTTGAGTTGTTATAACCTACTGAGACTTGAACCAAATAAGAACAACAGCTATATCAACCTATAACACAGTGTTACAAGCAAAACCAAACACCCTTTCACATTTTGGAAGCTTTATACACTAAAACTAGTTTTTAACCAAACTGACCTATTGATTAACTGATAATAACCATATTGAGACATGATTGAACTATAATTAACAAGGTTTGATTACTAATAATGGAAAATGCAATTTTCAAAGAAAAAGGCTTACAAAATGTGAGTTCATGCAAAACAGGGAACCGAGGATCAAGAACACTCCTATAGCTTACCAATAATCTCTAAACCATTAATCCATCCAAAATTAGCTCTGCTCCATTATCTTGATCATTTCTTATAGACTTTTTTTTATTTTTAACTAATATTTTTGTATTTTGATAATTTTTGAAATTGCTAAGTAAAACTGATTTGTTAAGGTACCTAAGAGCTTATAAGCTTTTTCAAAAGCTTATATGAGCTTAAGTAGCAATTACAACAACTATTGACAACATTTGCAATTTATGAGAATTTAACATAGAAATTAACATAAATCGAATTCGCTCACAAAACTGATTTAACTTGGAATTAAGTTTTTATTACAATAAGATGACTTAACAAAAGCTTGAAAGCTTTGAAATATCTTGGAAAATTTAGAATAATTAAAAACGAGACAAGTAAATAAAATTACACTAGATATTCTATTCCATTGCACCACACTTGTATATATTGAGCTTTTCCGGTCTTGTGCGACATCTTTGAGCAAATCCCACCACATCTTGACCATTGGTTTGAGCGGATCATTAGAATTGCCAAGTGGCGATTTTGGCGTAAATTTCAAAGAGTAGGTTTTCGCATTAATGGAGCTTGGATTGATGTAGGGTGGGGGATGTAATCAAGTGTTAGGAGGTAGTGTGGAAAGGTGGAAGTGGTGGAGGTAATGGAGTGGATCAGTGTTAGGGGAAGGGGATGAACAGCGCGCTTTTATCTGTTTAAACACCGGAGGGTTATATTGGGCTGGTTAATGGATTGGATTGGATTGGTGTTAATATAAAGGATCCGCTTGGTTTGTAGCTTTAATAATCACAAGGACCATAAATGTAATTTGCCAATTCTTCAAGGACTGATCTTGACAACTTTCCAAAGCTCTCACAAGGACCATTCCTGCCATATGTGAATAGTACAAGGACCATTGTTGATTATTTTCCATTTTTGAAATGTCCAAGGACTAAAATTGCCAATTTTGTAACTCTAGGGACCAAACTTGTAATTTTCTCCAAAGTTTATCATAAGGACCATTCTTGTCATTTATAAATAGAACAAGGTTAACATTTGATAATTCTCACTTTTTAAATTAACCAAGGACTATTTTTGACAATTTTCAAAGTTTAAAGGACTAAAGTTGTCATTTTGTGATATTTGAACTTTAAAAGGTTTGTTTTGACAAATTTTGAATCTCATGGACCTAAAATGATATTTTACAAGTTTTTAATTACGGGGACTAGTTTTGACAACTTTTGAAACTTGAGGGACTAAAACTGCCAATTATGCAAACTTGATAACGTTTTTCATCATTTTGATGTTTTGCATTTAAAACACATAAAACACTTGTTTGTGATATTTTTATCATTTTGATGTGTTTCTGAGTGTTTTCAGATGTTTTTGGCATTTTAACAGTATAAAAATGATGAGTATTTAGACACTCATCAGTACCTTTTGATAAAACATTTCAATCTTTGTACCTTGATAGTTTATTTTCTTTTGAAATGCTCCCCCTCAATATGTGCTTCGAGATTCAAAAGTGTTTAGCACATATGGGAGAGCAGCTTGCACAATTGAATCAAATGATCACCTTTTGTCAGATTTCATAATTAAATCACAACTTCTCCCCCGATCAAAAATATCAAACCCTTTGAGATTTTGGATCTCAAGTGATTTAATCAAGTTTAGAAAACATGGGAGAATATGTGCCTTGTTTAAATACTCATATTGTTTTTGGATAAATGCTCCCCCTTGATATCATGTGCATTATGTATTAGAAATCGTTTGGCACATGGAGGCAGGAGTACCTTTGAAGGACTAAAACCAATTCCATTTAATACAGATTTGAGATTTAAATCACGATCTCTCCCCCGATCAAAAATTTCAAACCTTTTGAGATTTGTGATCCCAATTGATTTAAATCATTTAAAAGATTTTGGGGAAAGACGTGGCTTGATTTAATTTTGAAAAATGATTGATACGGATCAATTTAAGACATTAAAGATTGTTAGTGTCAGGTATGATAGTTTTTACGAGATCGTTAAGTAAAATAAAACAATTTCACAATCAAACAAGAACAGAAAAAATTTCATTTAGTAAGATCTTTGAGTTTTAAAGAAAATCATACCATGACATAACATTAAATCTTTAGATCACCACTTTATTTCGTACAAACCAGACATTTTGTTAAGAAATATCGACTGAAAATATTTTATTTTAAATCACTCTCCCCTCAATCGATGACCGTAACCGATGATTGAGTGACTTAAGTTTAGATAAAATGCAGTCCGGTGATTTTCAAAATTAAGTCCAATTAATTTTCAAAACAATATTTTTTTCATTTTCAAAAACAACAATTTTTCAAAAATTGTTTAAAAATGGTATCCTGCACAAAGATACGTTAGGTGGTTGAGCCGCTTTTGTTGTTGTTGCAGTAACGCTTGGAAGAAAAACCGTCTGCTGATGCACTGAGACTTCTTACGTTGCATTTTTTATGCCAACTAAGGTCCAATTAAGCTCCGTTTCTTCAATTGATGATGAAGAAAACCATCTGCTGATGCAGTGAGACCTCTTACGTTTCATTTTATGCCAACTCTCCATAGAAGTCAAATTAAGCTCCGTTTCTTCATTTGTCGACCCAAGATATAGTTGCCCTTTCCTTTCGGCATCCAATCATCTTCATTTGTGGGATCCGGATCGGGAACATTCTTATCAACCATGATATCTGCATACGTTAGTGAACACAAACAAATATATGGTGGTCGACATCACCCAAACAACAATTGACTAATAAAAGTCAATACAACATATAAATCAGATCATAAAAGGCATGGGAATAATGTGCTTATCAAACTATAGTCATCTAATCCTAACAATCTTATCATAGGCACCTAGTCCTTCAACATAGGTTAAAATCATTTTTAATTAAGCATATTAGGATAATTAAGAAAGCCCGTTAGATGATATAGATTTGAAAACATTCTCCCCCTCAATCAATGACTCATTTTCTAAAAGGTTTAAAAGTGCTGAAGTCATTGATTGAGTTTTCAATTTTTACGAAAACTCTGAATCTGATTGATTTTCAAGCAACTCATTTACTATCATTTTTGAAAACAACAAATATTTTTCTGAAGAATTTTAGACGGAAAAACATTTGTGTAGGAACAGCAGTCCTTCGACATACTTTCCTCAAATAGTTTTAGGATAAGTGCACGAAATATTTGAAAAATTTTGGTTTAGCGTAGCACTTTCCTTTCTTGAAGAGCGGGTTGCTATCTGAAATAATAGCAAGCCATTGTTTGAGCACGGGTTACAGTCAGAAGTAACTGCAAGCCATATTTTTTGGACATGTTTAGAAAAAGAATATTTACACCTCCTGCTCGAACTTCATCTATGGTCCCGTCCCATTATTGAATGACATTTCTAAGACAGCAGATGTTATCGATACCAGAAGAAATGTCATTAGAAAACGATATTTTTGGTCTTTTTCAAATTTTTTGATTTTTTATGGATTTTTGTTGGTTTTATATTTTTCTATTTTGTTTTGCTGGTTTTATATTTTTGTATTTTGCTTTTTAATAAATATTTACAAAGATAGAGTAGATGATATAATTTAAGAAGATGATGATACGAAAAGAGATAAGGATATCGAAAGCGCGTCATAGAAGATAGAATTCGCTCTCTTAAACTTTCACCACCAAAGCTTGAGGCTCCGAATAGAAGATAGAATACGAGCCTTTGAGAAAGAGAGACTTTGGCAGCTTCCCCCCAAACCGAAGATCCATTAGATGAGCAGATTCGAAGCTCTATTTCAAGCTTTCCTTAGCCAGGTGCACAGAAAAGCATACCACTATCATATATCCCGCTGCTCCTTTTAAGAACGATAATCGTGATTCTTCGTTCGAGGTTATATCATCAACAAGAAGAACAACAACGTATCATCCCACATTTGAATACCTCTTCTCACATTCCTTTTCCACTGAATTCTGAAGCAATCCATTCCGAAAGGTGTCAAGAAAAAAATTCCCCCTAGTAGTTGAATTGATGCAGCCCATCTCTTAGAATAGAGCTCAAGAAGTATCCCGAATACACATCATGCGGAAAATACCTCCCCAATGTTTGTGGTAAACAATGGCTTTCTTCCATGATGATCGTGTATGAAGCTCAAGAACCCGAAGTACACCAATATCCAAGAACTCTCCCGAATACACATCATGCGGGAGAAAACACCTCCCTAATGTTTATGGTAAACAATGGCTTTCTTCCCTGATGATCGTGTATGAAGCTCAAGGGCCCGAAGTACACACATTCCCTAAAGAGAGAACAACCGATAACATTGAAGAAGCGGGCCGAATCACGATTATCTCTGGGATGACAATCTCTGCGGATGTCAACTCCGAATAAGTGATTATATCTCAAATCACCGATTAAGCCCTCAAGTGAGACAAATTGGCGTCCCCAATGTACACAATCTCTCTCCCCTGATGATTGAGATACCATCGAAATCATCACACACTTGTGTACCTCTTTTATCTTTAGAAACTTTCTCTAACATCTCTTCCCCCACATAGTTGGAATAAACACTAAACGCCATGAGTCAAACCTTGAGTTTCTCTGCGGTAATGACATTTGTCTTCCCGGGATATCTTCAATCACTTAGAAGTATTAAGTTCATCTGTTACATATTGGATTTCACATACACATCATAACACAAACACAAGTAGGCGTATAGATGATTTTCTAGAGAGAGAAAGTTAGAGGTTTGGGAACTTTAGTGAGAGAAAGAAAAATATTATTATGAGCTTCAACTCTGCCTTGGGAGGTAGAGAGTATTTATAGTCTTTACACAAAACGCCACCTAACGGGTCGTGGATCGGCATACAGTGGGTAAAAACACGTCCGTCCTCCACGGTATTACTTAACTAAATACTACATGACATTAAATAACTACGACTACGATCTTTCTAACGATTACAAATACTTGAGGTGACACTTTAATACACGGATTTACTAAATCCTAACAATCTCCCTAAGGAGGTCACCTCAAATTACATAGAAGACAAACATATATTACATTGAGATTGTTCTTGGATTCTTGTTCATGTTATTTGTTCAGCTGCTCAGTCTTTGATTCTTCATTTTTGCATGTTTGGATAATGCAAGTGGAGGTCTTTAACTGATCCACGTGATACTGAGTTTTGAGCCAGCTTTGAGATCATCAACAAACATAAATCTTTGACTCATCCTTTGTGGTGTTGATATCATGTGATGTTGTGACTTTTTGGACCGACATGCTCACATTCTCATCAGAGTAGTGAAAGCTTTCGTTGATTCATGATATTGACAACAGCGTAGCAGAAGCATGGAGTGAAAACATCAGAGTCATTGATGCACTAATCATGATTTCTTTAGATATGAATGGTTGTGTGAGCATGCGGCTATGGATTGACCGCTTCATTCTAATCAGGCGCAACGTCGGGTGTACCTGCATAAAACGATTAGCAATAAAGCGTGCAAAAGTGTCTTTGATCACTTTCGCTGAATTGAGGTACGGCCCGCGGTTCCCTTGATAAGTACAAGTATCTTGCTGTGATCGTAAAATTCGAAGAATTTCCTTGACAGGTTTCAAGTTGCTCTAGCTGTTCTCAAACCGGAACGCCTCAAAGAAGACAACACGGAGTGAGTGAACCGGCAATTGAGATTCACCGATTGATAAAAAGATTTGAAAACAATCGTGTATCGCTCAATAGAAATTGTTTTTGCAATACAACGAAGGTTTTAATGAAAACCAATTATCAATCATAAACACCTTTTATTTTGAAATATTTGTACACGGTCGATGTGCTAAAGAAAAGAGTTTTTAAGCACAACGACCGGTTTTCCAAAGGAATCCGTCAATCCATAACTCGAACTTGATTGATTCAAAAGATTGAATCGCCCCATTGTTTCTTCGCTTATCACATGGTTGATCTGTTGGATAGATCTCACATGCCACCTACAAGGAGCTTGTTTGATGTTGGCTCCAGAAGGCTTTCCATCTTCATTGTGAATATGTATGCATATCACTCGAGATGTTCCGCAATACCACAAGGATAATGCGTAGGACTCAAGATATAATCTCTTTCCACATTGTGTGAAACAGAGAGTCTTCTTTGAAAAGTGTCCTAATGAGATTTATTGATGATCTCGTGGCTCTAGACTCATTTGTGCATATTTGGTTCCTATCTGGGAGACTAGGAGAGGGTATCCTTCTTCAATATCAACAATCTCTAAGAGAAAGTCGATAGATTATGTGGGTTCCCAGTGAGAATGAAACAAGTCCTTTTAAGAGGAACTTGAGTGGTTTGGAAAGTTGAAGTGCGGTCGTCGGGGGTCCATGACGCCTTGTCTTTAATACCGATGTTACCTTGGTAACCACCGGTAGTATATGAATTGAACCGGTTTCGCCTAAGGTTGAATTATCGGAGGGCTATTTCTTTTCACCCTTTTCATATTCATTTCTTTTTCATTCTTCAACCCCCGTGCTTACGAGACTTCATTACTAGAACCTTGTTGGGTTTATTCCAGTTCTAGCTCTATCTCATTCCGCACTCTTCCCATATCTCACTTTTCTCCTTTTTTCATCATACCTAAGGACTCTACACTATCTAGTGGATTATCCTCGGTAGATCCCTCGCCTCAAGCGGGATCATGGGAACAATACCTAACCTTATCATCCTTATATCACCATACATAAAGTAAATTTGGTCGGTCTATTTGGTATTGTTCATCTGCCATTGGAACCAATTGAAAACCATTTGAAAATCAGTCCAGATACTTGTGATATATTATCAAAGTATTTTGTATCCAATTGTTTTTGATAATTTTTTGAAATAGAGCTCCCCTTGAACATTTACATCAAGCATCATTTTGTAATAGAAATTATTTTAATCTTTGAGGGGTTGGCTTACATCTAAGAGTAGTTATATAGAAATGTGGTTTTCAAAATAGTTGCTCCCCCTCAATATGTGCATAGATATTTGAAAAGTTTGTGCACATATTAGGAAAAGTCTGCACATTGAATTAAATTGATCACGTTTCAAATCTTTGTGGTTTAAGAGAGATGCTCCCCCTCAACATGTGCATGGAAAATTTGAAATCGTTTGGCACATGTGGGAGTGAGTGCTTGTACATCCTTATAAAACCATTTACCGAATTATCAGTTTAAATCCAATTTAAATAACAAATTCTCCCCCGATCACAATTATCAAATTATTTGAGATTTGTGATCTCAGAGATTTAAATTAATTTTGAAAGCTTTTAAGGAGAATTGTGACTTGATTATGAAAACGCTTTAACCGATAAGGATCAATTTTAAGACTTTAAACTCCATTGATTAAACATGCATGATTATCTTTTGAAAACAATTATATGATCTAATAACCTTATGTTTTTGCCAAATGTTAAGTCCAGATGATTTTCAAAAATAGAGTCCGAGTTATTTTTCAAATCAATTAGTTTTCATTAGATAGAATAAAATGGTTATAGAATCAGAGCATGAGATTTGAAAACCAAGATAAAGCATGGCTCCGTTATTTCTTTGAAAAACGGGTTACTGCCTGAAATGACAATAAACCATGGTTTTGCTTACTAATTTTTTTTTTTCTTTCTCTCAATTTATTATTTTTTTTTTATTTTTTTTATTTTTTATTTTTATTTTTGGGAACATTCGACTAACATCTAAAGTCCCGTGTCATTCTTTGAATGACAACACAAAGACCGTAGATATTATCGAATCGAGGAAAACATGACAAAAGGACAATATTTTTGGATTTTTTGAAAGTTTTCTAATTTTCTATTTTGTTTTACGAATTGATATTTACAAGAGATAGATGAAGGAAAACCTTTTACTCCTCTTCTTCCTTTTGAAGACGTTTGAGTGTTTCCGGTTGTAGGCTCTTAAGACCAAGTCGTGGAAGGATAAACTCAAAACGTTCTCCGTGAAGAGCTTTGGTGAAGATGTCGCTAACCGGTATTCAGGTCCTCACAAAGTATAGTTCCACCACCTGCTTTCAACTTGCTCCCTAATGAAATGATGTCGAATGTCGATGTGCTTTGCTCTTGAGTGTTGTATGTTGTTGCATGAGAGAGCAATGGCACTTTTATTATCACAAGACTGTAGGGATTTTGTTGAATTCAAAGCCATAGTCAGATAATTAGGATCTCATCCATAGAATTTGAGCACAACAAGATGACATGGCTATGTATTCAGCATATGTAGAGGAAATAGAAGTACTCATTTGCTTCTTTGAAGACCAGCTCACAAGTTTTTCACCCAAAAACTGAGCACCTCCAGACGTACTTCGACGTGTATCTTGACATCCTGCATGATCAGCATCTGCATAGGCTGTTAGTGCATAGGCTTCAAGGTGCTTTTTGGTAGGCTTAGCCTGGTATCTAGCACACATACAAACAGCGAACAAGATGTCTGGTCTACTTGCTGTGAGGTACATCAGGGATCCGATCATGCTACGATATTTCGTTTAGTCTACCATGATCCCTGAGTGGTCCTCATCCAGTTTAGTACGCTCAATCATGAGAGTGTCAACAGGGTCACAAGAATCAAATCCAAATTTCTTTAAAATCTCATTTGCATATTTAGATTGATTAATAAAAATGCCTCCGAGACTTTGTGAAATTTGTAATCCCAAGAAAAATGACATTTGTCCCATCATTGACATTGAAATTTAGAACCCATTTCATTTGAAAAACGGTCACACTCATTAGGGTCAGTCGAGGCAAAGATAATATCATCAACATATATTTGAACATGAATTAAATGTTTGCCTGACTTCCTGGTGAACAATGTAGGATCAACTGCTCCTTTGCTGAATCGAGAAGATAGAAGAAATTTTGACAGCGTATCATACCATGCTCTAGGAGCTTGCTTCAAACTGTAAAGGGCTTTTTTCAAGCGATAGACATGAGTAGGATGCTCTGGATTCACAAAACCTCTGGCTGGTGACGTAAACACCTCTTTCAAATCTCCATTCCGAAAGGCGATTTTCACATCCATCGATATATACAACCATATTCCTGCTAGCAGCATTAGCCAAGAAGATTTTGATTGCCTCAATATGAGCAACTGGAGCAAATGATTCTTCAAAGTCAATACCCTCTTCTTGACGGTATCCTTTTTCAACCAATCGAGCCTTGTTCTTTAAAACATCACCATGCTCATCAAGTTTTACTTTGAAGATCCACTTTAGAGCAATGATCATGGCACAGTCAGGAGCAGGTACTAATTCCCATACATCTAGTTGATCAAACTCATGAATTTCTTCTTGCATGGCATTGACCACCGGCTTCATTCATGGCGGATTTAACATCTTTTGGTTCGATCTTAGAGAGTACGGAGTTGAAGAAGCATAATAGGCATCGGTGCAAGTTGTTTACAGAGTGGATACTGGACAAGAAGGGTTTCCAATGATGTTGTCCAATGGATGATCATGTGTCCATTTCCTAAGGTGTTCATGTAGTTGTTGTTGAGGAACTGAAGTAGCAGAATCGATTTCTCCTGATGAAGATGGTTCTGATGATGATTCAGGAGCAAATATGTTTTCAAATGGAGCATTTCAGGAGTAGCAAAGGATTAACTTCATCCTGGTGCCAGAAACAATTCCTTCATGTACAATGATGATTGAAGGTTGTGATGAGAAGAGGTCGTAGCGGCGCTTCTTGACTTATGACATCGACTGAAGGGTTAACTTCATTGACAGGGCTAGAAGCAGCCTCTTTGTTGAATTGGACAGATCTTGCATTTGGCTCATAATGTTCATCAAACTTGGATCAAAACAATCTCTTCAAATCATCTTCAGATGGAGGTACATATGGAGTTGTTGGAAATGAGTTAGGTACAAGGATGAACCAAGGGGACTGTTGAAGTGCGGGTCCAGAACTGGATTGTCCAGGGAGCCATTGGGCGGTCAGCTCATCGAACGTAACGTGAAATTGTTTCCATGATATTTGGGTTCTTTTGTTGTAAATCGGTATCCCTTTTGTTTGGTGCATATCCTACAAATACTCCAATGTCCGCTTTAGCCTTAAGTTTGCCTAAGTCTTGACCTCATTAGTTGGGAACACAATGCACCAAAACACGAAGGAATGAGAGATTAGGTTTTCTATTGTGGACAAGTTCATATGGAGTTTTTCCATGAGCAGTGTGAATTAGGGACGATTTTGAGTGTATCATGCAGTGGCATGGCTTCAGCCACAGAGAAACATTGGAACCTTTGAGTAAATCAACATTGTTCTTGCGGCTTCCACAAGAGTTCGATTCGTCTTTCAACTACACCGTTCTATTGAGGAGTTCGTGGAACACTTCTTTGATGACTGATTTCAACACTTTCATAAAACTCACTAAGTTTTTTATTAACAAACTCAGTTCCATTGTCTGTTCGGATGATTCTGACAGTTTTGTTAAGTCGAACCTGCAGCTGTTGGATAAGTTTGATGATGATATCAGGAGTTTCATCCTTTGTCCTTAGACTTAACCCAGGTGAATTGAGAGTATCATCAACCACAACTAACACGTATTTATTTCCAAAAGATATTATGCACTCTCATGGGTCCACATAGTCCATGTGAATGTATGAAGACTTCTGTAACGGAGTTCGTAGGTTTTGGTTTGTGGGCATACTTCTTGCTTTTTCCTAATTGGCATGCTGAACAAAGATTATCCTTTTCATACTTTAGTCTAGGTAAACCTACAACTAAGTCCTTTCTGGAGAGATCATTGATGGTGCCGAAAGTTCAAGTGATTGAGACGACGATGCCATAACCATGACTTTGTTTTAGAAGCCTTTGACAACAAGCAAATTGGAGGAAGACTTCATCATATCTTCAATAGAGATGGTGTAGATTGAAACCGTGTTCCTCTTAAATGTTCTTTACCATCAAGTTCTCTAACGAAACAAGTATGTTTTCTGAAGGCCACTTCTAGATCAAAATCACAGAATTAACCGACAGAGAATAAGTTATGACCAAGACCTTCTACGTAATATACACTGGAGATAAACACTATCACGGAAACATAATCTCCATAACCCATAATAGCACCAAAATGATCATTCCCGAATCTAACACTTCCGATGATATTACTCACGAAGTTCATGAGCCGCGACCGATCTCCAGTCATATGCTTGGAACAGCCTGAGTCCAGGTACCACAGAACGATTTGAACGATCTGCAGTTGAACATAGACAAGAATGGATAACTGGATAATTGGGATCCCCATGCAAGAATGGGTTCCACTTGGTTAGTAACAGTGATTGGAACACCCACAAAGAAGTAGAAACAATGGAATCATTAGAAGTAGAGCAGGCTAGTGCCATATTTGACCTATTAAAGTATGTTCATTTCTTAAGGGAATAGTTCTACCAGTAGGCATCCATTTTCTAGTGGGCATTGATTTAGCAATTTTAAGGCAAGGCTCGTTAATCTTACGGCCAGTAGGTATCCATTGATAACCTATTTTACTAAATTTCCTTCCTGTGGGTTTCCACTGTTTTCTAACTTTCTTTCGCCTTTGCCTTTAAGCCTTCTTAGCTTGACTTTTAGCATTAACAATTTTATCAGGGCATTTGACAGCATTAGAAAAAACATTCACACCACATTCATGATTAGTAACAAAAATCAAGCAGTCATCATTACATGGTTTGCGAATGGTAGCAAAATTCGAATTAATTACAGTACGCTTATAGCTAATACTAGAATCAACACGATTCGTTTTATTCAACTCAAACTTAATATTCCTAGGATGATCTTCTACTCTCTTCCAATGCACATTCTTAGCTTGCGAGGGCCTATCTTGCTTGGTATTGCCTGGAGGCTTTGACACGTTGCTTTATGTCACTGATAATCTGTAGAGGGAATTATCGGAACATTAGTTGGTTGATCTATTTTTTGCATTCCTGAACTAGATGTGCAGGGATCTGAACTACTTGAAGGCACATTAGTGTTCACTTTCTTAAAGCTGGGCATAGAATGATTTGTATGTTTGGCACTGGGCATGGAACAAGGCATCACAACTTTGCCTTTCGCACCTAAGGATTTAGGACATGTTGCAATTACACATTCTAGCAGCTCTTGAGATCGTTTGGCCTGAATGCAAGAAAACCTAATTTCTATATCAAGAGGTTTATTAATGAAATCCTCTTCAACAATCTCACGGAGACATTCTAGACTATCCTTAAGGTGAGCACAATAGTTATGAAATACAGGTTCATTATTCCTAAGATGAGGAGGAATGTATTTAACAGTTACAGTGTATTTGCAGTCTGAGGATGACTTTGATGCAACATTCTCATTAAAGACAAGTGGCAGTTTCCCATTTTCCTGACTCCTCAGATTCTCAATTTCTTTTTGTAAAGACGTTATTTTTTTTGTTGTTTTGGTCACGAGTGACTTTCATTGAATCATATAACTCTTTAAAGTGTCGTTTAACTTTTTCATTTTCTTCTAGAAAACTCTCGTTTTCCTTTTGTAAGGCATTAACTAAGTTTTGAAGATGAAAAGTTTGAGAGTACTGAGAATCTAAACGTTAGGGTTTGGTTCATCAACTAAGGCAACACTATGTTGTCACTTAGAACTCTATGCTTAGTGATCATGTGAGCAGTCTGAATGGTGTTTCCTTGTACGTACAACTTATTTTCAAGCTTGTTTTTCAAAGTCTTTAGATTAGAAAAATCATTCAAAAGTTTTGACTCCTTAGCACTGAATTCTTGCTTAAGCACTTTAACATTTTCTTGGAGTTCTTGTTTTTGCTTAGCAGTTTTAGAAAGATTTTCTTGTAAGGAGTTTAACTCTTGTTTTAATACTTCTTCTCTAAAATTACTTTTTCTAATTGTTGCACGCATTTGGTCATCCATTTCTTGCTCACGGGTAGTTAACTCAAACTTAGCACGTTGTTCATAGATAGCAACTTGTTCCTTATAGGCATTGAGTTCAGAGGTAACAAAATCATCATGGGCACATGCAGTGTATTCATCAAAAACACAATCATTATTGACTGTAGAAGATACATCACTTGGTACAATCTCACTTTCACTTTGAGCCACATGTTGATTATATGGGACAGTATTACTATTTCCTATATTTTCAACATCTGAATCATAAGTTTCAAGAGATTGTACTTCATTATGTATCTTTTGCTCATCAACCTTGTCGTACATTTTTAATACCTCTGAGATGATTGATTCTTTGGATGGACCAGCCTGTTGCGGTGAAGGAACCTTAGGAGAGACCATAGGAGAGATCCTAGCCATGAAGATTGACTGGGCAGTTGGTTCATCATCCACATCTGAATCATAAGCATCACAATCAGCTAGTTGAAATGCATTTGGATTGTTCTGACCCATACCCTGCACTGGCTGCTCATCTACGTCAGCATCATATGTCTTAGCATTCCCTTCAGCAAGAAACAACAACTCCTCTTCATCCAAAGTTGCTCCATTGTCCTGAGCTTGCACAAGCAGCATCTTGTCTCTGAAGTATTCTGCATTCTGAGGACGTTTTGGAGATGTATAATTCCTTGCAATGTGTCCCTCACCACCGCAGTTGTAGCATTTTCTTGGCTTTGCTTGACCTTGATTCCCAGTCCTTCCCCTATTCTGATTTACCCCATATCCTCTACCAACTCCTCCTCTCCTCGATCATACTGCCTTTCTTGAAGTGGTTGTCCCATAATCTTTCCATCTATGACAACCGCATGATTGTGAAGATTGGATGCAGTTCTGATCTCATTGTTAGTGTGAAGACTGTTGGTATGTGGACTGAGGGTTAGGTTTTGTTTAACCATAAGAGCCAGTTGATTAATGAAGTGTCCCATGACTGCATCAGCATCAGCTTGCTTGAACCTCAGATCAGGAATGAGTTTGTGATTACCATTACCCGTGGGTATGACTTGAGATGCTTGGTAGTAATACCAATATTGGTGTAGAAGGCAGTTGAGTCATTTGATGAATTGGTTTCTCCCTGCTTAGATTTGAACTGCTCAAGAATCCTTTTTTCAAACATAGCATGTCTCTCATTCTGAAGAAGGAAGGCATATAGTTGCTCATAGTTTGTGTCCTTCAATCCTTTGGTTAGCTTCACAGAGGTGACAAACTTGTGCCATTCAGGATTCATGTTGTTCACAAACTTCGAGTTCAGCTGTATGTTTGGCATAGTCATCCTGATGTTCCTCGTGTCATTCACAAGCTTGTGGAATCTCAAGTAGTACTCATAGATACTCTCATCAGGCTTCATCTTGAAGTGCTCAAACTCATCATACAGTTGTGATTCTCTGTCTTCCTTGGTTAATTCAGAACCTGAGAGAAGCATCTTGACATTATCCCAAACTGCCTTGGCTTCAGTGTTGTGATTGATCAGCTTGTAGATGTCTTTTGGAAGACCCTGTAGTATGATGTTTGAGGCCCTGATATCAGCATCGAACCTCTTTTTCTCCTTATCATTGAGCTCATCATACGTCTTTGGTCTATCTATTCCATAGATCATTGTTCCATCTGCAGCTGTATCAATTAAGTCTCTTGTAGTCTCAATCTGATAGGTCCTTCATCAATTGACTTGAGAATGTTGACCCCATTTTCCTTTCCAAGACAGTACAATCTGATTCTTTGAGCCCAAGAGTCGTAGTCAGTTCTGTCAAGCATAGGAGGACAAGTATCTGAACCAGTTGCTTGAACATCCTCAGCAACACTAGAGATGATTGTAGGTACGTTGGTAGACATGTTAACAGATTACACGGGATTTTAAAACTCTATGATTAAACCGGGAAATAGATTCTTTCACGGGATTTAACTGAATCAAGAGAAAACTGTATTACAAACAATAATTTAACCAAGTCACTAAGAAACCTTGAGCCAAGTCGCTAAGCACCAAGTTGCTAAGTATTATGAAATCAAGTCGCTATAATGTCAAGTCGCTAAGAAACCAAGTTGCTACGAATTTTGACAGCAAGTCGCTAAGCACCAAGTCGCTAAGTAGTCAAGTCGCTAAATAGCAACTCGCTAATGTCCAAGTCGCTAACACCAAGTCGCTAAGAAACTTAATTACAAGTCGCTAACAAAATTGAAAGCAAGTCGCTACCTTTACCAAGTCGCTACCCGTAGTGGAGAATCCACTAAGTGTACTGTTTGTCGGCATGTCTCAATAGACAAGTCGCTAAGCACCAAGTCGCTACCACTTCCACTACAAATCGCTACCAACTTACAAAGCAAGTCGCTACCAAGATTAAAAATCCGTGGCTCAAGTCGCTAGCTAGAATAACTCAAAAACACCACTTTTCAATCCAAAAACAACCCAACCACGATGATTCAAGCCTTCCAAATCAAAACCTAAACACTTATGATGATCCTAAACACAAAAGTACAATCAAAATTTAAACTTTAACACTAGAAATGAACCAAATGATGCAAAAACCACTAAACTTTTTCAAACTCAAAAACCACCTAAAAACCACTAGAAATCCAAGGATATGTAAGAGATGATCTAACCAAGGCTCTTGATACCAATTGTTACATATTGGATTTCACATACACATCATAACACAAACACAAGTAGGCGTATAGATGATTTTCTAGAGAGAGAAAGTTAGAGGTTTGGGATCTTTAGTGAGAGAAAGAAAAATCTTATTATGAGCTCCAACTCTCTACCTTGGGAGGTAGAGAGTATTTATAGTCTTTACAAAAAACGCCCCTAACGGCGTGGATCAGGCATACAATAGGTAAAGACCCGTCCGTCCTCCACGGTATTACTTAACTAAATACTACTTGACATTATATAACTATGACTACGATCTTTCTAACGATTACAAATATTTGAGGTGACCGACACTTTAATACCTGGATTTACTAAATCCTAACATCATCAAGTTTACTCGCCATGAGTCAAACCTTGAGTTTCTCTGCGGTAATAACATTTGTCTTCCCTGGATATCTTGAATTACTTAGAAGTATTAAGTTCATCAAGTTTACTCGCGTTTAGATACGTGTCTCCTTCCCCCTTGCTGGTTTTGATACTTCAGAATCAGCAACAAATAATAAGCCCGTATACTAGAAATCGATTGAGAAGAACACTTGAAATATTGTGAGAATCAACTTGCTGAAGAATATGAGCAAGTCTAATTAGGGATTAAATCAGACATTTCACCCTCCCCCAATTAGTGCTCTCCCCTAAACCGACAATCTTTATGATGAATGCTTGAATTAAGAAGAAGTCTTTAGATCTTTAAATGCAACTCGTCTTTAGTCTTCTAACATGTAGCAGAAAATGTAGAACAGATTGTAGACTCGACCTTCTTCAAGATTGTCCAGTTGGGGAATAGAAAGTCAACATCTTCAACTCACCAAATGCATTCCCGTTAACATACAAATAGCAAATCCCCTTAACTCAAATCCCTCCCAATCAAACAAGAACAGAAAGATGTTCACCAAGGAAATCCGCCTCGCAACTGGAAGCACTTTGTCATTAATCATATCAGCCCGTGTGAAGATGTCAACCAATGACTCTTAAGATGAAACTCCATGTGAAGATGACCCGATAATAAGAAGCTCGGTTCTTACATGAGTTTGGAGCCGTATGACCATTTGTTCTCAGATGTCAATCAACCATGCAGAATTATCATACTTCTTCTCCCCCTCAAGAATTTCATACGAAGATGCCATTCTTGATTAAACAAGTGAAAATTATCCAAATGTACTCTATTCACACTTCTCCCCCGCATAATTAGCACATGATGTCGCCATCGTCATTATAGTTGAGCAAGTGGAATAAGAAAACAATCAACAGTAGCCTGGTTCACTTGATAATTGAAAGCGCATGGAAAAAGCATGAAGCATGATGATGAGAATGGACATAATAGAGAAGATTTCTCTTCTTCTGAAGATAATGCGCACTGAAGCGTACACATTTATTTTCTTTAGAGAACGAGGCATGAACTGTTGTGTTCATACGTCATAATCTCTCTCTTTTCAGCTCTCTTGGCAAAACATGTAATCACCCCATTATCATTCAGTAGGCTCTTTGTTGTGACAGCTGATGGAGAAAACCCAATATGATGAATTTGACCCTGAAGTAGAATAACCCGAACTCGTGACTTAAACTTGCACACATGTAACAAAGAGCGGTGCCGAGACTTCATGCTCCATTGAATCTCTAAGTACTCTATACTCTTCATCCAACCAACCATCAAGTATAAGACGTACATCACCTCTTGACAATCCACAATTGAATGTGACACTGAGCACTACAACGTAACTCCTTTAAGTGATAGTTATTTTGAGGTGATAAGAGCCCAATTCCCCCAAGTGGTAAAAGAAGAGGTAAAAGTCACTCAACAATAACTAGATTTCCAAGTCTTCGTTTTTGATAATAAGCTCGAACAAGGATCTTGAAGAATCTTCATCCAACCATCCCCAATACCTTCAGATACTAAGTACACTCGCCTGTGATATTTCACTTCAACCTCAAATAGATAATACTGAATTAACCCCGTTGTCACATCTTCTGGTTAAAAGCTCAACTCTAGCCTCCTTTGACGTTTTAAGTGAACTCTGATAATGGTTTTATCCCGACCATGGTTAAAAGCACATAACCCTGTAAAACCATGTAATAACCAAACTACCATGACGAATATCCAAACACACATCCAATTCATGAAATACACCCTTTTATCCCTTCTTCGAAGCAGAAACCGTAGCACCAACATCAAGTAAGATCCAAAATTACACTTTCTCTTCTCCAAGATGGTTCCATCATTACGGGATTTTACAACTCTATGGTTTAAACCGAGAAATAGTTTCTTTCGCGGGATTTTACAAAACCAAGAATAAACCGTAAGATAGATCCGGAAATGCACTTTACTATTACCCGGATGTTTCCGTTGTCACGGGATTTTACAAGTCTTTGATTTAAACCGAGAAATAGTTTCTTTCGCGGTATTTTACAAAATCAAGACTAAACCGTAAACAATGTCAGGTTGAATGTGTTATGATAGCATTGGTTTCGGTGAATATCTGTTTTAGGGGAACATGTAGTGGTTCATCAACAAATCATTATCCAACATCAACAATATCATCAACCATCCAATAAACACTTTGGTAAACACATCATTCTCAAATACTGTCGCCAATTTCTGTGACCATATGGTGAAGTAAACCCGATATACCAAACTTGAACAAGAAGTAGAATTCCCCAGATTTGCTACTTAAGCTTGTATTAATCCTTGTGAAAAAGAAACGATGTACCCAATGTACAAAACCTCTTGACGTATCCTCAACTGCGTGAGACACCGAAGTGATAGTTACGTTGTGGGTTAAGCGAGAAAGAATCACAAAAGTAACTAAATAGCCAAGTCTTTATCACACTCTGTAAATGCCCAAACAAGTCATCTTCGCGGAAGGGTAGAAAGAAAGAAGACGAAATAAGTAATCGCGCCCGGAAAAACCTCACTTCAAATCCAAATAAGAAATACCGTACATAAACAACCCCGTAGTCAACCTTGTTTAATCATAAGTTCTAGCCGTGACATAATATTCTCCTTGAAAATGTCAATAACCAATTACTACCACTCAATGTCCAAGAAATACCAAAAATTTGTATCCAATTTTTCTTATACCCAACAAGAATCACACGGATAACAAATTTTTGTTATCTTATTAAACAGCCCACGTTCCAAGTCCAACAGCCCAATCAAGATCCAGTCCATGATCCAAATCAGAAAGCCCAACGACATAGAGTTATGCCAAAAACCCAACTCATCCAAATATATCTCTTACCCGGTTATAATAGTTGAAACACAAATCTCCTGTAAAATCAAATCCCACATAGCAGATAAAACCCAACATGCCGCCCCATGAAATGTTTGCAATGTCCGATCCATTTGACACCACCCGATCCAGCATGTATTAGGCCCAAATTTGTTCACGCGAGGCCCGGTCCAACAGCAATTCCAATCTTACCCTAATCACACGGGTATAAAACACCTTATAACACAAACCCTTACCCTAATAATATTCTCATATGTGTGCAAACAACAAATGCAACACCAAACCCTAACACTTCAAACAGACGCCTCCAAATATTCTATCACTCAAGACTAATTCAATCTCACAAAGAACTCATATAATCCCTTTCCAAATCAAACAATGAATAACAAAACAAGTATAAAGTCCTTATGGGATCCGCTTGCCACAGGGATGGTTTAAGCATGTTATCTACACCACAGGGATGGCTTTTCGAAGGTAGGTTTTTCATTCTTTTGGATGTCTTTAATTAACATATAACCAAATAATGAACAAGGTTTGAAACCCTAAATGTTTTGAACTTTCTTCAATCATATTCGGATACTTAAACAATTATAGATCGATGATGATGAGCTTTCGTGATAAAGACTCTTGGCAGTCTTGATATATCATTAAGTATCACGAAACGAAATACTGAGATCAGTAGGAGAAGTTTGATGTTGTTTTGATATATGTTCATAGCACATGAATCTTGTCATTAATTAGAACGAACCGAGATAGAGACATAACAATATTGTTATGATCTTTACCTATTGTTTCGGACATGAAATGAAGCAAAGCTTCACAAGATCAATGATGTGATTCGGTTCATACACAACAATCTTTTAAGGATTACAACACTTTAAGCCACAACTGAGATCTAGATAATAATATGTTTTGAGTGTAAATTGAAGTGAATGAGTCTTGATATGAGGGTAGTAAGATGATGTGATGATAGATCTTGTATTCGGATATGTTAATATTTTACTTGCTATCTTGTTGACATGGATCAATGATGGTTTGATAACCTGAGGTCGTGTGATGTTTTGGTGTTTGGTTTTGGTCGTGGTCAATTCATCTTCTCATCTTCTTCTACATTTATTTCAGTCAAGTCGCTACTTTTAGACAAGTCGCTAACTCAGTTTAGTGTCAAGTCGCTAGCTATTTCAACTCAACAAGTCGCTACTTCCTTTTTCTTCACAAGTCGCTAACAATTTATAAAATCAACTCGCTTTTGACCATATGACTTTAATAACTCGCTAGCAGTTTGACTCAAAAGTCAAACCGCCACCTGATATTAGAACAAGTCGCTACGACTTGTAAATACAAGTCGTTATGATTTTTAAGTCACAAGTCGCTATGATTTTAAGTCACAAGTCGCTATTGACAGAACCAAGTCTCTAGCCAAAAGGACAAAGTGACATGTTGCATTTAAAAATGCACACCAACTCGCTAAGAAGAGCCTCAACAACAGTAACATCAAACTGATTCAAACTAAATAAACTCTGATTCAAACCAGTTTAACATGATTAACAGCAGCAGCACCAAATTAGTAAACATCAATAATCAGACCAAATAACCAGTCACTTTCTGAAAACAGGCAGCTTCAAACCAGATTTAAAATCAGTGATACTACATAAAAGACTCCATAAAACTTGTACAATCACATTAAAAAAACTGTTTGGCCATCAATATGCATAGATCATCATTAAAATCATATCAAACCGCTTTAAAAGCCACATCAAACATAGTAAAAGGCAAGAATCGACCAACAAACAACACAAAACTTAGTTATCACAACCCATACGAATCAAACCGTATCCAAACATCCCAAACCGCATAAAACAAACCGTATAAATGAACCACATTGACCATACAAATCATCAAAACAACAAAACCATGGCTCTTGATACCATTTGAAGGATCTTAATATTTATTGTGTTTGATGATTCGGGTGGTCTTGGATGATGGAAATACATGTTAGCCATTTAGAGAGAGAAAGTAAAGAGAGGGTGTTCTTGGTAGAGACTTGGTTTACACAAAGGAAAGGTTAGATTATGAAAGAAGCACCACCCCTTCCATAGATGGAATGGGTATTTATAGTTACAAATACTACATCCTCCTATCAGACTGTGGATCAGGCATACAGTGGGTAAAGACCCGTCCTTCCTCCACGGTGTTGCACTAAACTAAACTATGCTAATAACTAACTAATAAACTAACTACTAACGTAACAAACGATATGTCTACGAGCTAACTTATGCTAGATAATATTTGGGGTGACCGACACTTCACTTATGGAATTTCCAATTCCTAACATTAAAGCATTTTGTACCTGAATTATTTTGATATTTCAGAAAAAGCTCCCCCTCAACATGTGCATCGTATGTTTGAAATCATTTTGGCACATGGAGGCAAGAGGATTTGAAAATATTCAGATTGAGAATTAAGAATTCACTTCTTTGATCAACATTTTCTAAAACTATCGACATCACTTTCCCGATCAAAATTAGTATTTTTAAATACTTTGTTAAAGGTAATTTTGGGAAAGGATGTGGTTTTCAAAAATTTGCTCCCCCTCAATATGTGCATCGAGATTCGAAAGTGTTTTGCACATACTAGGGAAAACCTGCACTTAGAGACAAATCAATTACGTATCAATCATTTTTGGTTTGATACAGATGCTCCCCTTTAACATGTGCATGGAAAATTTGAAATCATTTGGCACATGTAGGGAGGAGAGCTTGCTAATCACTTACAAACCATTTGTCGAATTATCAGTTTAAATCCAATTGAAATCACAAATTCTCCCCCGATCATAATTTTCAAGTCATTTGAGATTTGTGATCTCTATAGATTTAAATTGTTTTTGAAAGATTTTGAGGAGAATTGTGACTTGCTTATTAAAACGTTTAACCGATAAGGATCAAATTTGAGACTTTAAACTCCAACGATTAAACATGCTTGAGTATCTTTTGAAAACATGACATTAGCCTTGGTCTGAACCAATTGTATGACAAATAACCTTTTGATTTAATTGAAATCATTCTCCCCCTCAATCAATGACATAAGTTGTTGATTGAGAGATAGATATTTTGACAAATGTCAAGTCCAGATGATTTTCAAAAATTGTGTCCGAGTTATTTTTCAAAGCTATTTAGTTTTCATTAGATAACAAATATTTTTCAGAAGAATTTATAGAAGGAAAAATATTTGTGAAGGAAACATTTGTCTTTTTGGTGACAAACATTTGTTTTTAGAATCAGAGCATGAGATTTGAAACTTGAGATAAAGCATGACTCTGTTCTTTCTTTTAAAACGGGGTACAGTCTGAACTGACTATAAACCTTTTGTTTTTCATTCTCTCATTTTCTTTTTCTTTTTTTTATGTACATTCGAACTTCATCTAAAGACCCGTGTCACTCTTTGAATGACAACACAAAGACCGTAGATGAAATCGACTAATAGAAAAGATGGAAAAAATATTTTTTTAGCTTTTTCAAAGATTTTCTGATTTTTATGGGTTTTTTGAAATTTTATATTTTTCTATTTTCTTTTTGTGGGTTTTATAATTTTGTATTTTACTTTTTGAATAAATATTTACAAGAGATGGATGAAGAAAAACTTTTACTCCTCGTCTTCCTCTTGAAGACGTTTGAGTGTTTCCGGTTTTAGACTCTTTAGACCAAGTCGTGGAAGGATAAACTCAAAACGTTCTCTAGGAAGAGCTTTGGTGAAGATGTCTGCTAACTGATATTCAGTCCTCACAAAATAAAGTTCCACCACACCGTTCTCCACTTGCTCCATGATGAAATGATGTCGAATGTCGATATGCTTTGCTCTTGAATGTTGAACGTTGTTGCATGAGAGAGCAATGGAACTCTTGTTATCACAATACAGAGGGATTTTGTTGAATTCAAAGCCATAATCAGATAATTGGGATTTCATCCATAGGATTTGAGCATAACAAGATGACATGGCTATGTATTCTGCCTCTGTAGATGATATAGAAGTACTCTTTTGTTTCTTTGAAGACCAACTCACAAGCTTATCACCTAAAAACTGAGCACCTCCAGACGTGCTTCGACGTGTATCTTGACACCCAGCATGGTCAGCATCTGCATAGGCTGTTAGTGACATACCGGTGTCCTTCGGGTACTAAAGTTCCATGTTGATGGTTCCTTAGAGATACCAAAAGACCCGTTTAACCGCTTCAAGGTGCTTTTTGGTAGGCTTAGCCTGGTATCTAGCACACATGCGCATCGAACAACATAATGTCTGGTCTACTAGCAGTAAGGTACATCAGGGACCCAATCATACTACGATATTTAGTTTGGTCAACCATGATCCCTGAGAGGTCCTCATCCAGTTTAGTACGCTCCACCAAAGGTCACAAGAATCAAATCCAAATTTCTTTAAAATTTCATTAGCATATTTAGATTGATTGATAAAAATGCCTTCGGGACTTTGTGAAATTTGTAATCCCAAGAAAAATGACATTTGTCCCATCATTGAAATTTGAAACTTGGAGCCCATTTCCTTAGAAAAACGGTCACATTCATTGGGGTCAGTCGAGGCAAAAATAATATCATCAACATAGATTTGAACGTGAATTAAGTGTTTGCCTGACTTTCTGGTGAACAATGTCGGATCAACTGCTCCTTTGCTGAATCCATTAGATTGAAGAAACTTTGATAGCGTATCGTACCAAGCCCTTGGAGCTTGCTTCAAACCGTAAACGGCCTTCTTCAAGCGATAGACATGAGTAGGATGCTCTGGATTGACAAAAACTTCAGGTTGGCTGACGTATACGACTTCTTTAAGATCTCCGTTAAGAAAAGCCGTCTTTACATACATCTGATAGACTACCATGTTCTTACTTGCAGCGTTAGCCAGGAGATTCTGATGCCCGATACGTGCAACTGGAGTAAATGATTCTTCAAAGTCAATACCCTCCTCTTGACGGTATCCTTTTGTAACCAATCGAGCCTTGTTTTTTAACACATCACCATGCTCATCAAGTTTTACTTTGAAGATCCACTTTAGAGCAATGATCATAGCACAGTCAGGAGCAGGTACTAATTCCCATACATCCAGTCGATCGAACTCATGAATTTCTTCTTGCATGGCATTGAACCAACTGTCTTCATTCATGGCGGTTTTAATGTCTTTTGGTTCAACCTTAGATAGTACGGAGTTGAAGAAGCGCCATAAGGCATCAGTTGCAAGTTGTTTACGAGTGGATACTGGACGAGAAGGGTTTCCAATGATGTTGTCCAATAGATGGTCATGTGTCCATTTTCTAAGGTGTTCGTGTGGTTGTTGTTGAGGAACTGAAGTAGCAGAGTTTGGATCTCCTGATGAAGATGGTTCTGAAGTTGGTTCAGGAGCAAATATGTTCTCAAATGGAGCATCTTCGGGAGTAGCAAAGGGGTTATCTCCATCAAAGGTGCCAGAAACATTTCCATGATGTACACTAGATGATTGAGGATTTGATGATGAGGATGAGTGATCTGCAGTAGGCGCTTCTTGACTCAATGACATAGAAACTGAAGGGTTATCTACGTTGACTAGGTTAGGGGCAGCCTCTGTTGATGGATTTGTCTAATCATTAGCAATAGGTTCATAGTGTTCATCAAACATTGGATCAAACAATTTCTTCAAATCGTCTTCTGAAAGGGGGTACATATGGAATTGCTGGTGAGGGATTTTGTACAAGAGAATAACTAATGGGACTACTTAATGAAGGTTGTGATGTGGGTCCAAAACTTGATTGTCCTGGAGCCATTTGCCCAGACAACTCATCGAATGTGACGTGAATAGTTTTCATGATATATCGAGTTCTTTTGTTGTAGATTCGGTAACCCTTCTTGTTTGGTGCATAACCCACAAAAACTCCAATGTCCGCCTTAGCTCTTAATTTACCCAGATCTTGACCATCATTCGTTGGATAGCACAAAGCACCGAATACACGAAGGTAGGAGAGATCAGGTTTTTGTTTATGGACAAGTTTGTATGGAGTTTTTCCATGAATGGTGTGTATCAGGGAACGATTTTGGGTGTAGCAAGCAGTGGCAATGGCTTCAGCCCAAAGAAACATTGGAACCTTTGAGTAAATTAGCATTGTTCTTGCAGCTTCAACAAGGGTCCGATTTCGTCTTTCAACTACACCGTTCTGTTGAGGCGTGCGTGGAACACTTCTTTGATGACTGATTCCAATGCTTTCATAAAATTGACTTAGATCTTTGTTAACAAACACAGTGTCATTTTCTGTTCGAATAATTCTAACAGTCTTGTTAAGTCAAACCTGCAGCTGTTTGATAAGTTTGATGATAACATCTGGAGTTTCATCCTTTGTCCTTAAAAACTTAACCCAAGTAAATCAAGAGTAGTCATCAACAACGACTAATACATATTTCTTCCCATTTATCGTTTGCACTCTCATAGGTCCGCACAAATCCATATGAAGAGTATGAAGAACTTCCATAACCGAGTTTGCGGGTTTGGGTTTGTGGGCATATTTCCTGCTTTTTCCCAATTGGCAGGCTGAACAAAGATGATCTTTTTCATACTTTAATCTGGGTAAGCCTCTTACAAGGTCCTTTCTGTAAAGATCATTAATGGTGCCGAAGTTCAAGTGATTGAGACGACGATGCCATAACCATGACTTTGTTTTCGAAGCCTTTGACAACAAGCAGATTGGAGAAGATTTCATCATGTCTTCGATAGAGATGGTGTATAGGTTTGAACCACGTGTTCCTCTTAACAATTCCACACCATTAGGTTCTCTAACGAAACAAGTATGTTTTATAAAAGCCACCTCTAGATCGGAATCATAGAATTGACCAACAGAAAACAGGTTATGACCAAGACCTTCAACATAATATACCCTGGAGATTACACTATCACCAACAACATAATCTCTATAACCCATAATTGCACCAAAATGGTCGTTCCCAAATCTAACAGTCCCAATAAATTTACTCATAAAGTTCATGAGCCGCGAGCGGTCTCCAGTCATATGCTTGGAACAGCCTGAGTCCAAGTACCACAGAACGATTTGAACGACCTGCAGTTGAACACAAACAAGAATGGATAACTGGATAATTGGGATCCTCATGCAAGAATGAGTTCCACTTGGTTAGAGAACGACATTGGAACATCCACATCCGAAACAGAATCAATAAAATTATTAGAGGTAGGTGCCGGGCTAGTAGAAACAGTAGATCTATTCAAAGTATGTTCACTTCTTAAAGGTATAGTTCTACCAGTGGGCAACCATTTCCTAATAGGCATTGATCTAGATAATTTAGGGCACAACTTATTAAGATTGAATTTACGGCCAGTAGGTATCCAATGATAACCTACATTACTAAATTTTCTTCCCGTTCGTTTTCAATGTTTTCTAGCCCTCTTCCTCCTTGGTCTTCTGACCTTTTTATCCTGTTGACTAGAGTTAACCATTTTAACAGGAAATTTTGCAGTATTACTCATCTCATTCACAACACATTCATGATTAATACCAGACATCAAGCATTCATTACATGTTTTGCAAATAGTAGCAGAATTAGAATTAATTACAGTACGCTTATAGCTAATACTAGAATCAACACGATTCGTTTTATTAAAATCAAACTTAATGTTCCTAGGGTGGTCTTCTACTCTCTTCCATTGATCACTCTTAGCTTGTGAGGTCCTATCTTGCTTTGTATTTCTTGGAGGCTTTGACCCGCTTGCTTTTGTACCAATTACGACACTCTCAGTAGAGGGAATTATGGGAACATTAGTTGGTTTTGCTACTTTTGCATTCCCCGATCTAGAAGTGCTGGAATCTGAAGTACTTATAGGCACATCAAAGCTCACATGCTTGACTTTTGGCATAGAATGGGTTGCATGCTTAGCACTAGGCATAGAACAAGGCATCACAACTTTATCTTTCTCAAATAAGGATTTGGGGCATGTTGCTCTTAAGCATTCTAACGTACTCCTGAGATCGTTTGGCATATAAGCAAGCATACCTAATTTCACTATCAAGTGGCTTATTTATGTGATCCTCTTCTACAATCTCACAGAGACATTCTAGACTATTCTTAAGGTGACAGAAATAGTTATGAAATACAAGTTCGTTATTTCTAAGATAAGGAGGAATGTATTTAACAGTCACAGTATATTTAGAATCTGCAGATGCGTTTGATGCAACATTATCATTAAATACAAGTGGCATTTTCCCTTTTACCTGAATCTTCAGATTCTCAATTTCCTTTAGTAACAAAGTTATTTTTTCATTGTTCTTGTCACGAGTGACTTTCATTGAATCGTATAACTCTTTGAAGTGTCGTTTGACCTTTTCATTTTCTTCTACAAAACTCTCATTTTCTTGTTGTAATACGTTAATGATATTTTTAAGATAAAAGTTTTGAGAAAATTGAGAATCTAAAGGAGGAGGCATTTGGGAGCCAGTCACATTGTTCTTTTCACCCTTTAATTGTGAAATTTAGGTTTTCAACTTTCTGATCGTGTTACAGTGAGCTTCATTCTGTTCGTCACGTTTGTTTATTTCAAAAAGTGCATCAAACTCTGGAACATCCGAGGATATCTTGATGTTTGAGGTTTTAACACTTTCTTTGAGATGTTGATATTTTAGTTGCAAATCAAAATGTTCAACTTCCAGCTTAGAAAAATGTTTTACCAAATTATCGTGATCATCCTGGTCAATTTTGTCAATTAGTTATGAGTTTTTGTTTTCAAGCTCAATGACATGATCATGGGAAACTTTCAAAGCAACAGATATTTCAAGAAATTGAGAAGCAGTAATAGAATACTTAGTAACAGTATAAAACACATCTTGAGCAACACAACTCGAAATCAAGTTCTCATTTAAGATGTGCAGATTCTTTCTTTAAATTTCATTATATTTAAGTTCCCATTCATAATTATTGACCTCAACTATCATTGCATCAAATTATTTTTCCATTTCTTTAATCTCTGAGTCTATCCCCTTTTGAAGACTCTCAAATTGATTTTTTAATTGTTTAAAGAAAGGCTTGACTTTAGTTAAATAGCATTCTTTAGTTTGCTCAAAACCCCTCTCCCTTTCAGTTATCCCTGTAGGTGTGATTCTTTTCTTACATGTCTTTTCAAAATCAACGAATAGTTGATAAACAACATACAGGCTGATTAACATCTTGCTCTTAGTGGGAATAGTTCTAGGAACTAAATGCATTGGTGTATTCGGAGGATACACAGTAGCTGGAGGCACTTTCCTAAGGGGAGTGTTTGTTTCAACAAGTACATTTGCTTTTTTCTTATCCATGTCTTTTTTCCAAAAAACTTGTTCTGGGGTTAATTGAGTTTGAGGCTTAAACATGTTCAGGGAAATCCAATTTTCTTTTGTGTAATCATGAGGTTTGACCGTTATGTTTTGCTTTTTACACTGAGGATCTTTTAGCTTCTTATCCATTTTCTCCCTAGAGGCATCTTCTAATTTTCTATCCTCTTTCGTGCTTCCAATACATGATGGTGTTTGCCTAGGCTTGAGGATCTCATTACCATCCTATACAATCGTATGGAAAGCTTTAGCCTTTTTACAATACTCGATATTTGGCTCCTCTACTAGCGCAACACTATGTTTGTCACTTAGAACTCTATGCTTAGTGATCATGTGAGCAGTCTGAATGGTATTCCCTTGTATGTACAACTTATTTACAAGATTGTTTTTCAAAGTTTTTAGGTTGGAAAAATCAGTTAAAAGTTTTGATTCCTTATCATTAAATTCCTGTTTAAGCACTTTAACATTTTCTTGAAGTTCTTGCTTTTGCTTAACAGTTTTGTTTAGCTTGTCTTTTAAGGAATCTAGCTCTTGTTTTAATATTTCTTCCCTAAAATTACTTTTTCTAATAATTGTATGCATTTGGTCATCCATTTCCTGCTTACGGGTAGTTAACTCAAACTTAGCACGTTGTTCATAAATGGTAACTTGTTCTTTATAGGCATTCAGTTCAGAGATAACAGAATCATCAGGGGAACATGCAGTGTATTCATAAAAAACATAGTCATCATTGACTGCAGAAGATGCATCACTTGGTACGATCTCACTTTCACTTTGTATCACATATTGATCATATGGGACAATATTACTATTACCCACATTATCTATATCCGATTCATTAGTTTCATGTGATTGTACTTCGTTATGTATCTTTTGCTCATCAACTTCATCGTATAGTTTTAATACCTCAGAAATGATTGAATCTTTGGATGGACCAGCCTGTTGTGGTGATGAGACCTTTGGAGAGACCATTGGTGAAATGCTAGCCATGAAGATTGTCTCAAGTAGGTTCATCATCAACATCAGAGTCAAATGCATCACATCGCAACTTGAAAGGCATTTTGATGATTATGACCTATTTCCTGAATTGGTCGCTCATCCACACACGCATCATATGTTTTGGCATTTCCTCAGAAGAAACAACAACTCTTCTTCATTCAAAACCGCTCCATTGTCCGAGCTTGCACCAAGAAGATCTTGTCCCTAAAATACTCTGCATTTTGAGGGCATTTTGGAGATGTGCAGTTCCTTGCAATATGTCCTTCACCACCACAGTTGTAGCAATTGATTGGCTTTCCTTGTCCTTGATTTGCATTCTTTCCACGATTCTGATTAGCCACATAACCTCCACCTACTCCACATTTTCCTTGTTCATACTGTCTTCCTTGCACTGGTTGCACCATGATCTTACCATCTCTGACAATAGCATGATTGTGTAGATTGGATGCGTTCGATATCATTGTTAGTGCATGGAGTGAGGTTCAGATTTTGCTTAACCATAAGAGCCAGTTGATTGATGAAATGTTCCATGATTGTGTTTGAGTCTGGAGGCTTATATGCTGGATCTGGAATGAGCTTGTGTTTACCGTTACCCGTTGGTATGACTTGAGAAGCTTTGGTGGTAATTCCTACATTTGTGTAGAATGTTGTTGAGTCATTTGACGAGCTTGCATCTCCATGATTAGATTTGAACTTTTCAAGAATCATTCGTTCAAACATAGCATGCTTCTCATTCTGAAGTAGAAAGGCATACAATTGCTCATAGTTGGTGTGCCTTAATCCTTTGGTTAGCTTGACTGAGGTGACAAATTTGTTCCATTCAGGATTCATGTTGTTCACAAACTTTGAATTGAGCTGAATATTTGGCATGGTCATTTTGATATTCCTCATATCATTCACAAGTTTGTGGAACCTCACATAATATTCAGTGACACTTTCTCCAGGGTTCATCTTGAAGTTCTCAAAATCATCATACAATTGAGATTCCTCGTCTTCTTTTGTCAATTGAACCGAGAGAGAAGCATCTTAACATTGTCCCAAACTGCCTTGGCTCCAGTGTTGTGATTGATTAACTTGTAGATGTCTTTTGGAAGACCCTGAAGTATAATGTTTGAAGCCCTGATATCAGCATCTCTTTTTCTCCTTATCATTGAGCTCATCATACGTCTTTGGTCTGTCCAAACCTAAGATCACTGTACCATCCGCAGCCGTTTCAAGTATGTCTCTGGTAGTCTCAATCTGATAAGGTCCTTCATCAATTTATTTGAGAATGTTAACCCCATTTTCCTTTCCCAAACAGTACAACCTAATTCGTTGAGCCCATGAGTCATAATCGAGTTCATGCAAGCATGGGTGGACGAGTATCTGATCCAACCGCTGCTGAACGTCCTCGCCTATAGAAGAGATGATTGTAGGCACGTTGGTAGACATGATTACAGAATTCACAGGATTTTATAACTCTATGATTAAACCAGGAAATAGATTCTTTCACGGGATTTCACTAAATCAAGAGAAAACCGTAAAATGTAACAATCAGAAATAATATTTAACCAAGTCGCTTCAAACCTTGAAGACAAGTCGCTTAGCACCAAGTCGCTAGGTATATAAATTGCTCAATGGACAAGTCGCTAGAGACACAAGTCGCTATGAAGACAAGTCGCTAGTAACAGGTTGCTAGGGACACAAGTTGCTAGAGTGACAACTCGCTAGAAGAACAAGTCGCTAGTGGCACAAGTCGCTATGAAGAAAAATAGCTAGTGACAAATCGCTAGACACAGAAGTTGCTAGAGTAACAACTCGCTAGATGGACAAGTCGCTAGGGACAAATCGCTAGACAAAACAGTACGTCCCAGATTCTTTTGTCTTTTGTCGTTTTGTCTCAAAAGACAAATCGCTTAGTGCCCAAGTCACTTCACACAGCACAGTTAAGTCGCTAAAAATGCAGAGACAAATCGCTACGAAGAACTCAAGTACGAGACACAAGTCGCTAGATAGAAATATTCAAAAACAACACTTTTCAATCCAAAACCAACCCAACCACGCTGATTCAAGCCTTCCAAATCAAAACCTAAGCACTTATAATGATTCTAAACACAAAAGTACAATCAAAATCCAAACTTTAACACTAGAAATGGTCCAAATGATGCAAATACCACTAAACTTTTTCAAACCCAAAAACCATATAAAACCACCAGAAATCCAAGAACATGTAAGAGATGATCAAACCATGGCTCTTGATACCATTTGTAACATATTGGATTTCACTAACACATCAAACCATGGTTCTATGGGGCGTACACCTTAAGGTTTTAGAGAGAAAGTTTAAAGGTTTTGGGAACTTAGAGAGAGAAAGAAAAATCTTATTATGAGCTCCAACCCTCTACCTTGGGAGGTAGAGGGTATTTATAGTATCTTACACAAAACGCCTCCTACGGGCTGTGGATTAGGCATACAGTGGGTAAAGACCCGTCTGTCCTCCACGGTGTTACTTAACTAAATACTAACTAACATTAAATAACTACGACTACGAGCTTTCTAATGATTACATATACTTGAGGTGACCGAAACTTTAACAACTGGATTTTCTAAATCCTAACAACAACTCCTTCGTATTTTGCACTAGATCTGCTAGTTACGGCGTAACCTAATAAGTAGTTACGCCGTAGTCTTCAATAAACTTGGTTATGCCGTAGTTGATGTAGTAGTTACGGCGTAAGTATTAGCGGCGTGGAACCTCATTTGATCTAATATAGTTACGTCGTAGCCTTTGGGAAGAGTTACGCCGTAAACTTCTGATAAGTTGGTTTTCTTAGTCATGCAATAGTTACGACATAATGTGAGAGATGAGTTACGCCGTAACTTCTTCAAAATTAGCATACTATGATAAATCTTTAGATAATTCTCTAATTCCGCGTCTCTTTAGCTCCAATGCTCGTAATTTACCTGAAAGTGGAAAACAATGGAAAACAAGCGTAAATCCATATAAATGATATAAATTACAAGCATTGTCGGGGGAAATTGACACTTAATAATCAGGACTATTTGATGTTATCGAATATCCCCCCACTTGAACTCTACTTGCCATCAAGTAGACCTTATTAGAAAGATTCCTAAAAAGATATCACCCATAACCTGGAAAATATAAGTTTACAAATCCCTTATGCTAGAATAAATCAAAGCCGAACACCTCACGAAAGGGGAACAAAACACTCAAATCTCTCAACTATTCTAAGTGTCAATTTCGGGTGATCACTCAATCGCACAGTCATAGCATGTATTCTATCATAAGCTTGGCGGTTACACAAATCTCCACCACTAGAGTTAAGGGCTAAACAATTCTCGAAGGCAATATGGGTAGACACGACAAAGGTTAAGGGGTGACTCGTCATTACTAACATGTCACGGCGAAGTGGACAAAATCAATGATACATGACCAAATCCATGGCCAAGCCACCAAAGATTGCTCGCTGCATCACTTAGACACGCTTCATGACTAAAGGGTAGGATAAGACATGGGGTATATAAATGGTGTAAAATAAAAAAACAAGCAGGTAGTCTAAATCTATAACCAAGTCATCATCACTTACCGTCCGCCCAAAGTTCAAGCTTTGAAGTCAAGAAACCGGATCATGAAATACAAGGTAGATGTGTCATTAGAGGACATCGTGATGGGCACACAACCTTTTCTCCAACTGTTGGCATAACTACCAACTCCAATCTTCAAATGTGACCGAGGTGGCCTCCACGATACTAAATCTATAAAGCTCATAACATAGTGCTTATAGCATCGCACTTTACAATAACATAACAACCTTTTTTTTTCTTGAATCATTTTTTTTTCAACATAACAATAATAACTAAACATAATATCCCCCCACTTGAGATGAACAAATGGAATTCGAGGGGTCTTCAATGATCTTCAGGAATGTTGTCGATGAAAGCATGATTTCCGAACCTTTCCACTCAAACCTTGAACTTAAATAAAGACTACAGGGTAGGCTAAGGTGTATATGTGTATCGAAACAACATATCGGGTTAACAAAATGAAAGGAATGACTCATATGGGTGTATCTAGGGGTATCTTGCACTAAAGGTGAGTGCAACAAAACGGTTTCACATGGGGGTCGAGAAGTCGAGGTGACTAATTGATAGACACACAATGGTAGGCTGTTTGGGTGACAATCCTATAATATTTCCTTCTAAAACTGAAAAGTCCAAATACATCGAGCTAACTCAACATACCTCGTCTATGGTCTCGAAATGATGCAAAGGCCAAGTTCTAAAGTTTACAAGCTACCGGAACACTCATAATTTGGTGGATTTGGGGTAAAATATTGGAAACGGATAAGGCTAATCTCACCATAATATATCAAGGATTGTATGTGCTCGGCTAAGGTATAATCTAGTTAGCTTAAGAAAAACATGTCAAAATTTTAAAAATGGCATAATTTTTCAAAATAAACTAGAAAAATGAGGGAAATATAATGTTCAAGAGATAATTCTACTCCCGTCCCCCCACTTGAATTGTACAAAGTCCCTTTTATACTAAGCATTAAATAAACGTGAAGAGAAAAGTAGAATTAGAGCGAGAACTTCCCTGAAATTTGCTCCAAAAAGAAAGAAGGCCTACGAAAAAGAGACGTGCCTTCTTGTAATCATCATGAAAAAACTTCGATCCCTGAAATCACACTACCGACAAGCATAATTCTAAAAATAAAAAAAAGAAAAATAAAAAACAAACCTAACTTACTTTCGTAGGAATCACGGTTGCATTTAGCATATGCAACAAGCCTTTTAAACCACTTGGTGTCCCAAGTGGACGAGTGAAGTTTCGTGAGGGTTTACAGGGAACACACCCACAAAGTTCATTTAGAATACTAATGCAAGGTTATTGTGTTTTAAAATGAAAAAATTAAAGCAGAGGAAGGTTACGTCGTAACTCTTATGAGGGAGTTACGCCGTAACTGGCAAAACCTGGCATAAGCTGCAAAGCGAGTGGTTACGGCCTAACCACAGAGATGGTATTACACCGTAATAATTTATGCGTCAAGAATTCTGCTGCTAAAAGTTGGTTACGGCGTAATAACAAAAATGAGTTACGACGTAACTCTGGACAGATCAGCAAACTGCAGCAACAATTACTTCCTCGTTTCCTGCAAAAATGGTTTGAAAACACAAAACCCAACAGGAATGGAAATAAAACAAAAGAAAGGGATAATTTGGGTTGTCTCCCGAAAGAGCACTTTTCTTTATTTACTAGTCTTTAAGTTATACTCAGAGCCACGGGGCTTCTATGGGGGCCTTAGGACTTCCCCGACCTCTTCAATATCTTTCATTAAGTTATTCCTGATCCAGGTGACATTAGGAGCTGTGCGGTCGTATTCTTTGATTCCAGTTTCCGAACCTTGCAAAATTTTTCGTCCGGTCCCAAGTGATACCTAGTGAATACGAATCTTTCGGCGACAATAGGTGGCGGTTTTCTATATTGGATCCCAAGTAGCTTGCATCTGCTTTGCGCATACTCCTCATCTTCAAGGTCAGTCATACATACCTTGTAATTTGGCTTTTTGTCAATGGTTCCTTTAATGTAGTAGTCTTTAGTTTCAATTGAGTTATCTACAATCCCGTAATTGCAATATTCTCTCGTGTCTGTTTGGTTATCAACTGTTGAGTTACCAGTATCGTGAAGAGTCTCATGATTATCTTCATTCATGCAGTCCTTCCAAATTATATTCTTAGTGGACGTATCAACTTTTCCATATTTGATTTTCACCCAATCGTTAAATCTTAATCTGCCTGACCATTGTACCTCGGTTTGTTTATGGTCAGTTGTTGAATTCCAAAGAAATTTGTCGGCTCCTACTCTTTTGGTATTACTTCCTCCATCACAGTTGTCATCGTAAGGATTACACGAAGCCCAAGAATCCCCATCAGCGGCTTTAATCATTTCGCACCAATGCTTTCGACCAATGAGCCCCTGGCCAGTGGTTGTTGTCTCGTGATTATTCTCATTGGGTTTGTTGAGAAAAGGATCAATCCATATTTTCCTTTTATCATCATTACTAACCTGTCCATACTTAATTCGTATCCAAACTTCGAATGTTATCTCTTTGTCATTGGTTGAAGACCATAAGTATTTGTTGTTTTTTGTTCTTTCCTTGTCGTGTCCCCCGTCACAGATGTCTGAGTAAGGGTTGCATGAAGCCCATAGATCAAATCCTTTATCGTGGTCAATAGGGATAGCTTTGCACCAATGATATTTTAAGTTGGGGAAGTGCTTGTAATCTACTTTCTGAACTTCGTGCCATATTTCGTCAGACTCGTTCTCCATATTTTTTGAGGTGTCATCGCGTTGTATTCCTTCATTGTTGAATTCCTTAGATTTCCTGCCCTGCATGTTACAATCATTAAAAGCGCAGTGCTTGTGTGTGATGGTGGGAGTAATAGTTTTGCTTTTTCCTTTCTTGATAACACAAACAGTTTCGACTGGGTGACATTTTCCAGTCATCCATATTCGTGCTTTCTATCGTTTATTTTAAAGTGATGATTTTTTTGAAAACATTAATCTTAGCACGAGCAGTAGCCAGAAGGGGTCTTCCCAAAATTGAAGGAATGTCGAGGTCTTCTTCCATGTCTAAAATGACAAAGTCTACAGGAAGAGTGAAATTATTAATTTTGAGAGACTTGTCTTGTTGCACATGGCTTCATCTTGTTTTTGCAATCCGGAGAGCTCCTCTTGATCGTATCTGAAAGGGGTATAGAGGGGTTTTCCATTGCTGGAGTAAATGGCATTAGAGGAGCTATCATCGAATGAATTGTCTTGATTAACATCATTTTTCTCAATCAATCCTTTGTCGCTTTCCATATTCTTATCCTGTTCTAGGAGTGCGGCTCTAGTATCATGGAATTTTTTGAACAATGCGTTCCTGTCGGCTTGCCGCTTATCATCTTCCTCAAGATACATTTTTATTGATTCCTCGAGCGAAAAATTTCTTGCCTTGAAGGAGTCTTGATAAAAGGATTTCCCTTCTCCATACATAACCTTCTCGACTCGGGGTTTTATATTATTCATAGGGAAATCTCCGGCTTGGTCTCAGTCTTCACTTTTATTGCATCCAATCCGAATAGCATGAACATTTTCCTGGAGCTTCTTCATATCTCTTCCAAGGTTTTCCAATTTGCTAGAAATGGAAGCAATGCTTATTGAACCTGACTTAAAGCTTTTGTTGCTCCCCCCATCATGCCATTTTTGAGAGTGATCGACAAGTTTCTGAATGGCTTCAATTGCAAGAGTAGGAGTCATGTTCGGGATAGGTCCTTGATAGTCCAAAATTTGTCTTGTAGTTACGTTAATTCCTTTGTAGAAAATGTTGACCTTCTGTTGGTTGTTCAGATCATGTGTAGGACACTTGTAAAGGAGATCGTTGTATCTATCCCAGGCTTGATACAACGTTTCATCGTCTTCTTGCTTGAAATTATGCATCTCCAAAAGCTGGTTAGAAATCTTCGATGGCGGACAAGTAAAGCCCAAGTATTAATTGCCCCGGCTGGCAATCTTTCGATCCATCTTCTGGCAGCTCCAGTAAGAGTCATTGGGAACACCCTTAGCATAACAAAGATCATGAGACACGCTTGAAATGTTGAAAATCCTAGCGATGTATAGGACATTTTCAACGTGCTCATATGCATCTTCGTCCCTGTTTCCTGAAGAAGGGTTAGCACAAAGCTCCCTCATAAATTGGTCTTTGATTTCGAAACGGACATCCGCTCCAATTGCCGGTCTTACGAGACCCGACCCTTGTTCTGCTCTTGTCAACGCCAAGTATTCCTCAAGAGTGAGGTCATCGATGTTAACAACTTCCATGGTACCTGAAAACTTAAAATATGATTGTAAGAAAAGTTTAAAACGAAATGAAAGACTTAATATTAATCCTAAAATAACTCCCCGTCAGCGGCGCCAAAAACTTGATGCAGGTTTTACTGACCAGGTTTTAATATTAATAAAGTCTCGTTATACCTATGGTCTACCCTAGTGTACTCACGGGCAGTGTACCCGGTCGTGTGTAGTGTAGTAATCGGTAAAACCGAGGTCGTCCCAAGAGTTATGTGTTCTGGATTATTACTAAGTCTAGGTGTCACAGATTAATAATGGTTTCGATAGGGAATTAATTAATTAAACTACTAAAACAGAATAAAGCAAATAAAAGCAAATAAATGGTGAAAGGTAAATCAATAGAGGAGAGTGGTGCTAACCTAGTTAATCCTCCTACCTAGTTATGTCTACGTCTACTTACTTCCAATTACTTCAGGTGGGGTCAAAGTCGAGAGGACATTATTTGGTCAATTCGCCCTAACCTATCAGCAAAGATGCCACCACAGGAGAAGTCAAACTGTCCCTCATAAGTCCTCGTTGTTCCCGGTCCCCTAAGCCAAGTCATTAAGTACCGCTACATGCTAGATTTATAATAGTGAGTGCCCGAATCGTTAGGAACTTAGACACGCACCCCTAATTCTTAAGTTCATCCAAACGATAGGTGATTAGTTGGTCAAATCGCACAAGTAGAAAGGGTCGTCAGTTGGTCATATCTTACCCTTCCCGTCTTAGTCCTCTCACCTAGGGTCAGTTGGTCATATCTCCTAGGCAATTGGCCTCTACCGCCATTCAAAACTACCGAACCAAGGGTGGCTACCAATAAACTATGCATGCATACACTTAGAAATAATTGTACGGAAGTAAAGTAAATGCAAACAAAACAATTAAGGAATCATAACTAGGCCAGCACCAAGAGGTGCTTAGCCACTCATATTAATCATACAAACGAATTCAATATTCAAAGGTACGAAATACATGAATTGAAAGTAAAGAAAATATAAAATGCTAATGCTTATCGTAGGGGAGTGATTTCTCCCTTGGAGACAGCTCCGTATGCTCCTCTAGACCTGCCTTGAGATTTTTCCCACGTTCTCTGGTTGTTGTTTGTGGAATGGGATGATTAGAAATGCTGGAATTCGTGGGGTATTTATAGGCCAGATCTGGGTTACGGCGTAACCATAACAAGAGTTACGCCGTAACCTACAACTCCTTCGTATTTTGCACTAGATCTTCTAGTTACGGCATAACCTAATAAGTAGTTACGCCGTAGTTGATGTAGTAGTTACGGCATAAGTATCAGCGGCGTGGAACCTCATTTGACCTAATATAGTTACGTCGCAGCCTTTGGTAAGAGTGACGCCGTAACCTTCCGATAAGTTGGTTTTATGAGTCACACAATAGTTACGGCGTAATGTGAGAGACGAGTTATGCCGTAACTTCTTCAAAATTAGCATACTATGATAAATCTTTAGATAATTCTCCAATTCCGCGTCTCTTTTGCTCCAATGCTCGTAATTTACCTGAAAGTGGAAAACAATAGAAAACAAGCATAAATCCATATAAATGATATAAATTACAAGCATTATCGGGGGAAATTGACACTTAATAATTAGGACTATTTGATGTCATCACAGATTCTTAAGGTTTATTGAACTAAGGAAACCTAATGACAAAAATCTCAAACGTGTTATCCTTGAAGGACCATACCTCTGGCCTACTATAACGGTTCCAGGTGATCCCACTGCTACTCCACCTCGTGCTACAACTTCAACTCCTGTAGCTGATTTTTCATCTCACCCCAGATCAAATACTACAAGTGGAAGCAGATCAACTTGCTATGGAATAGATTTGTTTAGGAATACCGAATCCAATGTTCCAAAGCATTGATTCTAAAAATAATACATAAGCAATGTAGGAAAACATTAATCTATTGATGTAAGGAACTGAGTTGAATTAAGAAGACATAGAATCTAAGTTGTATCACTCTTATGACACGTTCGCTGTTACACCAGGAGAATCATTGGAATCATACTATCATTGGTATACAAACACCATCAATGACTTGAATAGACATAACGTGAACATGCCTAAGATTGCCATCAACACCATGTTTCTGAATTCCTTAGGTCCAGATTGGGAAAAATTCGTCACGTTTGTTCGTCAAACCAAGAATCTCGATGAAGTCAAACATGGGTTGCTCTATGATTATCTGAAGCATCATGAAAAAGAAGTTTCAAAAGACCGTGCTATGCGTGCAATGTTTCAAACATCACCACCTTTGAATTCATGTGCACTCATGGCTCAATCTCACCAATTTCCAATGTCAAATCACGCTTATGTCCAACAACAACAAACTTTTACTCATCCTCAATCATCCTCCAGCAACCAAATCGTTCTACACCAATAAATTGCTAATAAAATGGTTCAATACAATAACTCCGACACCATGTACTATACACAAGCAAACGATCTAAATTAAGATGCATTCCAAGAAATGACTGGTGAATTTGCAATTATCATAAAAGCTTTTGGGGAGATATGTTACTCCGTTTAACAAGCGTCTCTGAAGCTCATCCAACACTAGGAATCAGGCTGTGAAACAGGGTGGAATGACTGAAGTTTAGAACAAGAATTATGGACGTCAGGCGGTTACTGGTGGTTATACTTGGAATACAGGCTCTGGGCAAGCGTTTACTGGAAATGTTAACCACATGGGTGCTCCTCAGAGAAAGGTTCAGATTGCTGAAATTAGGAATATAACAACTGGTAATGCAGACATTAGGTGCTACAATTGCAGAGGAACGGGTCACTTGGCTAATGCTTGTCCACAACCTAATAGAAGAGGCAGTGAATATCACAAGCAGGCATTATTGTTATCTCTTAAAGATGAAGCACGTGGAACTCTGTCTGATAAGGAACAAAGTTTTACGGCTGATGCTACATCAGATGATGACATGGAAGATTTGGAAGCCAATGCAGCAGTTGTCTTAATGGCTAACATGCAGGAACTTCATATGACTGATACGGGCCCAGTCTATGATATTGATGGCCTATCTCAGGTACAAAAATCGAAACACGTGTCTCATACATGAATTTGTGTCACCATCTGCATCTACACATGACAGGGAGCAATGTGTTCAAGATGACTCATCGCTATCTCTTCAAGATGATGATCAAATTAACCCAGATGTTACATTTGATGATCTAATTGATGAATATAACAATGACCAAATTGAACAAAATGAACCTACGCATGCTCTAGATCCAGATCTCATGGCCTTAGTCTTGACCACCCAATTCCAAATTGAAAAATGCACTGAAATAAACAAGAATTTAAAAGCCAAAATTGCATCATTAATGGCTGAACTTGAGAGTTGTAAACTCCAACTCAAAAATTTTGAAAATCAAGCAACAAGATAAAAAAGTTTTGAAGTTGCGTTTCAAAAATCATATGTAAAAGAACAAGACTTGCAACATCTAATGGTAGAATTGGTAACCTCCTATAAAGATTTGATTTCTAAACTTGAACAAAAACAACAAATTGATTAACTTACAACCGATCTTCAAAAAACAAACTCGGAGTTGTCTCTTTGTCAACAAAGTTTTTTTGAACCTAAAAAAAATCTAGGAGATTACTTGATTCTCATCTTGATGAAATCGTCACTTGGGAAGCAAAGTTAAAAAATTTACAAATGTTGTATATAAAACTGGTGAGTCAGTTAAACAAATACAAATGTTAACTTTAAAACCAAATCCTAATAGTTCAAAAAGTTTTGCTCTAGTCTTTAAAGCACCAATTTTTCTCCACACATCTCTCAAGGAAAATCCGAAAATTTATAGTAAAGAATGTTTAGATGATGATGCAATTATTTGTGTTGTTGTGTATGACTGTAAGGAGGAATGGGAACAAGAGGAAGAAAGTAGATTAAAAATGAGTGAAGTAAAATACAACCAACCTTTTGATTATTCAAAATTACCAAATCTTTATGAAACTTTTGTTCCTAAGCAAGAGCAAACAGAACACCCATGGTATGTTTCGGAAATTCATGACTCATCTTCGGACATTGGTCTTGTTCACCCAGTTGCACAAATAAATGGACCTTTACCATCCTTTTTCGATAGTAGACCTATACCTAGTCTTCCTAGACAATGTCTGATACTTCGGTATTTTGACACATTTATGGAAGATGTAAAGTTTTTAGAAGAAGCAATTGCACGAAATTCTGAAATAAAATTTCCACTTTTCAATTTGCTTATAGAAAAGCAAAACGACAAATTTTCCAAACATAATTTTTACCTCATGTGCAACATTTGCGTTTGTGTGCAACCCTTTGGGAACAGGAACTTCAAAAGGAAGTAGCCTCCATGATGAACACTTTCAGTGCAACTGAGAATTCGATTTCAAACTTAAAATGTAAAAAGAAAATTCTTCGTAAACATGTGGATCGGCTATTGGAAGATGTTCTTTGTTCTGATATTATCTTTGTTGTGTTACTATATATTGCTCATTCATTTTACGAAAATGTGCCTGTTGCTGAAATAAATGATGATACTTCAAACTTAAAAGAGGAAAAGGCAATGTTGAAACAACATATTGAGATTTTAAAAGCTGAAAATGAGAGAATTTTGATTCAAAATGATGATAAAAAATGTAAAATGTCAAAAGAATTTCAGAACTCAAACGACGCCTTCATTGGTGTCAAACTCAGAGTCTTGATTTTGAGCTAGCTTTACAAAACAAAGTCAACCAGTCTACCAAAAACACATTAAAACCAAAACTTGAACGACTGTATGATGAAACGCGTCTTTAAAATGTCAAATTTTCAAATATGAACAAGAGATTGAACAAGTGAAAGAGGGATACAAAAGCATTTTTGATTCTCTCAAAAAGACACGTAATCAAGCGTCAAAACAACTTGATAAGCATGTTTCATACACTCGTGATATGATGCATGAAAATGAAAACCTAAAATCAAAAATCCAAGACCAAAATCACATCATCATTGAATTAAAAGAGAAATTAGATATCGAGAAAGGAAAGTTTAGCAACACAAATGTGATAGCACCTGGAATGTTTAAAGTTGATACTAGGCAGCACACTATCGACAAACCTCAAGATATTGACATGCCTCCTCCCACTTCTATAGGAATAATTGCCTTCGCTCCTTGCGTTAGCAAATCGTAGCCTAAAAGTTATCAACCGAAAAATAGGAATTTTCAACTTAGAAGAGGAAAACTAGAAGCCCCAGAAGTAGAAGATCATGTTAGGACTTCGAATAAAAATCATGTTGAATCTGATTTAGATATTGCGTTAGATAAATGTAATAGTAAAGGCAATGTAATGAATGTTAAACCTTTGAACTCTTTGAAAGCAAATGTTGAAGCTTCTTGTGTGTTTTGTCGTAAAAGTGTGCTATCTGGTAATCATGATAATTGTGTTGCAAAATCTATTTTATCTCATAGTTGGAAACATACAAATGGAACCACCTCTAGGCCCACAATAGCTTCTAAGTCCGTTAGGCAAAGACCCATCTATAGTTTCTAATAATGCCATAGATGAACCCATAACTGCGATACCAACTCCTAGGAAGATGTCTTCACCTAGCGAATTCACTAAGACAAAATCACGAACTAGCTGGAGTTCACAGAGATGGTTACAACGTACACCTAGTTTTAAGTGGTTACCCAAAATTATTAACATGTGTACTACAACTGTAACGGAACCCACCAACTCTTCGGGTTCTAACTCTACCACTATTCCACCTTTGTCTTATGTGCGTACTGCATGTGATCCAAATCATCCTGTGGATTGTTAATAGTGGCTACACATGACATATGACAAGCAATCTCAAATTGTAAGCAAACTTTGTTTCAAAGGTCATCGGCAATGTCAGATACGGGAATGATCAGTTCATTGCTATTATTGGCTATGGAGACTACATCAATGGCAACATCGAAATCAGTCATGTTTACTATGTCGAAGGCATGGGTCATAATCTTTTTCTCAGTAGGTCAATTCTGTTACGGGTATGTTAGTGGAAATATTAAGATATTTAATCTATCTAGTATCGTTTGTTTTGATTAATGACAAACATGTAACTTTTAATATATAACGTAAAATGTACAAGTTACTCATAATCACATCTTGTCCCAACATAAATTTAACACCTCTCGATGTTTCAAGTCCTCGTATGTTACAACACAGGTTCGTACATGCTTGTTATGTGGCATTATGATCAAATCCCTTAACAAATCATTTAGAATGTTTAAAATACATTTAGAGTTACTAGGTATTTGAATAGATTAACCATTCTATTTCGAACCTCATTTTATAGTTTGCATTCACAAGTATTTTATGCAAATACATATTTTGTAAAATGTCTAATAAATAAATACTTTTATTTGTACAAGTAAACTAACTATAATATTCATACAAGTACTAAAGTTTATTTACGCTTTACAAAATACATTTTATTTTGACAAACACTCAACTAGATATTTTATTTTACAAAAAGGTAACTAGACATTTTACTAACTAGTTACATAATACATTTTACAAGTTTACTTTGATAAACATTTTAGTAAAAATGAAATTGCATTTACAATATCTAAGATATCAAATCTAATAGAATCATAGAAAATATTTTGGAAAGATATGAACTAGATTTGCAAGATTTTGTAAGATATTCTAAGATACCAAATCTAATAAAAGATCTTGGAAAGATTTGATAAAGATTTTTTTAATTACCACTTTGGCTATAAATACCAACCCATTGTTTTCACATTTCTTCATCCCTTCCAACACACATTCTCTCTATCATTCTCGCATCATTTAGATTTATAGATAATCATGTAGTAAAATACATTAATCACCCTCATCATCACATGATCATAATGCTTCCAACATTCATCTTTGTTATAAGCATACTTTACATTTTGATCAACCAAGGAAAGCTTGGAGATCTAGCCATCCTCATCCACCACAAGCATACATACATGAAGATCTATCGCTTAAAGCTTGGGGAACTTGTGATCTTCATAATTTGAAGGCTTACTATCAATGGAAGTTCATTTAGAAGTAGTCATTCATATCCATTAGACATTTGTGTCATGGATCATCATTGTAAACATTATTGCATCATCACAACACTTTCACCAAACTAGATTAGATGGTTTATGTGTGTGTACCATAAAACACAAGGTTTGTTATGTTGGGCCTTAAAACATAACGGGAGTTGTTGTACCGAAAGAACTCACATCTAGCTTAGTGTGGGAAATATTGTATAGGCGACGTTAGGTTGGTTCTACCTCGAACTAGAACCCGTTATTTAGCTTTGTACCGAAAAATTGTGTTACTTTATTGTGGGTTTTCTGCCGAGAAGGGAGCTTGTTGATTTAGTGCAGTAACTCTCGAGTTGGGTACCCGAGGAGTGGAGTAGGGCGGAGAGGAGATTCGTGACCAAACCACTATAAATCCTCGTATCCGGTTTGCACTTTCCTTTCTTTATCACTTTACATTTATACCTTCACTATATTATTGCTTGTGATGTGGCTTGATGTTCATGCTTGTGTGATAACTTGGTTTACTATGCTTTATATTGGTCACAAACAATAATTGGAACTTTCATATTATAACAAGCTTCATAAGCGATTTGATACAAAAGATCTAAAGATTTTAAATGGTAACGTATTCACCCCCCCCCCCTCTACGTTTTCACATGGTATTTGGAAGTAGCATTTTGGGAGAAAACATGTTTTATCCGTCACTTGGAAGGAAATGATCTAATGTCAGGAAAATGGAAGACAAGTATTTAAACTAAATCCATGACAGACATGATTGCTTCCTCATCAATATGCTTACTTTCCAGAGAAACTTTGACTAAATCATGGTTATGTTACAAATGACTTACACATTTAAACTTCAAGCGTACATCATAACAAAACCTTGCTCATAATCTAGTTCAAGCCTTGAAACACATCTAAAGGTTATAACATACACATCTCTAGAGTATACACAAGATCTATTGAGGTTAGTAACCTTACTAAGATTCTTGTTGGAAAACACTCCAAGAAGCATTCACTAGAACGCTCTTATTCGATTGTCACACACAAACACATCTCTTGGTCGTAAATGATCAAAACATGTCATCCATTAAGCTATCTAATTTGAGCAACCTTAGATTCCAAACACAAGATTGAAACTTATTATTTGTTTTCTAAAGTCAACACACCATAGTTAAGTTTTTGTGTATATTATGACATCTTCATCACTTTAGTCATATTGCTTATTAGTTGAGTCACATTAAGCTAAGTATTGGTAAACTATCAATTTTTATACTTCAGTAGTGTTAAAATAGTGATAGTTTGCCTCGCCTTAGGAATACTAATCAAACAAGTAGTAGATAGGACTTTTATTTTAAAACCACTTACATTACACATACATGTGTTGATTACATGTTCTTGCTTAGATTGTTCATATGTCGTGACATTATCTCGGTGTTTAATATCTACTTGATTAATTGTCAAATGTGTAAACCCTAGAAAGGTTTTGTTTTATGATGCTTTATGCTACTTTATGTTAAGCGTAAACATGATTTGCATGATATTTATAGTTGAAGCAATTATGTCCCTTGTATGATGTTTCGCATGATTAACTTGTTACTTTTGAACTCATAATATGTCATTTTGTTGTTGATGTATCCATGTTTGAAAGCTATTGTCTTTTGTTGACATTCCTTAAATCTATGCATAAGATGGTCTAAATGATACATGATCCTAAATGATACATGAATCTCTCATCTTGCTTCTTTTGTGTCTTTTTCACACTACTTTCTTGGTACATGTGCACTTATAATTTATCAAAGTGCTTTTGGTATGATAAACTTTTAGAAATCTTTTTATCCTACAATATAATCACATAAATTGTCATACTTGCTTATAGCTAAATATACTTAAATGTCTAAGACTAACGACAAAACAATTTAAAAATAAAATGTCTTGAATAATGTCACATTCTTGCATAATATGATTGTTTGTCTTGATGCTAGCTTGTTGTGTGATGATTTCTTGTCTACTAAGTGGAATGTGTTGTTTTTGCTTATATAAGATGTTATCATTTTACTTCTATCTTGTTAACATCTTCTGTCACTAACAAATTTGTTTTGTAGGTTGATAACAAATTATTTGTTATCTCACTTTATATGCTCATTTCGCATAATCGCCTTATTGCTATGTAGATTAGTTTTATGGGACCCTTTAAAATTGCATATAGTTTTAAAACATATAAAATTTAGTGATTTGGCATTTCATCTTCATATCATTCAACCGACCTCTTTCCAAATCTCATTATTGCTTCCGCTTTACAAAAATTGCCTCCACCACTATTTAGCTACAACAATAATTTAATTACATCATCCTCTCCACCTCCTATGAGGAAACCACATACCTCGTCATACGACCATCTCGCATTAATCAAGAAGAAGTACATGACTTTAAGGATGAAGTTCATTGAATGCTAACCATCATCCATAAAAACATCAATAAGCTCATCTCTTTCATTAACCCAAATAACCTCCTAAACACTTTGTTGTCATTATTTATTTGATATATTACACATTATGTTAGATGTCCACTAATTAAGGGAGAAAGAAATCCATTCACATAATTGTCTTTTGTCAAATTTTATGTCTCTTACACCCTAAAATACCAACACATAGGTAAACAACACTTAGCTAAAACCGGTTCACGAAACCACAACTAGTTCAACCTTTTAACCTTATATCACAAGTTTTCACCAATACCTCATCAAGTGAAAAACGCATATGTGTTTTACAAACTTCTTCATCTCCACAATCAACAAATCTAGGATTTTCCCTAAACTAGCACCTTACAACTTCACTATCTAGAACACCATCATAGGATCTTATCCTTTTCTTGCTTGACACATATCATGCACGTCATTGTCAGTGCAAACTATATATTAATCAAAACCGCAATTCCCAACAATTTTCAACACGTTGGTCTATCCAACTCTCTCTCATATGATGTCATTCTCATCCTCATATAGGTGCTTATTATTATTATTATTATTTTGGTACATATTGTCTTCACTTCTTTTCAATGTCATAATCGTCCATTTCGGTCAAAACCATGTTAATACTATCTCTCCCATTGTCACCTAGAATAGGTCATTTTTATATTTCATGTCAATCAATGAACGAATTTATCTTCATGTTACCACTTTTATATTTATGCATTTTCTTTGGTATCTTCATTATAACATTTTTAGATAGAACACATTACTGATTACTCTTGGCTTGAAGCATATAAGAACTTGTTCAAAACAATAGGTTGTTAGCATCAATAAATCATTCAAATCATTACCCTTATGCATCATTGAATTCAATGTCTATTCATATTTTTTTCTTCCTCTTAGTCTTGGTCACTTGACATTACAAAAGGATTGCATGAGTCCATATTTTTATATTATTTGCTATACATAACGAAGTTTCTAACTCCTTAATAATTTTCTACGTTATCACCACCACCTTCCATCACCACTTTCACTAATCATCACCACCATGGATTAGCGAAAAACTTACTTTTATAAATCTTGAGTCATCTACCTAGTTATCACCACATGAATCCTACTAGTAATCTGACACCAACTGTCACAATTCTCATTTTCCGGTCATTTCTCATACTCCATATTCATCATTTCATAACGGTTCATTCATGATTTTGCATTTCACATTAAACGCGGAATTTTGTATTAAATAAACGTTATCGCGTGAGTTATTATTTTGAACATTTAATCCGTTATTTCTAAAATGATCCGATATATTTTTATACTTACATTTAGTTATAAAAACTATATTTTGAGTTTACCTAGTGTTTTAAATTTATTTGGTATATAAATCGTTAAAGTTATATTATTACGACGCTTTTCTTAAAAACTACACGATAATTATTATATCACTCAAATTATGCAAGGAATGTATTTTTACAATTTTTATGATCTCATTATACTTTATTTTGATCTATTAAAAGTTACTTTTACCTAAAAGCTACCATTTACCTTACAAGTTATTATTACATAACATTTACTTACATATTTCTTTTAACAATTATACATAATAAAATGAGAGAAAAAAAAAATATATATTGAGGAAACAAGATCCCCAAAACCGGCCCTATGGGGAGGTAGCATTTAATGGTTTGAAAAATTTGCTTCTTGAAAGTATAGATATATACTCCAAGGCTACACTCATTCATTCTCATTCAATTATCAAGTTAGTGTTTTTTTTTTCTCTCTTTGGGTTCTTCCTTCATCATAACCGGTTCTCACAAAGGTGTACAAGGATCAAAAATTTTTCTCAAGCTCAAGTAATTAACAATCTAGAATCACACTCTTAATAAGGTTTTGAAATAAAAACCTAGAGTGTTTAGGCTAACCTTGGTTCTTTGCACCTCATCAAGTTTACTAGTAAGCATATCATTTACATTTTCATCTTTCATCTTCATTTCATAGTTATTTCTTCATATTTTGAGCAAACATGCAAGACTTGTGTTTATTTATACCATTTATTCATTGATTTTTAGAGTTATATATAAAGTCATCCTATAAATATTCCCTTGGTATATTTTGGTCTTGATGATGTTTAGGAACCCATGACACCCTAAGAAGGTGTATGGTAGGATTAGATTAGCTTTGGAGTTGATTTGAAGGGATTAGAATAGGTTTGGTAATGAAAACTATTTTCGATAAGTATAAAAATGTGTTCTGTCCTTGTTTTGATTTTCTGGAAAATCTGACAGTAGGCACGACTTTTTGGCCTTGATATTTAGAAAATATACTTAAAACGAATCATGGGTCGCTTGAACGATTAAAACGGAGTTATAACGGGAAGTTATGAATTTTCAAGTTGACTAATTTTAAATATATATTTTTCTTTTAAAATTTCAGCATACTATTTTTACTTTATTCGAAGTCAAAACGAGCCTTAAGCTTTACAAATTATTTCGAATTTATCAAAAAATATATTAGTATACTTGATACCTAGCTAAGGACGATAATAATGTAGAAAACGGAGTTGAAACGACTAAGATATGCACGTTTTCATAAATTGCCGAATTATATTTTCAAAACTATATTATTTTTACGACAAGTGTTACGTAACTAAAACGACCATGTTGGAGGCTGTTTTAACTATGATGTAGAACTTTTGTAACGAATGTCTTCAAATAAAATTGAGATCATCGAGCATATTTTTCAAAACGACCAACCGTTTGTGTAGCGGAGTTGTAGTAAATTATTTATGGATGTTTAAACTTTGCCGAAACTTGAACCACAATTCACAAAATCACCTTCTTTAACCCTTATTATCTTTAGGTTCGAGACCTTTATGACGAAAACTCCTGAACTGAAACTTCTAGATTTCGATACAAACTTTCCAAAACCGTCGAAGTTCGCCTTCTAACGTTCGACGTACACCATTTTACCGACTAGTTTTCGAGCTATTTTTGTCACTTTCATGAAAATTACGACGACATTATTTTACGATTTAAAAGTGATAATTTCATAATAAATCATTACGAAACCATTGTAGGATGATATTTTGACGTAAATACTTGTAAAGTGATTTAAGAGATGGTCAAGACGTCAAAAGAGTATTTTCTAACGATAAGTATTATTTTCAAAACTCACAAATGGTATAAATAACATACGAATTGCATGCATATCATTACATCATAACTCATTACGTATCATAACATTCATCATAGGTCAAGATTAAAGTTTCTATATACCTCGGTGTACTCACTCTTGTCGCTATACCATTCATTCATCAAGTGAGTAATCACATCCCCCTTTTTACCGCTTTTACTATATTTTGGGGCGAAATGCATGAACCGTTCTTGAGCTAAATTGTTTACTACTTTTATTAACTTGTTTGACTAGAACTTGTGAACTCTAATCAAATCCTTGAACTTAATTACGAAATTATGACTTGTTGGAACTATTGAACCGCACATGTTATGACCTTGTCCTAAAGTCTCCTTGTTCGAGCATCGCTATAAAGTCTCCTTGTTCGGCATCACTATAAAGTCTCCCTTGTTCGGAGCATCGCTATAAAGTCTCCCTTGTTCGGAGCATCGCTATAAAGTCTCCCTTGTTCGGAGCATCACTATAAAGTCTCCCTTGTTCGAAGCATCACTATAAAGTCTCCCCTTGTTCTGAGCATCACTATAAAGTCTCCCTTGTTCGAGCATCGCTATAAAGTCTCCCTTGTTCGAGCATCACTATAAAGTCTCCTTGTTCGAGCATCACTATAAAGTCTCCCTTGTTCGGAGCATCGCTATAAAGTCTCCCTTGTTCGGAGCATCACTATAAAGTCTCCCTTGTTCGGAGCATCACTATAAAGCTCCCTGTTCTGAGCGCATTTGGGAAGAGGCACCAAAGATATCTTTGGGAAGAGGCACCCAAGATATCTTTGGGAAGAGGCACCCAAAGATATCTTTGGGAAGAGGCACCCAAGATATTTTGGGAAGAGGCACCCAAGATAATTTGGGAAGAGGCACCCAAGCATAACTTTGGGTAGTGGCACCCAAAGATAATTTGGCTTCATCGAGAGCATCACTACAAGGTCTCCCTTTGTTCTGAGTACCTAAAGTCTCCCATGTTGGAGCATCCCCATTATTATATTAGTGGTACTATATTGTGAACTATTATGACCGCATATACTTGACCATTATACATACTACTTTGGCAATGGTTGTGAACACAATGTGTTGCAAGTTTTGTATGGGCGAACTTGAACCGAGTGGATTTACAATGCCTTTGCTTTGTGACCTTATTTGGCAACGCGGTGCATGAGCACAACTAGACGCTATATTTTGTGCAATGGGTTGTAAACACACAGGTTGCAAGTTTTGTATGGGCGAAACTTGGAACTGAGTGGATTTACAATGCCTTTGCTTTGTGGACTATTTTCATGACCAAAAGCCTTGAATATTTCTATGATTTTTTTCTTAATTTCATTTAAACGTGTATACTCACCAACTATTTTCTTAGTTGACCCGCTCTTGCATTTCCTGTGTGATCGTTAGTGTTTTTCTACCAAGTCTTGTATAATGAAGTTTTCAATTGTCACTACAAATCATTATGTAATAGAACGCATTATTTTGGGATCTAAACTTTGTAATTATATATTGTGACAATATATTTGGCATCAAGCAAACTAGTATTGTAATGTGTATTATTTCTTTAATCTTAACGTTGGTATGTTCTATTATCTTGTGCTTATGTTCCCGCCCTACACCTGTGTTTCAGCCGCTTAGGGTGTGATTCAGTATCAGAGCCAAAGGTTATAGAGAATGCCGATTTAAAAAAATAAAAATAACAGCTATAACCAAAAAAAAAAATAAATAAAAAAAAAATTAAATTAAATAAAAAAAATATTTTTTTTAAAACATTGAACATCATCCGAGTCATCTAGTCCATCGTAGATTGTTAATCATAAATTAAACATAGCCTGATCAACTATGTCTAATTTATGAAGAACCATGCAATGATAAGAAGGGTAAATTTAAATCATGTTTAGTCGAAGTCTTTTGAGTCCGGGTCACCAAGTTGCATTGGTCGGTGGGTACATAGCATGTTTTTACGCTCACGTCTACATTACCGCATCTTGTTCATATCTTCTTTTCCATCTTTCGACTTGTTAGGCATAGCATGTCCCCTGATCCGGTCATATCGATCACTATAACACATTACCACCGTTCAAGACCTCATCTGACTTCGGTAGAATGTCGTTTACTCAACCCGATGTTTTGGTCCACCAAAGATCATGGCTGCAAGAAACACACGCCGGAGGTAATCGCCCAAACCTGGCGCTTGGCAATAGAAGGCCCACAAGATCGAACATTAGCCCCCGCACGGTCGAAAGCATTCTATCTGGTACCGAGGAAGTTCAAGAACGTAACGGTACATTCCTTTGAACAACTACCTATTTCTGTATCGACATAATTTTGAGTGCATAACTTCCTTCCAATCTTTACCACGTTCACGACATTTATTAATTTGAGACCTATTGATATCGACCTTAGTTGTTATATATATTTTGTTGATTTGATTTGAATTGTGTAAGAAAATCCAAGATCGAACGAATCTTTCAAAAGACTTCATTCAAGGATGTTGAATCCTATCTTTCTAACAACTTGTTTCCTAGCTTGATCTAGTGACAGCTCTTGTTTGATGAGTTGCGAAAATCAAGCTAAGAGACAAGTTTACCAAGTCGTTTATTTAATCTCATGACAGTTCTTGTTTGATGAGTTAGATTAAATTAGAATCGCTACCTAAAGGTCTTTGAGGGCCACGTTCGATATTGCAAGTTTACCCTATCAAATCTAATCACGGGCACGTACTTAGTTGAATGGGGAACCCGTACGCATGGGCATCGATATGATCATTTAAACCGCTCGATTTAGCATGAACTTTTAGAACTCTTGTCGAGGTTCGACCATAGTAGTCATAATCGATCAACAGGACGGATTCCGCCGTATACGGAAGAATGTCACAATTCACATTTTCCGGTCATTTCTCATACTCCATATTCATCATTTCATAACGGTTCATTCATGATTTGGCATTTCACATTAAACGCAGAAATTTTGTATTAAATAAACGTTATCGCTGAGTTATTATTTTGAACATTTAACCGTTATTTCTAAAAATGATCCCGATATATTTTTATACTTACATTTAGTTATAAAAACTATATTTTGAGTTTACCTAGTGTTTTAAATTTATTTGGTATATAAATCGTTAAAGTTATATTATTACGACGTTTTTCTTATAAACTACACGATAATTATTATATCACCTAAATTATGCAAGGAATGTATTTTTACAATTTTTATGATCTCATTATACTTTATTTTGATCTATTAAAAGTTACTTTTACCTAAAAGCTACCATTTACCTTACAAGTTATTATTACATAACATTTACTTACATATTTCTTTTAACAATTATACATAATAAAATGAGAGAAAAAATATATATTGGGAAACAAGATCCCCAAACCGCCCTATGGGGAGGTAGCATTTAATGGTTTGAAAATTTGTTTTGAAAGTATATAGATATATACCCAAGGCTACACTCATTTATTCTCATTCAATTATCAAGTTAGTGTTTTTTTTTCTCTCTTTGGGTTCTTCCTTCATCATAACCGTTCTCAAAGGTGTACAAGGGATCAAAATTTTTCTCAAGCTCAAGTAATTAACAATCTAGAATCACACTCTTAATAAGGTTTTGAAATAAAAACCTAGAGTGTTTAGGCTAACCTTGGTTCTTGCACCTCATCAAGTTTACTAGTAAGCATATCATTTACATTTTCATCTTTCATCTTCATTTCATAGTTATTTCTTCATATTTTGAGCAAACATGCAAGACTTGTGTTTATTTATACCATTTATTCATTGATTTTTAGAGTTATATATAAAGTCATCCTATAAATATTCCCTTGGTATATTTTGGTCTTGATGATGTTTAGGAACCCATGACACCCTAAGAAGGTGTATGGTAGGATTAGATTAGCTTTGGAGTTGATTTGAAGGGATTAGAATAGGTTTGGCAATGAAACTATTTTCGATAAATATAAAATGTGTTCTGTCCTTGTTTTGATTTTCTGGAAAATCCGACAGTAGGCACGACTTTTGGCCATGATATTTAGAAAATATACTTTTAAAACGAATGCGGGTCAGCTGAACGGATTAAAACGGAGTTATAACTTAAGAAGTTATGAATTTTTCAAGTAAGTTGACGTTTTAAATATATATTTTTCAGAAAATTTCAGCATACTATTTTTACTTTATTCGAGTCAAAAACGAGCCTTAAGCTTTACAAATTATTTCGACTTATCAAAAATATATTAGTATACTTTGATAATAAGCTAAGGACGATAATACGTGTAGAAAACGGAGTTGAACGACTAAGATATGCACGCTTTCATAAAATTGCCGTAACTATTATTTTCTCGAAAAACTATATTATTTTTAATGGCAAGTTGTTACGGTAACTAAAACGACCATGTTGGAGGCATTTTTAACTATGATGTATAACTTTTTGTAACGAAATGTCTTCAAATAAAATTGAGATCATCGAGCATATTTTTCAAAACGACCAACCGTTTTGTAGCTGGAGTTGTAGTAAATTATTTATGGATGTTTAAACTTTGCCGAAACTCGCTTTTGAACCACACGACAAAATCACCTTCTTTAACCCTTATTATCTTTAGGTTCGAGACCTTTATGACGAAAACTCCTGAACTGAAACTTCTAGATTTCGATATAAACTTTCCAAAACCGCGAAGTTCGCTTCTCTAACGCTCGACGACACCATTTTACTCTAACTAGTTTTTTCGAGCTATTTTGCACTTTCATGAAAATTACTTACCGACATTATTTTACTTAATTTAAAAAGTGATAATTTCATAATAAATCATTACTTAAACCATTGTAGGATGATATTTTGACGAAATACTTGTAAAGTGATTTAAGAGGGTCAAGACGTCAAAAGAGTATTTTTCGATTTATAAGTATATTTATTTTCAAAACTCGCAAATGGTATAAATAACATACGAAGTGCATGCATATCATTACATCATAACTCATTACGTATCATAACATTCATCATAGGTCAAGATTAAAGTTTCTCTATACCTCGGTGTACTCACTCTTGTCGTCATACCGATTCATCAAGTGAGTAATCACATCCCCTTACCGCTTTACTATATTTTGGGGGCTTAAAATGCATGAACCGTTCTTGAGATAAATTGTTTACTACTTTTATTAACTTGTTTGACTAGAACTTGGAACTCAATCAAATCCTTGAACTTAATTACGAAATTATGACTTGTTGGAACTTATTGAACCGCATATATGACCTTGTCCTAAAGTCTCCACTTGTTGAACTGCATCGCTATAAAGTCTCCACTTGTTGAACATCACTATAAAGTCTCCTTGTTAGAACATATAGCTATAAAGTCTCCCTTGTTGAGACATCACTATAAAGTCTCCATTGTTAGGTCGCTATAAAGTCTCCCTTGTTAGGACATCACTATAAAAGTCTCCCTTGTTGGGGTATCACTATAAAGTCTCCTTGTTGAACATCGCTATAAAGTCTCCACTTTGTTGAGACATCCTTTATAAAGTCTCCTTTGTTTGAGCATCACTATAAAGTCTCCGATGTTCGGATATCTTTGGGAAGAGGCACCGATTATATCTTTGGGAAGAGGCACCCGGTATATCTTTGGGAAGAGGCGCGGTATATCTTTGGGAAGAGGCACCCGGTATATCTTTGGGAAGAGGCCACCCGGTACAACTTTGGGTAGTGGCACCCGGCTATAATTTGGCTTCATCGGAGCATCACTACAAGGTCTCCTTGTTGAACATCCTTTGCAAAGTCTCATGTTTGGAGCATCCCTGAATTATTATATTAGTGGTACTATATTGTGAACTATTATGACCGCTTATACTTGACCATTATACATACTACTTTTGGCAATGGGTTGTGGTCACCATGAGTTGCAAGTTTTGTATAAGGCGGAACTTAGGCTGAGTGGATTTACGAAAATGCCTTTGCTTTGTGACCTCATTTAGCGTGTGCATGAGCCTGAAACCATCAGCTATATTTTGTGCAATGGGTTGTGGCGAACTACCACGGAGTTGCAAGTTTTGTATAGTAGGAACTTGGGCTGAGTGGATTTACAATGCCTTTGCTTTTGTGAATGGCCACCGATGGCCAAGCTTTGAATATTTCTTATGAGTTTTTCTTAATTCTGGATTGATGTATACTGCTTAACTATTTTCTTAGTTGACCCGTTTTCTCTCATGCCATTCCGGTTGATCGTTAATGGCTTTCCATACCCGAGTCTTGCATAATAGAAGTTTTCAATTGTCACTACAAATCATTATGTAATAGAAGCATAATATTTTGGGATCTAAAATTTGTAATATATTCTGAAGCGGTGGCTAAACTAGTATTGTGTGGTGTATTATTTCTTTTTTTAATCTGCGTTGGTATGTTCTATTATCTTGTGCTTATGTTCCGTCATTTACACCTGCATTGTTTCCGCCTCCGTGAATGTGTTCTCAACAGCAACCGATGTTAATCTTTATATTCCAACTTCACTTCATATCTTCTTTCTAGGCACTATTTTGTAGGCTGTTATCATATTATATTCTCGGTTTTCTTATGAGTTGTAATTCTTATTAGGAGACTACACCGTGAGATCTTTGATTATATCATTTATATATCACATATATACCTTATTTTTTTTTTTTTTTTTTCTTTGTCAAAAGATGAAATATATGCACTAATTGTTTCATTGTGGTTCATCATCATATACACTCGATTATTATAAATCTAAGGATGGAATTTGCATCAATTTTTTCTTATTTTAGGTTAGCTAATGACACCCTCGAACAAAGGGATAACTAACACTTGCATTTGCAAGAGAAGAAAAATCGTCATACACTTGGTTGTATGTGACATATTTTTCTAAAGACAAAGCTTCAATATACTAATATTTATTTTGTAGGTTCATCTTGGCATTACAGAGCAGGGAGCTTCCGTCAAGTATTTATTGAATCATCTTATCTGGCAACTTTGTTGTATATCATACGTCAATGGCCGAATATAGTTTTACTAATATTTTTTTTTGTAGGTTTTTAATCATACCTAGATGCCTCCCGAAAAAGGAGAGCAACCGTCCAAGGGGAGCATGCATGCATTCATCATCATTCTCACTTTCAACAAGCATTTGTGCTTGATAAAAAAGTGGAGAAAATAGGCTAACATTATATGCATTTTTCTTTATCATATATTTCTCATAATTTTGTTGCATAAAACTAACCTTGATGTAGGTTAAGCATCTTAATTTAATCCATGGATCCGCTACCAAACAAGGGTTGGATTGGAGTAGACAAAATTTAACTTCACTTCAAGGGATGATGCAAGCCTTTTTTTGGGAGAAATAAAGTTAAACTCCAAGGGCCGCCCTTTTGTTTTCGACAAAAGGGGAAAAGAAAGAGTGCGGAGAAGGTAATGTAAAGTGAAGTAAGGACACAAGTAAAATTTTAAATTATAATCCATTACGTTTACATATCTTTGTCATCAGAAAAAGGAGTGTTAGTTCAAATATTACGATATTTAATCTACGATCTCGTTTTTATTGATGATAAGCATGTAACTGTAATATATAACGTAAAATGTACAAGTTACTAGTAATCACATCTTGTCCCAACATACATTCAACACCTCTTTGATGTTCCGTCCTCGTATATTACAACATGATTAAATTACATGTTTGTTATGTGGCATTATGATCAAACCCTTTAACAAATCATTTAGAATGCTTAAAATACATTTAGAGTCCCTACGTATTTGAATAGGTTAACCATTCTATTTCGAACCTCATTTTACATTTTACATTCACAAGTATTTTATACAAATACATCTTTTGTAAAATGTCTAACAAATATATACTTTTATTTGTACAAGTAAACTAATTATAATATGGGAAAATTGTCAAAGAGAGGCTTTTTGATCATATCACATGGACCCACGCACTTTTGACATTTTGAAACTAGACCCGGTTGCCCAGATTTTCTTGGACCCAACCAGGGTGCCATGTGTCAGACAACTTATGACACAAGTCTCGTGTTTTGTATTATATATGTCATGTATTGTTTTTGGGCAAAAGCTTGTATTGTTTTTAGGCAACTTTATATTTTTTGGCAACTTGTATTTATACACGAGGATACTTTAGTCATTTAACATTTTACTCACCCATTATATTCTTATTATTATAGCCATTTTTATTCTCCACCTAATAAACATTCTTCAATAAACCATTCAAAATCTTAATTTTCATTCTTACCCAAGTCCATAAACCACACTTTAAAAGTTTATGACTCAAGAACAAATCTTTGTTCTGTGTTCTTCAATTTATTATCTCGAAGCAAATTATTAAAAAAAAACGCCAGGGATGGTTTGACGAATAGATTGAAGAAACCCGGCCAGGGTCAACGAATCGAAACAAATTAATTAGTAATGGGTAAGCAAGTGCTATGTTGTGCATTAATCTTTCCCAACAACGATAATACTACAAAGGCTTTTTATTTAAAGTTTACTTATGAATTTGTATCAATAAATTTATAATTTGTTTTATTTTGCAATGTTATTTGATGTCTTTGCTAAGGTGTTTGATAAAATGCGGGGTGAAAATTCATGGATTTTACCTAGTTGTAACTTACAATTATTTGGAAAACTATTCACTTTTTTTTTTGCTAACCAGAAATTGTATGATTTTCTAGTTCCATACAATTACCGGATGGCTTTGGATGATCATGGAAAGGATGAAGGTCGGGAATGCAAAGTTGGAGGAGATTGATACTCCAAGAGGTAACAAAAGCGATCAAAAGGACACACAATTTGTGCATTTGGTGACTTCTTGCTTGGCTTTGTGCAAGGTCTTCGGACATTTTAGGCGAGCTTCAGAGGAGATCCAAAGGCGTCTTTGATAGAAAGGCTGCCGAGGGCACTATCAAATCAGGTTGGTGTTTGCAACTTCTTTGTTTCTTTGTAATGTTTACTATTTATATACTAAACATGATTGTTAATACGGCTTGTATGTGTTGCCTAAAGCATGCTTAAGTGTCTATAACCTCCTAAATTATTTTGTGAAAAAAAGTTGGTTGACTTGGATCATATTAGTAATTTTTTTGTCATAATTTCCAATATATTTATGTTTATGGAAAATCTGAGTTCGCATGTGTAAATAGCCTGAAAGATGGCAAATGCGCAGAACCTCATCAATATGTTTAGAACTTGAAATTACTCATAGTAGAGCATCAAGAAAAGCGTGTTAAATTTTAAAGTTCAATCATGCTCGAGTACTCAATCTAGAAACTGACTTTATTAAATTTGAAATCTGTAGTGGCCTTCTTGCAAGTCTTGTTTTTCGAGCCGCATTAAGTCATTTTCCTCGGCCACCAATAGTAAATCTCACTATATCTTTTTTAAAGCTTTAATGAATTATTAATTATGTCTGTTGGGTTTTAGGTTCCTTGCATCAAGAATTACTTTAAGTACTGGAACCACGGGCAGGCTTGATAGAACCACGCGAAGAGTGTAACACGGATGAAGATAACGCGGCTAGTAGTAATGTGTAACCGGACGATATATTGTAACTACTGCTAGTGTTTTGTATAGTCGGTTAGTTTATTGTTTTAGATAAATATGGAAAAGATATTTATCTTGTAGGTTACGTATTGTATAATGTATAGGACTCCTTGGCTTATAAAAGGAGGTCCTAGGTTAGATTAGAAATACGTAAGTCTGATATCTAAAGTCGATACACTTCAAGGTTGTGAAACCCTATCTGTAAAAGTATTAGTATTAATAAATAATATTGAGGTGTTGAATGTTAAGCGTTCTTCTTAAGGTTAAGTGTTAAATTCCATATAATACTTAATAAGTTGTTATTCTAAGTCAGTTTCTATATTAGATCGTTGCTCAACTGGGATCAACAAGTGGTATCAGAGCTTGTGATCTAGAAGCTGTAATCAAGAAGAGGTTAAGTTAAGTTTTGTTCAAAGAAGATAAGATGTCTGACGAAACTCACATGGTGGCTGCTTCCAGGTACCCATGCTCATGCATGGTGAGTATCAAATCTGGAGAATGCGAATGAGGCAATACATTCGCATGATTGACTATGCTCTCTGGGATGTCGTTGAAAAGGGAGACACTCTTCCTAAGAAGGGTGAGGATGGCAAAAAATTGCCATTGTTAGTGAAATTGATAAGGCTAAGAAAGGAATCAAGGCTCACAGTATACTCTCCATGGGAATACCCAATGATTATGCTTTGGATTTTGAGCAATATGAATCGCTAAAGATTCTTGGATGCTCTTGAGACAAGGTTTTCTGGCAATGAAGCTACCAAGAAGTCAGGGATGAATATGCTCAAGCATCAATTTGAAACCTTCCAGGTGGAGAAAAGATTGATGGCACATACAATAGACTTCAAAAACTTATTAAGTCACCTTAGATTATAAGGTTCTTCAAGAAGATATTAATTTGAAGTTCATTAGGAGTCTATCATCAGAATGGGCTATTCATACAATTGTGTGGAGGAATAAGGAGGACTTTCCTAAGATGACTCTGGATAATCTCTTCAACAACTTGAAGGTTTATGAGTATGAGAATAACTTTGCTAGTGCATCTACTGCTAATTCAAACATTGCTTTTGTCTCCACTAATCACAAGAGCTCACATGAGGTATCCACTGCTGCCTATGGTATATCCACGGCTATTGCAAACAATACCATTGTTAGTGATAATGTTAGTGATGGTGCAATTTGTGCTTTTAGGTGATTTAACTACTAGTGTTCTTGTGTTGAATCAAGATCGGATCAAATTGATCTGATGATCTAGAAAAGATTAATCTTCAATGGCAAATGGCAATGTTAACTCTCCAAGCAAGGAAGTTTTGAGAGGACTGGAAGACAAGTTAAGTATGATGGTCAAAGGAGAGCGGGGTTCGACAAAAGCAAGATGGAGTGCTTTAACCGCAAGAAGAAGGGTCACTTTGCAAGGGAATGTCGAGCTCCTAAGAGGATTGAAGGTGTTAAGAAGATCCCTGAAGAGTCTGCTCCTTCTTCAGCATTGGTGGCTCAAGATGGTCTTGGTGATTATGATTGGATTGATCAGTTGAAGAAGGACCTATCACTTTTCTTGCTAGTGAAGCTTCAAAAGCATAACTTTGCTCTTATGGCTTATGCTTCATCTTAGGTTCGATTCGAGGTATCTAATGAGTCTACTTGCTCTTTTAAATCATGTAATGATAACTTAGAATCTCAAAAGCTATCATGAGTATGAGGAAAGAAGTATAAAGACTAACTATGGATAACTTAGGTTACAGGGTTGGTCTAGAGAGTGTGGAAGAGAAGCTTAGATATTGTATTAAATGTGAGTTTGAGTATGTAGATAAGATCAATATATTAGGTGGTGAAATTGATCTTAAAAATAGAGATTAAAATGCTTAAAGAAAACTTGAACTAGCGAGCATGAAATGACAAAAGGCCCTAGATGAAAAAGAAAAACATGTTGTTAGGGTAGCTAAAACACAATTTGCTTCTTGATCTAGTTCATACTTAATCTATAGAGAGTCATCTAATGAAAAGGGTTACGGGATAGGATACAACAATACGCCACCACCTACTCTTATGCAACATGCACCACCTGCTAAAGAACTGTCATTTAGTAGTGAATTCAGTTTAACAAACCTGTTGAAGGAATAAGTAAGACCGAGACACCTAAGATAAGTTACGATATGTCCTCACGATGCTCCCATCATTGAAGATTGGGAATCAGTTAGGAAGATAGTAAAGTATCAACAAACTGACTGAAAAGTTAGAACCTATTAAGAAAGTTGAAACTAGACAAGCTAATTTTGTACCAAGATTTGGAGCTAAAGTTACCAAGAAAGTAGTAGAGTACAGGGAAATACCTAGGAACTAGATGCAACAATATAAACCTAGGGGTAATCAAAGAAGCTTAAATGGTTTAATTTCTAACAGATTAGGTGATGAGTTTCAATGTGTTAAAAGGCTTGTTTTATATGTGGTAGTTTTGAGCATTCTGAGAGAAATTGTAATAACAACAGACCACAAATTTGGAATCATTGGAGGAGGGTAAATCACCAAAACTTTTCAAAGAAAACAAATCCTCATCCTAACAGAAACATGATTCCTAAAGCAGTGTTAATGAGGAATGGGAATACAAAATCAATTGTCACTGCTTCTCCCAAATGGGTTCCAACCATTGCTAAGCAAAGTGTAAACACGGCTAAGCAAAATCAAACCACTGATAAGCCAAAATTCACCACAGATAACCAAGAAGTTTTAAAATTCCAAAGGTGATAAGCGTCTGATTGGTTGGGAATCATTTTTATCTTTGTTAAGGCCTCGGCTAGTTGGCAATGGAAACCTAAGACCAAGGTTTTACATCATGTCAACCGTGCATCAATGGACCTAACCAAATTTGATTATATTGATGCAGGCGCGACCAAGTCGGAGTTTTGGCTTGGGTCCACAAAAGGAACTAACTTGTTTAATTTCATGTGTAGGGCAATCTACAAGATGAGCTAAAAGACAAAGGAGTTTTGATAGTGGTTGCTCTGGGCACATGACTTGGGATGGGAGCAATCTGGAAGATTTTGAAGCTTTTGATGGAGGATATGTGGCTTTTGGCAATGATCCAAAGGGAGGAAAGATACTTGGAAGAGGCACAATCGAGCAGAAATTTAGACTTTGAAAAATTCTACTTGGTACATGGACTTAAGTATAATTTATTCAGTGTTTCTCAAATGTGTGATAAGAAAAAGCTGGGTACTTTTTGGTGAAAATGAGTGTGTGGTGTTGTCTCACGAGTTTAAGATGCACGATGAGAAGTTTATACAAATTAGGGTACCTAGGAAGGAAAATATATATTGTTTTGATCTTAAAGATATACTTCCTAATAGGTCCTTAACTTGTTTATTTGCTAAAGCATCTGTGGATGAGTCTAAATTATGGCATAGAAGATTAGGTCACCTCAATTTCAAAACAATTAATAAACTGGTTAAAGGGAACTTAGTGAGAGGGTTACCTTCTAAGGTTTTGAGTGTAAGGAAGCGTGTGTGGCTTGTCGAGAAAGGAAAACAACATAGAACTTCTTGTAAGTCCAAAACTGTCAACACCATTTCACAACCACTGTTATGCTTCATATGGACTTATTTGGACCTACTTTTGTCAAGAGTTTGAACCATAAGCAGTATTGCCTAGTTATCATTGATGATTATAGTAGATTTTCTTGGGTTTACTTTTTGGTTGCTAAGAGTGAAACTAGTGAAGTTCTCAAGAGTTTCATTATTAAGATAGAAAATCTAGTGAATCATAAAGTCAAGATAATCAGATGTGATAATGGAACTGAGTTTAAGAATGCAGTGATGAATCGCTTTTGTGTAGAAAAAGGTATAGAAAGACAGTTTAGTGTTGCTAGAACACCACAACAAAATGGTGTGGCTGAAAGGAAAAATAGAACACTAATTGAGGCTTTGCTAGGACTATGTTGTTATGAGTCTAAGTTACCAACTACCTTTTGGGGTTTGAAGGCTGTGGCCTTGCATGTTATGTGCTGAGAATAGGAGTAAGGTAGTGAAGCCTCATAACAAGACCCCTATGAGCTGTTACATGATAGGAAGCCAATGATTGCATTCCTAAAACCTTTGGGTGTCTTGTTACTATCTTAAATACCATCGACTACCTAGGCAAGTTTCAAGAAAAGGCAGATGATGGATACTTTTTAGGCTATTCATCAAATAGTAAAGCCTTTAGAGTATACAATAGGAGGACTAGAATTGTTGAAGAGAATCTACATGTTCAATTCAAGGTGAAAAGATTCCTAGTGTTGAGACCAAAGGACTGTTGGCTGTTTAATATTGATATGCTAACCAAATCTATGAATTATGAGCCTATCATTGCAGGTACTTCCACTAATGTTGATGCAGGTACTCAAAAGAATTATGGTGCAGAAGCAATTTCTAAGGAAGGTGATTCTCCTCAAGAGTTCTATTTGTTTGAAAAGTGGAAAGCTAGTTCTGTCTCACCCATCATTGATAAGCAAGGTCCCTCTGATGATGATGTCTTGAATCTCAGAGGCAATAGTGCTCATCATCAAGATAAGGATGAGTTATTGAAAGAAAATTCAGTGTTGGTAGAAGAAATTGAAAAGAAGAAAAAGCAAGCTGCAAGCCCGGATAAGCCAAACATAAGCACGGATAGAGTTAATACAACCACTGCTAAGCCAACACCTTCTACCACTGTAATTACAAGTGAAATCCCGGTACTGTAAGTCTGATAGTAGTACTTTATTTGGACCACATACAAAGCCATTACATGGTGAAGAGGAGTATCCACATGATCGATATGCCTTTGATTGACATTGATACTCCTACTGATGATGAAGACATGGATGATTTCTTTAATGCTGATTTAACTAATTTGGAACATGTCATTCATGAAAGTCCTATTACCTCCACAAGGATACACAAGATTCATCCCAAGGAACAAATACTTGGAAATTTGAATACTCCAGTTCAAACAAGAAGCAAGGTTAAGACACAGAACCCTTTCACGAACATGGGTTCTTTGCAAGATCTCTTCACAAAAGAAACAATCATAAAGATCGCAAAATTGCTGTTTGCTTGTTTTTTGTCTCAAAAGGAACCAAAGAGAGTTGAAGAAGCATTATCTGAAGAAGGTTGGGTAGAATCAATGCAAGAGGAGCTTCTTCAGTTCAAACTTCAAGAGGTTTGGACATTGGTAGAACTTCCAAATGGTAAGAGGGCCATTAGGACAAAATGGGTGTTCAGAAACAAAAGGGATGAAAGAGGTATTGTTGTGAGGAACAAGTCAAGGTTGGTTGCTCAAGGATACACACAATGAAAGGCTTGGATTATGATGAAGTATTTGCTCCAGTTGCAAGAATTGAGGCTATTAGATTGTTTTAGCTTATGCTTCATTTAAGAACTTTGTAGTGTATCAAATGGATGTTAAAAGTGCATTTTTGTATGGCAAAATTGATGAGGAGGTTTATGTCTGTCAACCTCCTGGTTTTGAAGATCCCGATCATCGATGGGAAGGTCAACAGGGTGAGGAAGGCTATGTATGGTTTGCATCAAGCTCCTAGGGCATGGTATGAGTGCATGTCCACTTATTTGATGGACAATGGGTTTAAAAGAGGACTAATTGATAAAACTTTGTTCATAAGAAAGCACAAAGATGATATTTTTCTGGTTCAGGTTTATGTAGATGACATCATCTTTGGCTCAACCAATAAAGAGCTATGCAAAGATTTTGAGAAACTTATGCATGATAAGTTTCAGATGAGTTCTATGGGAGAACTCACTTTCTTTTGGGGCTACAGGTTCAACAAAGGACTGATGGTATCTTCATTAGTCAAGACAAGTATGTAGCAGATGTTTTGAAGAAGTTTGGGTTTCAGGATGTGAAAAGTGCTAGTACACCAATGGAGACTCGAAACCCTTACTACCTTATGATGGAAGTACAAGAGTTGATCAGAAGTTGTACAGGTCCATGATTGGATCTTTGATGTATCTCACTGCATCTAGGCGGATATAATGTTCTCATTATGTGTGTGTGCAAGATTTCAAGTCACACCTAATTCATCACACATGAATGCTGTTAAGAGAATTTTAAGGTATCTTAAGGGTCATCCTAAATTGGGCCTTTGGTACTCAAAGGATTCTCCTTTTGACTTGGTGGCCTACACAGATAGTGACTATGCTGGTGCTAGTTTGGATAGGAAGTCTACAACCGGAGGATGTCGTTTTGGGAAGCAGACTTATTTCATGGCAGTGTAAAAAGCAAACTATTGTGGCAAATTCTACAACTGAAGCTGTGTATGTGGCTGCTGCTAGTTCTGCGTGGTCAAGTTCTATGGATTCAGAATCAATTACTGGACTTTGGGTACAATTTTATGCATACTAAGATTTACATTGATAATAAGAGTACAATATGCATCATTAAAAATCCTGTTTTACATTCTAGAACTAAACATATTGAGATAAGACATCATTTTATTAGAGATTGTAATGAGAAAAGGTTGATTCAAATGGTAAAAATCCATACCGATTTCAATGTTGCTGATCTTCTCACCAAAGCTTTTGATGTGGGAGGTTTCAGTACCTTGTTGTTAGTATTGGAATGATTAATCTCTAAATTCTCAAATTGTTTTGTACAGTTTGTATATGTATGCACTATTATTCGTAATCTTAGTTTTGCTATTTTTGTTTCTATCCATCGATAGTTTGTTTCTAACCACTCGATAGTTTGGTTCAAACCAACTTTGCTAGTTGTCTGTTTTCACTAACCATTTTGCAGTTACAAGAATGATCATTATAGAAGTAAAAGAAGTAGTGATGCAAAATGTTCATTCTTTCATTAAGAGAAACGACTTACGCTTACAGTACAATCAACATCAAATGTAACTACAAGAACAGAGCTATACATGATCTACTAATCTAGTTCATCTCATCTATTCCAACATCTAACAGGCTATTGGATATGCATGATCGCTCACATCTTTCACACTAGATCTGGATCCGTTAGTGAAGCCTTGCATAACCACCCATTCCTTCTATCTCAATGGCTGGAGATGCATGACTACTATGACGAGGATGCTAAGGATCAAAATGGAAAGGATGGATTGATGAAAACGTTGATGATGACGATGACCACATTAGATGAAGCACGAAGGACATAGTCATATCATCAAAAAGCATCATTCCATTTTCCTTTTTCCCTTCCCCTTTACGATGTGTGAAGAAGCACCATAACTTGGTACTTGAAGACCAAGAACCACCTCTGTCTTTTGGAAGTGGTGGGTTTCTTGCTCGTGGTCTTGTTTGGGGTTGAGATACTGAAGGTTGGGAGTATGAAGATCTCTTCTTTGAGGAATCATCAGAGTCCTCGGATGCATTACTTGGATTCACCACACTATCATCTTCAGATGATGGAAGAAATGGAGATTTTACTGGTCTTGTTTCTTGTGGAGGGAGGTAGAACGCATGGGTTATCTTCTTCAGTTGATGATGAAGATGATGATGAGGATGAGGAGGATGTTAGATTGACTACTTCTGGTTTATTCCAACTAGGGTTCCACATTGTGATTGCAGTTGATTGGAGATTTTGAAGAAATTAGGGTTTTGATATTGATTGGTGTGTGCGTTATGAAAGAATTGGGTTCTTTTTATAAGTGAGGTTTAGGGTTATGGAAGTAAATACTGGAGGTGTTTAATGTGGTTGAGGAGTTAATGAGATTTTTGGGAGTTGAACTAATATTAGTTCTAGAAGTTGACCATATTGACTTACCTGTTCCAACCTCGGATAGGTCTTTTGGAACCACTTTTAGATCTTCCTAAAGAAGTGTTGGTTTTGTGTTTTTGTGTTACTGGTATGAAGGTTTTGGGTGCATAAGGAGCTGATTTACTTGTTATATCTCTTGGTTATTTGGAAAAATTGATCTCATGTATCTGCTGATGGTCTGTTGTAACCACGGATAGTAGTTATGAAACCGCGGATAGCATGGAGTCTAGTTTTGGATAGTACAGGGGCTGTTTGGTAACATTGGCGAATCTATATCACTCTCCCCAAAATCACGGACGGATCATTTATTTGATTCTCAAACCACTTCCAATTGGCTCTCAACCTTAACCTAATCACTTTCTTTGCATAATTCATCAACTCACATCATTATTTTCCTAAATCAAAATGGCTAAAAAGTATTCCACTTCTCATAACTTAGTTGCCATTCTCACCAAGAATGCTCGATCTGAAGGGTTTCATCAAATGATTGATTTCTTAGTTCACAGTCCCATTCATTATGCTTTAACCGTTACACCCACCATTCTTAAAGCCTACATACATCAATTCTGGAAGAATGCTACACTTGCAACGGTTGATGGTGTGGAGATGTTTCGTTCTGAAGTAGATGAGCATGTTATTTCATTCGAGGATATCATTCGAAGTTTTGCATTTGATGATGCCGATGGGGTTGACAATCTTTCAGATGTTGAGATTGTTGCTGGTTTAGAGATTAGGTATACACATAGAGGTAACAAGGTACAATTCTTTAAGAGTTTCTTTTCACAACAATGGAAGTTTTTGATTCACACCTTGTTGATGTGTATGAGTAACAAGACCACAGTTTTTAATGACTTTCCTTCAAAAATTGCTCTGTTATTATTTGTTTATCCGAGGGAAGGAAGTTTAATTGGTCTAGAATGATTTATGAGGGTTAGTACAAAACATTAAGAAGAAGGGTAAATACTATTTGTATCCTCGGTTTGTTCAACTGATTGTAGCACATCAAATTATTGATCCTATTGAACATTCTAGTGAGTATGAAGTACATCATATGCTTCCTAAGGTTTTTGCTATGAGGAATCGCCACAGAATGTACAAATTAGAGATGTTCCTTTATTTCCTCACATGCTTATTTTGTCTACTGCTCCTGATTTTGATGAAGGTCTTGACACTCAACCGTTTGTAACTGATACTACAACTCAAATCCCTGATAGTACACCTCAAACCACTGATACTACAACTCAAATCCCTGATAGTACACCTCCAACCACTGTTACTACACCTATTGTATGGACTAGGAGAAAGAAGGGCACTAAGCTTCCTCAGGCTAGTGCTAGTGGTGTTGCTCATGAGGTCATCCAGTGGTGAAGGTGACATGATTGGAAGGGCTTCCACTACTGCTACATGCTTAGATGCTGATCAGGATAGTGGAAACATAAATAAGACCCAACCATTGGCAACTCCTAATGTGGAGAGTTCCTTGGAACTTAACACAGTTGGAGGAATCCCTAGCCACTTGGCTATAACAGGGTGCATAGATGTTCAGGCTAGGTCTGATGCTATGTTTTCTATATCCAAAGATTCACCTCTCGGGCGATTAACATAGCTCGAAGTGATGAGGATAGGTTGGAACCTGAACATGAATTGACGGATAGGTTTGTACATACTGACTTTTCCAATGAACCACCTCTCGGACCAGTTCACACAGGTCGAAGTGGGGAGGATATTCTTGAACGCTTAAATGAATTGACGGCCAAATGTACCAAGATGGAGGAGACGATCTCTAATCTCAAGGAATTGGCTGGGTTTCATGAAAAGGATATTCGGCGCTTGAAGCACAGGGTTTTGGTTTTGGAGAAGATAAAAGGCCTGGGCTTGCTGCTTTGAGGAAGCTAAGGAAAAAGAAGCTGAACTCCTTTCCAGCTCTGAATATGAAGGATGTATCCAAACAGGGGAGGAGTGAAGGCAAGAATTCAGGGGAGGATGTTAATATATCTATGGAAGAAGATGTTGATAGTGGAGATCAAACATTTGTAGTATTTGATAAAGATGGAAATGAGGCAGTTCTTGAAAATGTGAAGGTTGTAGAAGATGTAGTCTGAACACAAACACGATGGTATGTCTGAAACCATGGTTAGTACACTTCTAACCAATGATGCGACATAGCAACTATAAACATTACAACTATACCTTCAACAATCATACCCACTGCTATTATAACCACTTCCACTGTTGTAACAACTCTCTCTATATTACCATCTAAGCCTAAAGAAGTAGAGAAAGAAGCTGCAAGTACATTGATTAATCTGAGCAAAACATCATCTATTTCTACACCCATCATTGCACCTGCTTTATCTGTTCAAACTCGCACCTAAACCCAAACCTAGAGAAAGAACTTTAGTTATTGGTGAACCACTGAAGAAGAAGGTGATTCAATCTGATGTTGGAAAGGGTAAAGGTATTGCAGATGTGAGTTGAAGTTTAAAACTAGAGCAGAACAAGAAGCTTTTGATGATGAGTTTGTAAAGAATATGGTTGCTGAAGAACAAGCAGCTTTGGATAAAAGAAAGAAAGAAGAGGAGGAAGCTAATGAGAAATGGTTAGCTATATGGTATAATTCAGAAAACTATCTTCAAGCTTCTTTAAAAATTCTTGATGAGTTTACTGCACAAGAATGGGAATTGCTGGATGATGAGGAGAAAGCTAGATTGATGAATGAATGGGCAAGGAAGGTTAGCAAAACAAAGAAACAGGTTATAAGAAAGAAACCTCCTACTATGGCTCAAATGAGGAATATATTGATGAAAATTATTAAGAATTCAGGCATTTATGTTTCTGATAATCTTAGTAAATGTTCATATGAAAGAATTTTGGAAATTTATGAGAGATGTATGAGAATTAATGTAGATGATTTCATGTCCAATGAATTCGAGAAGGAAGAAGAGTGGATAAAGACTCATGATGAGTGGATGCTAAGTAAAAGGAAGAGAAAATCAGAGGTTCAGGTTATCCGATTTAAAAAGATTGAAAGTTGTTGAAAATGAAAATCAAATCATTTCTTATGAGTTTAAGCTTAATGATGGAAGTGAAGGTGTTTGGAAAATTAAAAGACTCAACAATGAAGTTTCTGAGTATAATAAATTTTCACAAATGCTTCAATATTTTGATAGAGATGATTTGATGAATCTTTGGATACTTTACAAGAACAAGTTTGGTGAAGTACATCCAAATGATTATCATGAGAGGTTGGTTTATCATCATTTGAAGATTCTATTTGAACCTACTCATGATGAATCTGAATGGCAAGGACTCTACAATGGTCAAGTTACTAGATGGTTTTATATCAAACTTGTGGAGTTCATGTTTTGACTGTTTCTGGAAAGGTTATTCATATGCTTGTAGAAGGTGATTATCCTCAACTGAATAAGCATCCAGGAATAATTGCTCGGATGTTGAAGCCTGGTTGTATCAAGATGTTAGTACCTTATGATGGTCAAGCTTACGATTTGTTATTGAAATATGAGAATATACTTAAGGTTAGTAAGTGTTTGGCTACATCCTCCATTTCAGATGTTTTGAACTTAAAGGAAACTTGAGAATTCTGTTGGAATGTATCAAGTTTAGGGGAGGATTGTTGGGTTTTAGGTTCCTTGCATCAAGAATTACTTTAAGTACCGGAACCACGGACAGGCTTGATAGAACCACGGACAGAAGAGTGTAACCACGGATGAAGATAACTGCGGCTAGTAGTAATGTGTAACCACGGACGATATATTGTAACTACTGCTAGTGTTTTGTATAGTCGGTTAGTTTATTGTTTTAGATAAATATGGAAAAGATATTTATCTTGTAGGTTACGTATTGTATAATGTATAGGACTCCTTGGCTTATAAAAGGAGGTCCTAGGTTAGATTAGAAGTACGTAAGTCTGATATCTAAAGTCGATACACTTCAAGGTTGTGAAACCCTAATACTGTAAGAGTATTCGTATTAATAAATAATATTGAGGTGTTGAATGTTAACTGTTCTTCTTCTTAAGGTTAAGTGTTAAATTCCGCATAATACTTAATAAGTTGTTATTCTAAGTCAGTTTCTATATTAGATTGTTTGCTCAACTGGGATCAACAATGTCACTTTAAATTTATATCCTTTAGAGCTTTTATATAAAAGATCGAAACATTTTTATATGTGACTTTTTTATTTTGCATGTGTGAATTTTTTTCAGGTTTGGAGCCATAAGGGTGAATATGCCGCTGACTGTGGTATGGAAGATGTACCGGCTGCAAGAACTCAAGCTGATGTATAGGTACTTTTTTTTCAACTATATGGTGTAATTTTTTTATGTAGCCATATTTACATTCATAAAACTTTATTAGTATAAATGAGGTGTTTGGATTAGCATTATAAAGTGACTATGTTCTTGATCATAAGTGTTTTTAGTGTTACATTGTGACAGAATTGTTCATGACAGCAAGAATGAGAACGACATGTAAGAGTGAAGGTCAAAACTTGGAAAATCGCTAATTGATGGTTACAATCTTGGAATTTTTTCTTCGATTAACCTGGTGAGCTTTGTCTTCGAATATACCATTCCTTTTATTTAAGTTGCCTGTTGTCGTTACAGTTATTGGTCAGCCGTTAGATAGTATTGCATGTAGGGACTACTGATTGTACATGTATGCACATTGACCATCATAATGCATACACAGGACAACAGCGGGCTTAGACATTTCAATGATGATGTAGGATGTCGTTGACTATAACTTTTGATGTTCACAGTTGGTCTTCCTTGCATCGGAAACGTCCCTTGAGCATAATGGACATCAACCCTATGCATAGCAGTAATGCTTAACAAGTCAGTGATGGATTCCGTTGGTCTTCTCAAGTCAACGAGTTAACAGGTATGGGTATACTGCATCTTGCTACAAGGTAGTTTATTGTTTCCAAATGTCTACCATAAACAATATGTTTTGACCATTGCATTGACACGCAGTTTTTGGACCAATCACACTAGACTTTGGTCGTTGAATCGTGCGTAGGGATGTGAATCCTCTTCTATCCCAACAACAGCGAACGTGTACCGATGAAGACGCACGAAGGTCGAGTATCTGTTCTTCCTTTGCAACGACAGATGGATGAACATCGCACGAAATGCTTGGCTGAGATAAGTGTGTTTTTTAGTTAACTAGCAGTGGTAGTAACCCATGTAACTAGCAGTGGTAACACTAATAGTTCTCTTCATTTGTTATTATAAAGAAAGTTCTTAGTTTTCATCATTAAATATTTTTTTTTTGTCAAAGTTACTATAAAGTAATTAAATGGGTTTTAAAGAATTGAAGGAAGTTGACCACGGTTCGAAAGAATTGAAGGACAAAATAGAGGCTTTGAATGAAGAAGTTGTGATAGAACGACAGACACGAGGTGCTGCAGAGGCTGCTCTTGAACATCTTCGTGCAAAATGATATGAGTCTTGTTGGAGAATATCACAATAAGTATAACTATGGGAATTTATCGCCTGCACTGAATGCACTCTTGACAGAGGACCGTAATGATCTCCTTACGGTTTCTCATGATTCTATGCTAAAGTCGCCAACAAAATCTAGAGCACAAGTTTTAGAAAACAAGGAAAATATGCCTGATCTTATGGATTTCAGTTATGGTCCTGATAATAAAATTGAAGGCATTACGAGTCATGAGGAGCTCAATAAAGTTGTTCCTGCTAATAATCAAAATGCATCTGGTCTTTTATCTGCTATGGAGGCTTCTAAAGTTCTGTCCCCTAATCAATCTTTAGCGGTAAGTACCCAAAACCAAATTAAACTGTTATTGCTGTTATTTTTGCTATTGTTAGTTTGTTTCTAGTTATTACCTTGTTAATTATTGCTCTATGCCATGTGCAGTTTTTTAATCTATTCCCATTATTGAATGTGCATGCACATTGATCTGTTACATATACTTGAATTATCTTGCCAGGTCTTCTTCCCCCAAAGTTTATATTTCCAAGATATGGGTATAAACTATAGAGCTGCAATGTGTAGTTTGACTTTAGTAGAATGTATCACACTTCTAGAATGTATCACACTTCGGTTGCCATTTGCTTAGTTAGTGATAATCGGATCTGTTTATCATTAGATACCACTTTAAGATCCGAATGATTATGGCTTATCCTATTTGTTATGTGAGGCTAGCTTCTCGTTATGTCCAAGCTGGTTTTATGAAATCATTTCTCTTAACTTATAAATTTATGATTAACTGTTACGTATAAAATAACCATCTCGTGGAATGCATTGGTACTAGGGAAGTTTATTCTTTTAATACTTATGCTATATGTATCTTTTACCTTACTTTGGATTTATAGGGCACTCCTACCAATAAGATGAAGGAATCTGTCAAAGATGCAATTGGAATCAACTCAAGTTTGGAATCACTGATTGCTAGACAAAGTACTCCTTTAAATCCTAGAAATGTGAATAATCGATTAGATGATGTCATGGAAAAAGAAAATGAATCTCCTTTTGACGGGCCAAGTCACTTGCTTTTAAATGGTGTTAGCTATTATAAATCTCCAAGAATTGTGACTCCTTCCGATAATCAAGCAAGTTCATTTCCAAGAACTGAAAGCCTACAACATGGCGGCAGTATTTCATCCTTACAAAAAAGCATGTCTAAACTAAGAATCTTAAAGGATTCTCCCTTTTCTGCTGCTTTGATCCTTAAACTTGAAAATTCAAGTTCCAGATCTTTGTTTGTCCCCACCAATATGGCCCCCTTCAGTACTTTGTTGGTGAAAAGCGACAAATCTTTAAACATAAATAACAAGACTAAGATACTAAAGAATCTCGTGCCTATAACTGGTGAGGAAAATTTTGGTGAAGTTGCATCACAAATAGTTTTACGCTCTGAAGACATATGGCCTGGAGAACGCATGCAGCCAAATGATTTGACATCTGCAGATATCAGATATGGTCATAAAGTTGATGATAATAATATTGGTTCCTTACCACCTTCTAATCGTTCTTCAAAGAAAGTAAAGAAGGCAACAACTGCAAAGTTCAGAGTCAGTCCTTATAGAACTGAAAAGCAGTCTACTCAGCATCATGAGTCATTAAATTTTGGGCCGGGCCATGTTGGAGGGTTAGAGGAAAGTATATCTAACAGAAGACTTTTAACTCCCTTAAATGTTGCAGGCTCCAGTCTAGAATAAAATGTGCGTGAGAAAGCAGATACTCTTGATGTTGTCCGTTGTAACTCAGAAACAAAGATGATATCAGACGATATAGAACATGAAACCTTTCGATCAATTTCTAGAGGAAGTGACATTACCCTGAGACGCATGAATAGTTCTCTTGTCATTGCAAATAAAGCTAGCAGTGGTAAAGTAGCAGTACAGTAGTAACCCATGTAACTAGCAGTGGTAACACGATGACTAGCAGTGGAAACAAATAAAGCTGGCAGTGGTAAAGTAGCAGTGGTTGAGTAGTTAACTAGCAGTGGTAAAAGTTAACACTAGCAGTGGTAACTAGCAAACTAGCAGTGGTTTCGATAAAAGTAGAAGTGGTTACCAAAATATACTAGCAGTGGAAACGTCAACCTAGCATTGGTAAGAAAACGCTAGCAGTGGAAAAGAGACTATCTTGGGGAAATGACGCAAGTGGTCAAGAAAAGGTCAATATGATACTCCATCCTTCAATCATCACGTGTTACCTTCATACCATCTTTCCTGAACGTTAGTGTTGTGTTGAACAGGTTATATTATCTGCTACTGAAGTAAAAACCCTTCAAGCAGAAGTTGCTGATTTGGAGGAAAGAGAATCTCATTCGAGAGCTCAGTAAGGGGAACTGATACTTTTACATTCTAATACCAACATTCCATTTATCTTTTGTGCGGTTTTAAATACGAGTAGTTAACTAGAGGGGGAATGGGTTAAAAGTCACCCAAAAGCTTATAATCCATAAAACCTCTCAAATTGTTTTATTCAAAAGATATAGATAACAACTATTATTTTGTATTCGTAACATAGTTGACCCATTGATTATCATATGAAAATATTTATGTCGACCAAAAGTGTTCGCATGTCAACCCTACCCGTCTCGTTTTGACCCGTTACCCAAACTGCCTATCTGTCGCCATTAATGCATGTATATACCTCCAATGCTCTTATGCTCATAGTAACCTGCGTATTGCAGGTTGGAACATATTGATGAGGTTCTGAGCATTTGCCATCTTTCAGGATATTTGTACATGCGAACTGTATTTTCTTTGACTTTTTTGTCGTCTCTAATATAGTCCCTTATTTCAGTTGGCCAATTGCTGACAGTTTCATGAATCATTATTTCACAGAGATGGGCAACATTACCTGGAGAACCACTTCCTATCGATGAATGGCTTCCACGTTTTGTTTTTCTCCATGGACCATGCATCTTCATGTACTTTTTGTCCACAGGTAATGTGTTTCAGTGTTTGTTACATATGCGATCAAACGTTTATTATTGCTGAGACAATAGCACTTAGTTGTATCTTGGTTTATGATGGTTCACCTTGGTGATCAGCCCAAAACTATTGCAAATTTAAGCCCTCAGGACTCCACACTGTTGTCAGATATTGTTGAACTAGGGCCTATGCCATGTGTTACTCAAGAAGATGGGGAAGTTCGACATTATTTCTATATATTAACTCGCTATGGATTCAGATATGAGTGTTTTGGCACTTCTAAAGTCCAGGTATTTTTCTTATGCCCAAATTTGTTATCGTGAAACGTGCTAAGATTCTATTTATTCATACCAATTTCCTCTTTTTTGTGGATGTCATCTTCGTACCTTATCATATACCTTAAATAAATAGAAACTACAGTAATGCCTTCATCTCTTTGTCTCACAGGTGGATAATTGGTTGACAGCGTTGCAAGAAAAATGCAAATTGAACTCACATTCACGCAGTCTTGGTCATCAACCATAACCAGAAACATGGCATCTAATTGTGCATGCACACCTATAGTAAGCTGTGTATCCTTAAGCTGTTAGGTTAGCTGTTAAGGTTAGAGTGTTTATACGAGTTTTTTTCATTCATGGTGGATTAGGAGGCTTGTTTATCAACTAACATTGTCAACATAAAGAATTGAATTTGCATTTTTTGTATTTGTATATTGTGTAATCAGGAGGTGGTATGCCAGGGCTATGCCAGGGTGGGGGACGGGAAGCGAAGCGCCATGCCAGGGCGGGGGGACGGGAAAGAAACAAATCTGAAGAAAGAAATTGGGGTCCCATGTAAGATTCATCAAGTAAAACTACAACTATTTCCTTTATGTTAAGTTTTCTATTTATATACCTACTTACAAAAGGTCAAAAGCCTTAATAGAACTGGGGTTAACGGGATATTTGGATTTAGGCAATTTTGAAAGAACAAAGACAATGTCGATGCTTTATTGAGATTTATATCTAATACTTTGCTGTTTTTATTTTTTGAGGTAAATATATATTTTGTTGATGTAATAACATTGGTATACTTTTGTAATGTTGAAAAAAAACTTTATAGGAATAAATTCATAGTTCATGTTATGCTATTGAATTTTCTTCATTTGTTATTATAAAGAGAGTTCTTAGTTTTCATCATTAAATATTTTTTTGTCAAAGTTACTATAAAGTAATTAAATGGGTTTTAAAGAATTGAAGGAAGTTGACCACGGTTCGAAAGAATTGAAGGACAAAATAGAAGCTTTGAATGAATAAGTTGTGATAGAACGACAGACACGAGGTGCTGCAGAGGCTGCTCTTGAACATCTTCGTGCAGAATATACGGAAGCAGATGCCAAGTCCCAGGAGCTTGAAGCTAAACTAGCTGAAGGTATAACTAGTCTTTATGTTACTCGTTTTGATTACTTTTTTTGTGTTAGTACTAATGCATACTATGGTCAATGGACACAACTCAAAAGAATTTGGAACAACAAGTAAAAGAGCGTGACGAGAAAAACTCTGAGCTTGATTCCAACCTGAACCGGCTTCATAAGCGAGCAAAACAACGAATCCAAGAGGTTCATAAGGTAATTCTGTTTACGGGCCCTTAAAATCCATGTCATGTCCAGTATATTACCTTAGCGTTCACATTTTTTTGTCACACTGATAATATTGGTTAAAACATGATGATACTTTTGTGTGAACTGCTATGTTAAAATTTTCCCATTGATACCATCGATTACAACATCGCATCTTCTTATTAGTTACCAATTTGGTTAAGTAGTCATAAGAGTTGATAAGGTATACTTATTTTATATAACCCACATTTATACGACGATCCACAATTATAATTAATGATCTTGCAGAAAAGATTAGGTATTTAGGATGCTGCAAAAATTAAGATTAAGTTTCCTTTCCTATGTTAGAACCTTTTTCATGTTCTCGAGCAAGATAATGACTGCATAAATCTGATTGATTTTTGGAGATCATCATTTCAGGAGAAAGATGACCTTGAGGCTAAGTATAAGGAAGTCAATGAAAAGTCAGAGCAGGCTGCATCACAATTGTCAGGATTGCAGCAGGAGCTTGATCGCACGCGCCAACATGCTAATGAGGAACTGAAAGCAATCGATACCGAGAGACAACAATTGCGAAGTGCAAACAATAGGTACTTGAGGTTTACTGTTTGTGGTTCCATGTCGTCAAACATTAAAAGCTTACACATCTTTTCACCCAAACATTAATCAATCTCTGAATTTTCAAGACTCTTTTGTAAATAGCTTCAGTGTTTGCCTATTGCCAAACAATGTAATCTTAACTCTCATATTGCGCAGAATGGCTTCATTTGTTATAAGTATGAATCCGTGCCAATTGGTCTATTCTGAGCTCTCGATGTAAAGTATTCACATCATTGCAGTTATATGTCTTGTTATATTATAGTCTCTTTTTTTGCTTTTCTTTATGACCGTTGAGTATGCCCTTCGCCCGAATAAATTTAAGGGTCCAAGTCCACTACCACACACACCCAACGCAAACAGGGGAAATATTAAGTGATCCGTGCCAAACCGTCAAGTTTTCTCACGCAAGCTGACCACTTGTGAATGGCCAACGGTAAGAAACTTAAAACGGCTCAAGCACGAATGCAATGAAGATCTGAGGAGTGTAGGGTTTCCGGTGCGTTGTCCCTGAGCTATGCAATGGATTATCAAACGTAAAGTGATCGAGAAATTTGAACAGAAAAGGGATTATGATAGTGATTATAACTACAGAAAAGGCAAACAAATTACAGGGGCTTAAATGCAAATTAAAGGAAATTAAAAAGATAAAAAATATTAAATAAACGCTATCACTATATTTAAAATGATGTTTTTGTTTTTATGTTTTTATAAAAACTGAATTAAAAACTACGTAGCGTACAAAATAAAAAATGAAACTAAAGCAATAATAATCCTAAAAATATGAAAATGATATTTTTACAAACCTAATGATAAAATAAAATATTTAGAAAAAGAAAATTATTTTTACAACTATTTAATTAATTATTATTAATTAAAAACTAATTTTAACTATTAAATAATAACCTAAAATACAAGAAAATATGAAACAAAGCTAGAAAAATAAAATTATGACTTGAAAAAATCTAAAATATCAAAAGAGAATTTTCAAAACTATTTTTGTATTTTTCTGAATATTTTTCTATTTTCTAGGAATTAAAAACTATTTAAAACTACTTAAATTATTTAAAAATACAAATTTAACTAAGAAAAATCTAGAAAAATATTTTTTTGTCTTTTTATATTTATCTAAACTTAAGAAAATTGAAAAATTATTTTTTTGAACCTTTTCTTAATTATTTGTATTAAAAGCTAATTAAAAATGCTTAAAAACCAATAAAAATCAAGAAAAATAGCAAACTAACTTGGAAAAATCTGAAAATTTTAGGAAAACTATAAAATAATATTTAGAATCTAGGAAAAATGGAAAAACAGGTGCTTATGTGTAAGAATAAGGAACTGCTAAGCCAAGGGCTTATAAATAAGCACTTGAATAAGCCAAATGATCAAAACAAGCCACCAACTGTTTACAGAGGTTCTAATATGCTATAATAACCAAAATGCAACTAAAAACAACAAGCCTTAAACACTGGAATGCAAGATACCAAGATTTGACTATTTTGATTAATGTTCTAAAAACAGTTTCTGGGTACTACTTTAAACCCAAGAATAAGCACTTCAATAAGCTAGAAACCAAAATCCAAATGTGGAGACCTAAACTAGCCCTAGGTAGCCACTTATAACCAAAAGACCAGACTTTGGGAGGCTCTTATGAGCCTTGTGCAATCCTGCACAAAACTGAGAAAAACTCAGTTTGAGCTAAGTATCTGTGGACAGAGCATTTAAGGCCTAAAAGAGAAGCTTGTTTGGAGCTTATAGAAAAATAACAAAAATCCAGAAAAATGCTGATAAGGAAGGGGACCAGTTGAAGTTTTTATAATGCCAAGTTTCACTTAATGTGGCTCAAAAATGAGCTCATGAAAATTCTTTCCAGTTTGGCTCAAAACAAATTTTCCATATTTTGACTTTTGACAACAGTTATGAACTTTGACCAAAATGAACTTTGAATCCAATTTATGGACAGGTTATGATGAAATATGTTAAACTGAAACTACTGCAAGCAATGTTTAATAATTCCAAACACAAATCAAGAGATTGGTTATCAAAAATCTCAACAGTGAGTGAATGAGACAGATTTAATGAGATGTTGACTTTTTGAGCTTGCAGGCACAAAACTAAGACTTGAATGAGTTCACTTATGCTAAATAAACTTGAACAAACAATAAACTAACACTGAATGCACCTCTGAGACAGTTATGACAGTAAATCCAAACACACCTTTAAAACTGATATGCAATCTTAAACTGATAAAAACACTGAACCAGCTAAAGCTATTGATCAAACTAAGTTTACATGAACTAAATACCACTATTTAAACAAGTTTACACTAATGGTAACCACAGAAACAGAAACAAGCATAATATGCAAAATTGATGTGAAAATGAAACTGAGAAATCTACTCACATGTGTCCAACTTGTTTGCAGACCAAAACCAAACCCAATATCACTATACTAAACCATTTCCAACCCAAATCCAAGTCCTGCATCAACCCAAATTCCAAAACCAAGCCAATTTCACCCAGTTTGACTTTTGTTGACCTTGATCCAATATTGCTTGAAATGGATGCCTAAGCTTACAAAAAGATTTAAATAGCTTAAATAAGCTAGGTTGAGTTTAAAAATAAGCTTCTAAGAGCTTATGAATAAGAGTTTGAAACTGAGATTAACAACAGTAAGCTGGAAACTTGAAGCTTAGATAAGAACTTGGAATTACTAGTTAAAAACACATTACACTGATAAAGTTACTTGAATTAAGTACAATGAAGTAAAATATTACATTCTAGAGTTGAATAAAAACATAAAACTAAAAAAAACGACATACATTTTTAGAAAATAATCTAACTACTCTCTTGCTGCTTCTCTTTTGCTCCTTTTATACATCAAAAGCACTCCCCACGTGTCTCTGAGCAAATCCCAGCAATAATCCAGGCCATTGGATGGCTAGAAATCAATCTTGGCCGTTCTTTGAAATTTGGCGCCAAAATTGGTTTTTGATAACAGGGAAAGGGGAGGGGTGCATTTAATGCATCTTGTATTGGTGTGGAGGTTGGAGGGGACAAAACATGGAGTAGGGGTGGAGAGTTGTTGGTGGCTGGAGGTGAGGTGTTGCAGACAAAGTGGTCGGGGAAGGGGGGAAAAAAGGAGGCGGGCGGCTTTATTTTAAACGTGGGTTGGATTCGGGTAAACGGGTTGGGGATTGGACTGGACCGGGTAAAAGGGTAATGGGATTTTGGGCTTGGGTTAGTTTGGATAATAACAAGGGTTTAGGACTAGTATTGGATCCAAGGTGTATTTAGGGACCAAACATGTAAAATCAGAAACTGTAGGGACCACTCATGTAAAATCTGAAATTGTATTCCAAGGCTAAACTTGACAATCCCCAATACTCCAAGGACCATTTTAACCAATTATGAAATTCCAAGGATTAAACATGAACATTTTTAAAATACAAGGACCAAAATTGTAATTTCTCAAACTTTTTGATACTTTTCACAAAAGGACTAATTTTGACAACTTATGATTTTAAAAGGACCTTTGGTGATTTTTCTTTTGAAATTAAGTGCCTAGGGACTGATTTTGCCATTTTCTGAAAGTCGGGGGACTGAAATTGCCAATTATGCAAACTTTGCTCGTTTTTCATCTGATTTTAAACATTTTGCATCTGAAACATATAAAATACAATTTTGGAATATTTTCAGTATTTTGATGCATTTCTGAGCATTTTTAAACGTTTTGCAGTTCAGATTTGACTAAAAATGATGAGTATTTACACACTCATCAATCCCCCACACTAAACTATTGCTAGTCCCTAGCAATCTTTTGAAAAAACTTAATGGATTTGAATCTCTTTACCAAAAGCCATTACTTCTGGAGTAGCCAAATGTTTCAGTTCAAGTAAGAACCATGGTACACCGATAACCATGTGATTTTGAGCAAACCACCAGCTTCCAACGGATTTGATTTGTCTTTACCAGAAGCCGTTTGCTCTGGACTAGCCAACTCTTAGATAAATTATCAATATTATCTTTGGTGAGCTGATTACCAATTATGGTTTTTCCACTGCCTTTACCACAAGCCATAAACTTGTGGGCTAGCCAACTCTTCACTTTTAAGGATATGGTGAGCTGAATACCATACAATTTTGGGCAAATTGCAAGCCGTCAACGGATTTGAGATATCTTTACCAAGAGCCGTTTGCTCCTGGATTAGCCAATCCTTTTGTTTATTAGACATGGCGATATAACCAATTGAGTAAGTGCAAAACCTCCAAAAAATTTTGGCCAAAAACGGGGGAATTAGGGGGTATAATTACATGATAAAATTCGTGAGAATTCCCCCCCACACTAGAAATGAATATTGCCCTCAATATTCAAAGTACGGGCGGTTATGCCGAACTGAGAACGTAAAAGATAAATACTACGGCCATTATTTAGCAAGATTTTTTTTTTTTTTGAGAAACTTTATATACACAACATGTGGGGCAACCCCCACACTAGGGTGGGACACACGGGTGAAAACCCATGTTTAGCTACTGTTTTTGATTACCGCGTCGCTAGCTTGACTCGACCCCGAATTAATTGGTTCATGGGGAAGTAAGTGGAAGAGACAATCTCCATCGGACTTTCATTCAAAATGTTTGGACAAACATTGAAGTACGTGAAAGTTCCACACCGATGAGATATACATAGAACCGGCTCAAAAATGATAAGTGAAATGCCGGGTCAAAGATAGTGTCTTCATTCCCGAAGGAGTGAAGATGGAGAGATATCACAAGATATTTGAGGAAAGGAAGAAAGATTTTGATAACAATCAAGATCCATTCTTCATCCTCAAATGTAGACGTATCGGAAGGAAGGGTGAAGGTAGTATCATTAATAAGCAAAATCGTATGATAGAGTACACCTTCCTCCGAGCTAATATCATCCTCAAGATCAAAATAGAAATGATCATGTTCGGATATGTCATGAGAGAATTCACCGGAGAACTCTTCATGAAGAGAATCATTCACATGAAGTGAAATTGTGAACTCTTGTTCCATTGTGGGTTCATCACTATCCTCAATCTGAGTTTCAAAGAGTGGATTCTCAGAAATTAAAGTGAATTCGAGTCAATTCAAATAGAGGATTGGTGAAAGTAGCTTTGAATGTTTCGGGAGCAAAGTGATCAACATTCTCTATTGGACTGTTGGGATAAGAAGTGAGTGAACGATCATTATCAAGGGGACTTTCAGTTTCTCCTAGATCGGCTTCGAAATCAAAGAGTGGATTGATGTGAGTGAGTTCACCGGAGAACTCCTCAAGAAGATGATCAGCATCAGATTGTGGAAGTGATGCTTCAACATACTCGATGTTTCCATAAGAAGTACAATCGTCGCTAACATCGGAGAAAGTTTCAAAATGATCATTTGAACACTCAGAGGGAAAGAGAGAATCACACATATGCTCAGAAGTTCCCTGTGACTCTCTCGGGATTGGGACAAGGTCCTCAACACTCGACTTTATAAATTCGCCCGATTCCTTTTCAGGAACAGTGTCAAGAAGATCATCCCCCATGTTTAGAGAGTGAGTGGGAATATCGGGTGTGATAACAACAGACTAAGGGAGTTTAGAAGGACTAGCATACATATGTTTTATACTTTCCATTTGTTCTTCCGCTAGTAATTCCATCATAGTCTTGTCTCCCTGATTTTTCATGGAAGGAATTTCAACTGATGAACTTGATGAACCGTTATAAAATTGTAGAATATCAAGGATATCTTCATCATCACTGTCATCAGGAATGAAACGGAATTGAGAGCTAGATTTGGCTGCTTTTTCTTTTGCAATTGATTCCCTAATAGATTTTTCAAAGGCAATTTGGGAATTTAATTTAGCAGCCCGCTCTTCAGCTAACAAAACTTCCATGGATTTTTGATTTGGATTATCTTGGGAGTGTTTACATTCCTTCAAATCTTTCACTAAATCCAAAAGATCAAGGAGAAGATTTTGAGGAAGTGGTTCAGGCTGAGGTGGTGCCTGATTCATTTGGTACTGTAGAGGTTGGTCATGATACGAAGAGTCGTAATTGTTACAAGGAAATGGAGTCCTTGTTCGACAATCAGAGCTAGAGTGAGGACCTCCACAATACTCACAATAGTAAAACTGATGTGGCTGTGAGTCATATGTGTTGTAGTCATAATTGTTATCAGAAACTTGCTCATAGACAAGCGTGTTTCCTGATTGACAATCAGAACTGTAGTGTGAACCACCACAGTACTCACAACAGTAAAACTGCTGAAGTCTCACGGTGTGGTAGCTGATGGAATGAATCAGTTGTGTTATGGTAAGAATATGGATCTTGGTTATAGACAGACCCGTTTCCTGATTCCACCATGCTACAACTGGGGCAATTGCCACCATTATAAGGACCACCACACCATTGACAACCAAGAGGGTGAGGATAAGACATAGAAAGAATCAAAAGTTTACAGAGGGGTAGGGATGAAGAATCAAAGATGTGAGAGGGTAAAGATGGATATTTTTGGATTTTTGGATAAACATTTTGTAAAAATAAGAAAGAAAATCTTTTTGGGTTTTGTGTTTGTTGAAAACTGATTTTAAAATGTTTTGGATTTTTGGATTTTTATAAGAAAATATAAACATATATAGATGGTATGAACAAGGAGTGAATATTCAAATCACTAATCTGCTAAATGAGAAGATAATTAACAGGCTCGGTAAAAATTTGATCCGTCCCGAACCGTCAAGTTTTCTCACGCAAGCTGACCACTTGTGAATGGCCAACGGTAAGAAACTTAAAACGGATCAAGCACGAATGCAATGAAGATCTGAGGAGTGTAGGGTTTCCCCGGGTCGTTATGTCCCAGCGAGCTATGCAATGGATTATCAAACGTAAAGTGATCGAGAAATTTGAACAGAAAAGGGATTATGATAGTGATTATAACTACAGACAAGCCAACAAAGTACAACGGCTTAAATGCAAATTAAAGGAAATTAAAAAGATAAAAAAATATTAAATAAACGCTATCACTATATTTAAAATGATGTTTTTGTTTTTTGTTTTATAAAACTGATTAAAACTACGTAGCGTACAAAATAAAAAATTAAACTAAAGCAATAATAATCCTAAAAATATGAAAATGATATTTTTACAAACCTAATGATAAAAGAAAATATTTAGAAAAAGAAAATTATTTTTACAACTATTTAATTAATTATTATTAATTAAAAACTAATTTTAACTATTAAATAATAACCTAAAATACAAGAAAATATGAAACAAAGCTAGAAAAATAAAATTATGACTTGAAAAAATCTAAAATATCAAAAGAGAATTTTCAAAACTATTTTTGTATTTTTCTGAATATTTTTCTATTTTCTAGGAATTAAAAACTATTTAAAACTACTTAAATTATTTAAAAATACAAATTTAACTAAGAAAAATCTATAAAAATATTTTTTTTGTCTTTTTATATTTATCTAAACTTAAGAAAATTGAAAAATTATTTTTTTGAACCTTTTAATTATTATTTATATTAAAGCTAATTAAAAATGCTTAAAACCAATAAAATCAAGAAAAATAGCAAACTAACTTGGAAAAATCTGAAAATTTCAGGAAAACTCTAAAATAATATTTAGAATCTAGGAAAAATGGAAAAATAGGTGCTTATGTGTAAGAATAAGGAACTGCTAAGCCAAGGGCTTATAAATAAGCACTTGAATAAGCCAAATGATCAAAACAAGCCACCAACTGTTTACAGAGGTTCTAATATGCTATAATAACCAAAATGCAACTAAAAACAACAAGCCTTAAACACTGGAATGCAAGATACCAAGATTTGACTATTTTGATTAATGTTCTAAAAACAGTTTCTAGGTACTACTTTAAACCCAAGAATAAGCACTTCAATAAGCTAGAAACCAAAATCCAAATGTGGAGACCTAAACTAGCCCTAGGTAGCCACTTATAACCAAAAGACCAGACTTTGGGAGGCTCTTATGAGCCTTGTGCAATCCTGCACAAACGAGAAAAACTCAGTTTGAGCTAAGTATCTGTGGACAGAGCATTTAAGGCCTAAAAGAGAAGCTTGTTTGGAGCTTATAGAAAAATAACAAAAATCCAGAAAAATGCTGATAAGGAAGGGGACCAGTTGAAGTTTTTATAATGCCAAGTTTCACTTAATGTGGCTCAAAAATGAGCTCATGAAAATTCTTTCCAGTTTGGCTCAAAACAGATTTTCCATATTTTGACTTTTGACAACAGTTATGAACTTTGACCAAAATGAACTTTGAATCCAATTTATGGACAGGTTATGATGAAATATGTTAAACTGAAACTACTGCAAGCAATGTTTAATAATTCCAAACACAAATCAAGAGATTGGTTATCAAAAATCTCAACAGTGAGTGAATGAGACAGATTTAATGAGATGTTGACTTTTTGAGCTTGCAGGCACAAAACTAAGACTTGAATGAGTTCACTTATGCTAAATAAACTTGAACAAACAATAAACTAACACTGAATGCACCTCTGAGACAGTTATGACAGTAAATCCAAACACACCTTTAAAACTGATATGCAATCTTAAACTGATAAAAACACTGAACCAGCTAAAGCTATTGATCAAACTAAGTTTACATGAACTAAATACCACTATTTAAACAAGTTTACACTGATGGTAACCACAGAAACAGAAACAAGCATAATATGCAAAATTGATGTGAAAATGAAACTGAGAAATCTACTCACATGTGTCCAACTTGTTTGCAGACCAAAACCAAACCCAATATCACTATACTAAACCATTTCCAACCCAAATCCAAGTCCTGCATCAACCCAAATTCCAAAACCAAGCCAATTTCACCCAGTTTGACTTTTGTTGGCCTTGATCCAATATTGCTTGAAATGGATGCCTAAGCTTACAAAAAGATTTAAATAGCTTAAATAAGCTAGGTTGAGTTTAAAATAAGCACAGGCTTATGAATAAGAGTTTGGCCGAGATTAACAACGATAAGGCTGGAAACTTGAAGCTTAGATAAGAACTTGGAATTACTAGTTAAAACATTACCTTTGATAAAGTTACTTGAATTAAGTACAATGAAGTAAAATATTACATTCTAGAGTTGAATAAAAACTTAAAACTAAAAAACTCTCTTGCGCTTCTCTTTTGCTCCTTTTATACATCAAAAGCACTCCCCGTGTCTGAGCAAATCAAAGAATAATCGGAAGGTGGATGGCTAGAAATCAATCTTGGCGTTCTTTGAAATTTGGCGCAAAATTGGTTTTGATAACAGGAAAGGGGAGGGGTGCATTTAATGCATCTTGTATTGGTGTGGAGGTTGGAGGGGACAAAACATGGAGTAGGGGTGGAGAGTTGTTGGTGGCTGGAGGTGAGGTGTTGCGAGCAAAAGTAATCGGGGAAGGGGAAAAAGGAGGCTTTTATTTTAAACGTGTGTTGGATTCGGGTAAACGGGTTGGGGATTGGACTGGACCGGGTAAAAGGGTAATGGGATTTTAGGCTTGGGTTAGTTTGGATAATAACAAGGGTTTAGGACTAGTATTGGATCCAAGGTGTATTTAGGGACCAAACATAGCAAAACCTTCAATGTTAAATGTGTAATTTTTCACCCAAAGGAAGGACTAATTTTGATAACTTATGATTTTAAAAGGACCTTTGGTGATTTTTCTTTTGAAATTAAGTGCCTAGGGACTGATTTTGCCATTTTAATTTGAAATTGCCAATTATGCAAACTTTGCTCGTTTTCATCGATTTTAAACACATACGAAACATATAAAATGCATTTTTGGAATATTTTCAGTATTTTGATGCATTTCTGAGCATTTTTAAACGTTTTGCAGTTCAGATTTGACTAAAAATGATGAGTATTTACACACTCATCATTAAGTGACTTGGTTCTTGAAGTGGTCTTTTGATATTTTTTCTTTCAACTGATTTCTATTTCATGATTTTCTTCGGTGTGTTCTGTACTTTAACGTGATAACAACGAGTAACTTCATCTTCTATAGATTATGTTTATAAAGGCAAGTCGAGTTGCAGTCAAGTGCTAGTTTAATAATTATTGGTTATCAAAAGAATAGCGAAAACGCCTCTATATTTTTTTGAAGTTAATAATGAATCACGACTAATACTTTAAGTATGTTTTTGAAGTTAATAACGAGTCACGACCATTAGTTTGCTTGCTCATCTGTATAGCTGACTGATGGTTCACCATTCAGGTAATAACGAGTCACGACCAATAGTAAGTATAACATATACGTGAATAACAATGAAAGGTTAACGTGATAACCGTTCAGGTAGTACCCATCTTTTTGGCAATTTTTTTCATTTTTGAGCAACTTCTTATTAACGTAACTTTTTTTGGGCAACTTCTTCGTTTTGGGAAACTTCTTCTATTTTTGGCAACTTCTTTATTTTACAACAGCAGCCTTAACAATGTTTAGCAACACAAACGAATATGAAGCAGTTTTAACAATTAACTAGCATCACTAAATTATCGTGGGCAACACAAACTTACAACTAACTGCATAAAATTGAACGAGCAGTTGTAATCTTATAGGCTATGTGTAAACTTCTTCTATTTTGGGCAACTTCTTTATTTTACAACAGCAGCCTTAACAATGTGGAGCAACACAAACGAATATGAAGCAGTTTTAACAATTAACTAGCATCACTAAATTATCGTGGGCAGCACTAACTTACAACTAACGCATAAACTTGAGCGGCAGTTGTAATCGTTATAGGCTATGTGTAAACTTACCGTAGTACTATTAATTATAAAAAAGACACTAGTGACAAACTGGCGAGTAACGTTAAGGTAGCAGCAGAAACAATAACATACAACATAAACTTGTATAAGGCAAACCAGTAAATCGTAGTGACAAGACACCAGCAAAGCGACCATAAGAATTATAATCAGCAGCATTGGGGGAAGAGGCATAAACAATGTACTAGTAATGACACTTTTTGTACTAAACATTAACCAAAAAGGCTACAATAAGAACTGACAGCGGTGCAGATCAAGTTGACCGACAGCAGCACCAGCAAAGAGGGTTACCAGTAATTACACTTTTCATACTAGACATAAATATATCCAAAATCCTTTCGGATAATTTCAGCCCACAAAAGGGAAAGAATCAACACTTAAACACAATAGATATCGAAAGCTAAAGTAAGATTCATTTGATTGATAAAGTCTCAATTACACAATACATCCATAAAACCATACGAGTCACCACTCGTATCTAAAGTAAGATTCATTTGATTGATAAAGTCTCAATTCTCATCAAAACTCAGTCACCACTCGGATCTCATATCCTTGTCACAACAAAGCAATTGAATACGAGTGGTGTACTCGTGATGTGTTCAGGAGCTTAGAAGTATTGTTTGGTTTTCGATTTTGATAATGTTGTTTCTTCCATGCATCATGAGAGAGTTGGTCAAACGCTTAACAATTGGGCATTGAGCCTTCCTGAGCCTCCTAACTTGGTACCTTCCAGTTTTATGGGGAATATAGGTTGGGTGCTTGGAAGCGGTGGAAGTCATGTAATCCTCAACAGAAGTATCAGAAACCTGAACATAAAAAACCAAGAACAGTTAAAAACAGAAAATGACAATCTGAAATATCCACTTCCAAAAAAACTTGGTAAAAATAACAACTAGCAATGGCCTTGAGATTCAATATATAAGATTTACACAACAAAGACTGATGCGCACATTCCAGTAATGGTTTACATAGTAATTCAGAACCCGCAAATTATACTCATACCACAAACAGTAAAAATAAGAAAATTAGCATACATTAAAGCTTAGTTTGGACAACATTTTGCCTAGTAAAAAAAATACAAACTTGCAAAAAACAGAATAACATCAGTTGTCTCAAACCAATTGTTTGCAACAAAAATCTTACATTTCAAATTTCCGTTGTTTAGCAAATTGCACATCAATATGTGTGCATTTTTAAAATTCCAATAATGCTGCAATCTCTCCAACACAACAATTGCTAACTTAATATCAAAATAAACCAAGTTTCAGACGAAGGTAATCTATCATCTTAATTTTTATTTCAACGCGCAAAAAAGAATATATTTTAATACCTGTTGGCTGATGCATTTCGGTTTATTATGTCCACTTCTTCGGATAATTTCATTTGTTTTTCATTATAATATTGAGGTCCACCGGAGAGTCAATCATTGTCAATATTGTCACAGCACCACTATTTTGTACCTGCATATGCAACATATAGTCAATCCTTATTCAACAGTCAAGCTAAGACCCATAATGCCATATTCAAGTTCTGTTGTTGCGTTTTTTACCCAAGCTAAGCTGCACTATTGTCTCAAATCTTCTAGTTGTGTCCTGGTTGGCAACCGCCAGCTACATAACATCACAATAGCAAATAAGGGGATGTCTGAATATGTGCTATGAAAGTGGTTATGCGATTTTAAATAATCAAACTTGTGGTAAAAAACTTTATACCTGTCAGATGTTCAAAGAAAAATGCGTCTGTTTCGCTACCTGTGAGAACCGTTTACTGCCAAGGCGAGAATTTCCTTTCGGGTTATATTTACAATACATAAAAAACTAATAGTGAAGTAACCTCGAACGTTTCACAGTCCGAGGCTTGTGTTTCCAAGTAAATTAGAACAACCTGGATGTACTGCAGTTATACCTACAATAACAACAATCACGAATACAACAGTGTTACGTAAACCGCAAACTGGATACTATTTAAAAGGAAATAAGGCATGTAATATTCATGATTCAACAATATCGGAGTCATTAAATGTATAAATTAACCTACCTTTAATAGACGCCGACTGTGAACAGCGACGCTCAGTATGCAATTATCTGAGTCTTGTCCGTGGATTCCACTCAAATGTCATATACATTGTGAACTGGTGCGTATATAGCTGCGGAGATTATACAATACGAAGGTTAATACAACGTGAATAACAGGGCATAGAATATGCAAAAGTATGAATGAATAACCTCGAGCCGTGGAATGTTTTTGGCTGTCACTTTTGCGCAACCTGCTACAACTTGCTTTTGTCCCTTCATTCATACCTAAAACAACACAGTAGTGAAAAAACTAATCCATTCATATGCATAAATATAGCATTGCAGATAGGCCTATTTTTTTAGCCATCGCCCTATAAATGAAAAAGCCGCACCTTTCAGTGTCCTCGTACAATTTTTGAATACATATTTTCACAGCATATAATTCACTTGAAGAGACAAAGAAACTCGACACCATTGCCACTGAAAGTGTGGTAACGAAGAAATATCCATAGAGGTCTTAACTAAAGCTCATAAGCGCCTCCTGAAGACATTAGATGTTCAGCTGTTTGTAGAGTCACAATAAGACTCTAAAATATGCAAGGCACAAATTATTCCATGGCACTACATGTTAACAATATAAATCATTAGAGTAAATACATATGAGGATGAGAATATTATAACCTGATAATTCAAGTGGAATAGATAATTTATCGAGGAATCTGAAAGATACCGTGCAATACATCAAAGTACCTTTCAAAAGCTAACATACAGTCATAAGCCAAATGCCGTTGGCGTTTGTTCTTATGTGACACAGAACACACCTTTTCACTGGTTTGCATAATAGGCGCTACAACAAATCGTCGTTTATCAGTATAACTTAAACATTGACTTACCGTTAAAAGTAAATAGCATAAGCACAAAAGATCGTATATACTAATTAGGTCCATATATCAAAACTCAATTACATGTTGCGCCTATATAATTTTTTAATACGTGACATAGAAGGTGAAAATGAACATAATACACACCTCATTTCTTGTCACAATCCCATAGCATAGGCTTGCTTTTGTGTAGCACACAATACCTAAATGAGATTCAAAACATTGTATTTTGTAGTGCTAAAAATACAGGGGATAAATTCATAACTCACAAATAGAATTAGTCTCATGACCATGAATGAACTCACGCATCTCTCAGCATACAGCCACATCTCGGGCCACACCATACCACGTCTTCACAGCCCACATATCCATATAAAACTGTCGAAGCACCTTAACTTCTCCCCCCTCCCGTATGGTCATAGAAACTTGAATCATAATCTTGATAAATCATAAACTTGAATTTATGATAAATCATAAACTTGAATTATGGTTCTATGCCATCACATTTCTGGCATAGAACACACAATTCTGATGGCATCCATACAACATAACTACAAAACGGCAAGTCTAGAACATATCCAGCACAAAAATCTGATGGCAATCCCTACAGCCTAATATCTAATCGAATGATAAACATTTTTTCAAAATAAGTACAGCTTGTTGCCCGTTTGCCAACCATCTTATTGTAATCCGTTATAAAAGTTCTAATGAAGATGGAAAATTATGGTTCAACAAAAAAAATAAGTACTTAAAATTAAAATTTCATAAGAGTTGAATTTGTCACATAATCAAAACTTACAATTAACCCAAAGACCATTTAGTTAAAAGCTACCAAAACCCCATAAACCTCTAGATTATACCTAACCAAAAAAAATTCAAAAGAATTAAAACTCACATCTACCTGTGGTACATGTACAACAAACACACATCTTGAATCTTGAATCTTGAATCTTATACGGGACAACATGGCAGGCTACCAAAAAAACAAAGATAGCGCAGCAGTTCCAAAAAAATACCGTCTGCAGTTCTAGAAGCGAGGCAGAAAAGGTAGGCGGTCGCATCATTTACATCAAACGGAGCTGTTGTGATTTGTGTTAAGCGATGATATCATAGATGTGAGAGAACGCCTTTGATGTTATCTCAATCGTCTTCTAGATATATCAAAGGCGGTGCTATGATGGTCTGCAACAGCTTTTGGGCCAAACCCGGTGAAGAAGCCCAAAAAAAACGTGTTAGCCCTAAACGACGTAAATGGTCACCGTTTTGTGTCCCCAAATTATATATATAGTAATTAGACCCATTTGTTACTTTTTTTATTGATACCTGTGGCGACACCATCTCGTTGAAAGTAAACATGGGTCGCCGAAGGTAGTAGCTATTTGTTGATGACTGTGACCTTAAGTGAGGAACATCTTCCAGACTACTTGAAGTCAATTGTGTGCGCACGTTTCTTCGAGTAGTCTGGAATGTGTTAAAGCATAGTCCATACCTGAACATCGTGTACAGCGTGACTGACCTAGACACTAAAACAACGAAACCGTAGCCAAACAATCCAAACGGGCGAACATAGTTTAGGCAAGCAGTACTAAAAAATATGCCTACTGATATTATATTCTAACATGTACTTCCATGACTTCCATGGCCTAATTAACTTATACAACTGATGTATAACGTCTTTGATATCTTGAGACGTAGACAAAATTTACATCAATAATGCGTAACTCAGTTAGGCAAATACTAATGAGTTAATTTACCTTGGGACATAGAACGCGGCGCTAACGTTACCTTCCGAATAAGTAGTAGCCATATTCGCCACACCTATAACAGCAACATTTAAAAAAGGTCTAATAAAATTTCGAACGTTAATTGTATATTACCTGTAACAATTCAATAATAACGAAAGAGAAAAATGTATGCGTTCACTTACCTAGTCCAAGCTATAAAATGTTCGCCACTTGAGACCCTCATAAACTTCCGATACGATCTGAATCAAGAGTAATCCAAATCCAATAAAACCTGCAAAAAAATAACGAATTGTATGAGTAAACAAAAACTAAAAACATGATTTATAGAGAACCCCTAAACTCAAGAATCTTTAATCACAATAAGCTAATAAAAAATAAAAATAAGTACGAATCAACAAAATATACCGAAGTTTAGCAAGTTAGCAAACACCCCCCTTGAGTGCAAAAAATAATCAACCTAAACAGCCTATGTTGGGCTGCAAATAAGCAGAAACAAATGCCCTCTTTAGGGCTGCATTGCAGCAAAACAAACACCCCTGTTGGGGCTAAAAATTCAGCAACAAAATGCCCTCCATGGGCTGAAAATAATCAGCACCAAACACCCATGTCTGTGTAGAAAATTCAGCAGGAAAATGCACCCCTTTAGGGCTGAATAAGCAGGTCCAAACGCACCCTCTTGGGGTGGTGATACACAAGAACAAACACCCCTTCGGGGTGGGCTGCAATAGCAGGAAAATAAACACCTCTTGGGTGTTTCGATGGTGGGTCGAGGTAAGCAAAAACAAACACTACCTTATCAAAATAAGCCGCAAATTAAATAAGCTAAACAAACAATTTACCGATTAAGCCAAATAATAAGCTCGAACAAATACCCCTAGGCTGTGGTGTGGGTTGATAATGCAGGTTTCTTAGGCGGAAGGTTCTTAGTCTAATCGGAAACAAACCCGTCTGTAACCACAAAACCTTATTTCATTCGGCATCATATTATCTTTGCTGGTCAGGGCCTACAATAACCACGTCAGTATCCAAACATCGAAAGGCCAGATGGCTCCACTCATTAGCGCAAGCATGCAAACACACTCAAATATCCGCAAAAAGAGAATACATCCGTCGTGGCTGCGCAACGTAGTAAGTTGCCCGCCAAGAGGCGAACAATCTCATCTTTCATCGGATCCACTTAAACCCATCCATACCTGTTATAATCAATATCACCATAAAGCTCATCTCATAAAAACTCGTTGAAAGCGCTATAAGCACTATTTTGAATTTAATTTTACGTCACCTAAGTATAGGCACAAAAATATAAGCAGTCATAGTCCCTGTCCTTTTCAAGCCAAAGAATCTATGGCGCCATAAGCTCAAGTTAGCAACCCCGTAAGCTCAAAAAAGAAACCTTATTAGCCTTACAAAAATTACAAACAACAAACACATATTGGATCAATGAATAAATAATCACAAAATTAACAAATTCAAGCATTTATACCGAAAAAGAAAACCCATATCACAAAAGCTTCAAAATAAAAAACCCATGGTTACTCAGATCTGGTAACTTATTTTTGTTTCTATAGCTTTTGGATTGTACTTCACAAACTACAACATGTCTCATAAGACGGAAAAAGTAAGCTTGTGAGGTTTTCGGAAAATCTTAGAAAGTAAAGCATTATCCAGGTGAAACTTCCAGCAGTTCTAAAGCTTCCCATGTTAACAACTTATAATTAATCTTCAAACAATAACGTTAACGAAAATAATGATTACAGCTAACCCATATCACCAAATTAATCCAAGTATAAAGTATCACAAAAACGCAAAAATCTAGGATAGCTAAAACGACACCATAAGGCTACCTAATTCTTAATCCTGAAACAACTTATGGTTAATCTCGAACAAATCGTCATCGCAAGCAACCTATATTACCAAACGAATCCAAGTCGAACAATAAAGTCAAAAATCATAAATAAAATATGTTCTATTAAATTAAATTCTTGGAAAATGATACTAACCTTCACAACCTCCTTTCCGATTAGCGGCAAGAAAATTAACACCGTCGAAGGTCAAAAGAGATTCCCCACCTCAAAAACGATCTCATCGATTCCCCATGGATATTATTTTTGAGTGTTTCTGAACACATATACACATATGTCGATTGAGATAAGTTGGAAGATGGATAACAGGTGGTGGCATAAAATTTAAATTAGAATAGAAGAAGCAGTATTATTATGAAGAAGCAGTTTTTGTGAAATGAAGAAGCAGTTTATAGAATAATTTATTTATGTAAAAAGTACATGTACTTGACAAGTATTATGTAAAATGATGATAAAACCCTTTTTAAAAAATACGGTTGCCCAGCGACTTTTGGTTGCCCAAAAAACAATACCTTACACATACGGGACACTTGTCGCACTGTGGTAGAGTTGCCCAATAACTGCGGTGACCCTCGGTCTATTTTCAAATTTATTATAAAAGTGGTCCATAAAGTGATATGCATCAGGGCGCGCGGTCTATTTGTGTCATTTTCCCTTATAATATTCATACAAGTACTAAAGTTTACTTACACTTGACAAAATACATTTTATTTTGACAAACACTCAACTAGATATTTTATTTTACAAAAAGTAACAAGACATTTTACTAACTAGTTACATAATACATTTTACAAGTTTAATTTGATAAACATTTTAATCAAAATGAAATAGCATTTACAATATATAAGATATCAAATCTAATAGAATCATAGAAAATATTTTGGAAAGATATGAACTAGATTTGGAAGATTTTGTAAGATATTCTAAGATACCAAATCTAATAAAAGATCTTGGAAAGATTTGATAAACATTTTTTTTATTACCACTTTGGCTATAAATACCAACCCATTGTTTTCTCATTTCTTCATCCCTTCCAACACACATTCTCTCTATCATTCTTGCATCATTTAGATCTATAGATAATCATGTAGTAACATACATTAATCACCCTCATCATCACATGATCATAATGCTTCTAACATTCATCTTTGTTGTAAGCATACTTCACATTTTGATCAACCAAGGAAAGCTTGGAGATCTAGCCATCCTCATCCACCACAAGCATACACACATGAAGATCTATCACATCAATCTTGGGGAACTTGTGATCTTCATCATTTGAAGGCTTTCTATCAATGGAAGTTCATTTAGAAGTAGTCATTCATATCCATTAGACATTTGTGTCATGGATCATCATTGTAAACATTATTGCATCATCACAACACTTTCACCAAACTAGATTAGATGGTTTATGTGTTTGTGCCATAAAACACAAGGTTTGTTATGTTGGGCCTTAAAACATAATGGGAGTGGTTGTGTAACACCCTCAAAATGGTCGCAGCTGAAGATTGTGTCATTGGGGTGCTACTTCATAATACAAAGTACAAGTTATAGAAAACGACCTCTAAATGAGACGTTTTGAAAAGTTACCATTCGATAATGAAATCAGAGTTACAAACAATGAGGTCCCAAAGTAAAACATACAAATGTTTACAAAATGTACTATCGAATGGTAAATACAAATGTATAAAGTCTTCAAAACATGTCGCTCTAAGTTCCATGCCCAGCACTATCGCCTTATTGATCTGAGATAAACATGCTAAAGAGTGTCAACAAAATGGTTGGTGAGTTCATAGAATTTGTTTAACATGTAAGCCTTTAAAGAATGTTCACACAGCAAAGGCATTGTAAATCCATTCAGTTCCAAGTTCCGCCCATACAAAACTTGCAACCTGTGTGTTTACAACCCACTATTAAAATATAGTATGTCAATCATGTATGCATGTATCATAGTAGTAAAAAGTATAAATGTAACCACAAGGGTCTTCCAACAACTTAATTTGGGATTATCTAATTTAATAGCCTTCCAACAACTTAATTTGGAGCCACTAAATGAATGGTCATCCAACAAATTTATTTGGATCCACTGAATTGCACGTATTGGGAGTCTCTTCCTAAAGATTAATGGTCATCTAACAACTTAATTTGGAGCCACTAAGTTGAATAACGCAATTAAGTACAATGCACTCAAGAATAACGCAAATAAGTTAAACACAATTATGTATAACGCAATCAAGTATAATGCAATCATGTATAATGCAATCAAGTATAATGCAGTCAAGTATAATGCAATCAAGTATAATGTTTTGAGTATTTGTAAAAGTAAAAGAAAATATTTGAGCATGTATCTCCCCCAAAATTAATTCAAAATGTATAAAATTAAGGGCTATGAAAACTCACCTTGAACTAATGATATCAAAATGTATAACGGAATCGATGGATAAGCCAGGAAGTCTCTACGCGCAACCTAGAATATGATGTTGTGTCTTAGGTTTGGAATAGCGATGGGAGAGTATAAACATGTGTTGGATCGATGTACTCTAACCAAACTAACTTAAATAGCTTGTTAAGGGTTTAATAACCTCGGATAAATCCTAAGTTATTAACAATGAAACACTGAGTAATCTTTATCAAGTATGCGGAATTTACTTAACAAAGCTAAGAAGAATATAACTTTATTAATAACACTAAAACTGCTTATTATGCAGATTCTTTAACAACTCTAAAACTCTAATAATGATCGTACGTACTCTCTAAAAACGTCTATGAAACTCTTCTAAAAATCGTATCTCTAATACCAATCTAGGGGTCCTTTTATAGGCTCAAGGATAACCTGTCGGTTTACAATTCTTATCTTATATTGTATCGTCAAGTAAACAATTCATAGAAAGTTCTAGATAAACATTACTTTCTATCTTTAAACAATTACAACCGACTTTAAGCTTTACAGTACTTTGATGAATAAGCAGTACTTTGACTTTTACTTAGCAGTACTTTGTCTTTCTGTAGTACTTTGTTAATCTTCAGCACTTTAACTCTTCAGTACTTTAACTTTCTGTATCCCAACAACATGCCTATATACATCTATATATTGATCATGATGTAGTACTTGGTAGTTATGTGTATGTTTGTTTATGAATCAGTTTTAGTTTGAATATCTCGTACTACCATTCGGGCCATCACAATCCAGAGGTCATGCAGTAACCATTCGAGGAGTCAGGAAACTTTAAATCTTTGTCCTTTGTATATTTGATTTCAAGTTCCTTTGTATATTTAGCTTTAACATCTTTGTCTTCAAAGAGGAATTGTAACTTTATCTTCAAATTTTATCTTTGTAGATTATGTGCTTATATCATCATCAAAGTAGTCTTTATCACATATAATTCTTTTCACATCAATCGGCAATCTTCTTTCTTTTCAGGCAACATTCACAAACTTCTTCCTTTTTAAATAACATAAGACAATTTGTACATTTAATTCATTAAGTTCCATTCTATTCTCATCACTTTCGGGTGTGTAAACTCCTGTGAGAGGTGAATCATTGAAAATTTAATGGATTTAATATCTCTTTACCAAAGCCATTAACTCTGGAGTAGCCAAATGTTTTGATGTATAAGATCATGGTACACTGATAACCATATGATTTTTAGCAAATCATCAGCTATCAACAGATTTGATTTGTCTTTACCAAAAGCCGTACCCTTTTGGACTAGTTAGTTCTTTCAATCATGGTGAACTAATTACCATATAATGGTTTTTCCCGCCTTTACCATAAGCCATTTTCTTGTGGGCTAGCCAACTCTTCACATTTACTGATATGGTGAGTTGATTACCATACAACTTATTAGCAAGTACTCAACTATATAACGGATTTGAGATATCTTTACCAGAGCCGTTTGCTCATGGATTAGCCAATCCTTTTTAACCATGGTGGATTGATAACCTATTGGTGTTACCATCTCAAAACCATTTAGTTACGTTAACCTTTGTTTCAAAAATTTTTTTAACACTTAACAAAAGTTTTTCAAAATCAATGCTGGTTTAAAAATTCAAGCAGTACTTTGATTAAAATCTTGTTTGATCAGTACTTTTGAATAAAGTCTGATATATCAAAATTTAATCAATTAAGATTCATACCGTTATTCATCATCGGCAGCAATTGTAGTCCATGTGATAAACAGTTTGATGACCAAATGTGCAATTTCATTATCTTCTTCAACTTCCATTCCATGCTCCAGCATCCTCCTCATGAGATCGATGTAAGAGGATATATTCTATCATCTAACATGTGAATCATTGTCCCATCTTCTAGCTCTAGAACATGTACTCCAGATTCTTTAAAGAATCTCCAAAAATAATCTTCCAATCTTCTTGGTTTTCCAGATCTCAGCGGTACTTGTTTCTTCAGTTTCCCAAACAGTTATGAGATCTCCAAGTAAGACTAAACCAAATCCTTCGATTGATTGTGTTCAAAATATTCTTTCACCACATGATATAAATGAAATAAATCCACTCTATCAATTATATGCAATAAATCCCATAGCATATTGAACACCTTGAAACTTTCATCTTCTTTCTGAAACATCAGATAATTTCCATCTTTTGACTCTACAACTTCAAAAGTAGTTATTGGAGATTTGTTCATCTTTAATTCAGCATCATCTTTAGAATACTCAAAATCTATTACTCTTAAGTAATTCCTTAGCTCATCATTAGTATCAGACCTCAACTCAACTTTCTTTGATGACTGTTGATCTTTAATCTTAGTAATTCTTTTTCTTTATAAACTTCCTTTTCTTTCTTCTTCTTTGTAAGCATCATCATCTTTATAATCTTTGATAATTTTAACTTGTTTTTGATAATCTTCTCTAACAGCATCATACATCTCTTTCATCTCAACATACTTCAACTTATTTAATCTAATATATCCTCGCTTCTTTAGATAAGCCATCATTGCATTCCTTTCCTTAGCAAGATTTGGTCTTCCTGGTAGAGAAGAAATAGGAATAGGTGACTTTAATATTCCATCAGCTTCAGCATTCAATTCCTCTTGCAATTTCTTAGTTTGCTTCTCATTATCTGAGCTTCTTCATTTCTTGCTTCTCTATCTTTATCATTCAATTCAGCTTGAAACTTTCTAGCTGCTTCCTCATTCATAGCAACTTGAGCAACCCATATCTGTGCTAAAGTAGGTTTCTTTTTCTTCTTTGTCTCTACCAATTTGCCTTTTCCTTTATCTTTTGGATCAATAACAGGTTGAGAAGCTCTTGGTTGTTGATGCATGCTCTCCTGAGATGCTAACACCCACTTGGCATGATAAATCATGCAAAATCTAAACTTAATGGTTTCATCATCACTTGCGATATATATAGGTTTGGGTGCTCAGTTTCCTTTTCGGTATAACAGTTGAAGGACCGCTTCACTCTTGATTAAAAGCGATTTGAAGGACCAGCTTCTTTGAAAATCTATCAACCTTGGTGAAATTAACCCTTGTTTGTAAGTTCCATGGCGATTACTTTGATCGGCAGTACCTTGATCATCAGTACTTTGAACTTGAACTCAATAACTTTGCTCCCTCGATTACTTTGAACTTTGATTTCTTCCTTAGTACTTTCAATAACCTTGTTCTTCAATTATCTTGAGTTTGAATGTTTGTACCTTGAGTTCGATTTCAGATTCTTCATTCAAATTCTTATCTTCCAAATTCCTCCCCAATTAGAATGAAGATGATTGTTGTTGAACCTTCTTGCCTTTTGTTTTCTTTTGAAATTTCCTAACAGGCTTGCCTTGCTTTCTTTGAGACTTGACCCATAGACGATGATGTTGAACCAAAGGCCATCGAAATGCTTGAGTCTTAAACTTGAGGCTTGACTTCTTAATCTGCTTGGCTTGAGCCTCGGTTGTTTTCTTCAAGCCGACTAACTCCCTTGTCAGGGAACATAATTATCCAATACCAAACCCAGCAGGGGTATAGTAGTTGGATCATCTCCTCTAATTGGTGAATGTTCTTCCGGTTGAGAATCAGGAACAGATATTTGTGGAGATGGTGAAGGTGAAACTTCAACATCATCTTGAACTTGATTACTGCGGCATGCTTGTGATTGCAGCAGCCCGATGCGAGTACCTTCTCGTCATCATCCTCTGCAGCATCAGCTCTGCAACTTGAAAAATTCCATCAGAAGTAGTTAATGGAGTGTCCCTTCCAGTGAATAAATCACTCTTCCTAGCCATGAAAGTGAAAATCTTGACTTGTTGTACCACAACAGGTAAAAGACTTGTAGGCTTTGGTACATCTAAAAGTTGTTTATTTAGGAACACTTGAATAAACCTTGGATACATTAACCATCTTGATCCATGAGAAATGTGTGAGAGCATTCCATCTAGAATCAACCTTGAAAAGTTGAAAATACGATTTGTAGCCAATCCCACTATAGCAGATGCTATGTTAGACCCAAATTGCTCCCATGATGTACTTTTAGCACTTATACAAAGAAGCAATACAAGAACTAAAAACTTCCAGTGGGGACAAAAAAAGGGTTTCTTGAATGTCTACATTCATTAAGGACCCTTCATAACCAATGTCTAAATGTATCCCAAATTAAATGCTTATCAAAACAAAGCAACCCCTTCTGTCATCAAACAATAAACCTTCCGAATTGAGGCTTCGTAATCTTCACAGTTCTCCCAGCAACTGTAAGCGTGAATATATGAATCATCATTCTCCATGAACCCTAGCAGTTTCCCAAAATTGTTGAATCGAGGCTCAATGATATCCGTTCCACTAAGCGCATAACTAATCGGTAGAAAATCAATGATATCTTGAAAGATCTCATTGGCTTCAGTCTTGTCCAAATTCGCCACCATGTTATGTTTAGAGCGGTATTGATTTGCCATTGATATAAGTACACGAAGTTCTTCTCATCTAATTTAAGATTTAATATCAGGGGGTATAGTAGCTGGATCATCTCCTCTAATTGGTGAATGTTCTTCTGGTTTAGAATCAGGAACATATATTTGTGGAGATGGTAAAGGTGAAACTGCAACATCATCTTGAAATTATTGATTACTTTCGCGGCGGTACCTTGTGATGTACATACCTTCTCTGTCATCATCCTCTGCAGCATCGACTCGGCAGTTGAACAACTTCCATCATAGAAGTAGTTAATGAAGTGTCCCTTCCCGGTGAATAAATCACTCTTCAGCCATGAAAGTGAAAATCTTGGCTTGTTGTACCAGCAAGTAAAGACTTTTGTAGGCTTTGGTACATCTGAAAGTTGGTTATTTAGGAACACTTGAATAAACCTTGGATACATTAACCATCTTGATCCATGAGAGATGTGTGAGAGCATTCCATCTAGAATCAGCCTTGAAAAGTTGAAAATACGATTTGTAGCCAATCCCACTATAGCAGATGCTATGTTAGACCCAAATTACTCCTATGATGTACTTTTAGCACTTACACAATGAAGCAATACATGACTAAAACTTCCGAGTGGGACAAAATAAGGGTTTCTTGAATGTCTATTCATTAGTTAGGACCCCATAACCAATGTCCCTAAATGTATCCCAAATCACCTTATCAAACGAACGGCCCTTCTTCATCATCCAACAATAAATCTTCACGATTGAGCTTTAATCTTCAGTTCTCCGCAAGCTGCGTGAATATATGAATCATCATTCTCCGTATGAACCCGAGTAGTTTCCCAAAAATTTGAATCCAGGGCTCAATGATATCTGGTTCCACTAAAAGCCACATAACTAATGGTGACCTAGTGAGAAAATCAATGATATCATGAAAGATCTCATTGGCTTCAGTCTTGTCCAAATTCGCCATCATGTTATGTTTAGAAACGGTATTACGTTTTGCCATTGATGATAAGTGTAAACAGAAAGTTCTTCTCCTCTAATTTACGATTTGATATCAGGGGGTATAGTAGCTGGATCATCTCCTCTAATTGGTGAATGTTCTTAAGTTTGAGAATGAGAGCAGATATTTGTGGAGATGGTGAAGGTGAAAGCGCAACATCTTGAACTTGATTGCTGCGACGTACCTTGTGATCACGATGCAACCGATCTGATGCCCGATCGCGGTACCTTCGATGCGTTACCTTCTCGTCATCATCCTCTCTGACATCATTTCGGCCGGCGAACAGCCATCGCAAAGTAGTTAATGAAGTGTCCCTTCCAGTGGGCAATCCTCTTCCTGGCATGAAGTGAAAATCTTGGCTTGTTGTACCACAGTGTAAAAGAGTTGTAGGCTTGGGTACATCTGAAAGTTGTTTATTTAGGAACACTTGAATAAACCTTGGATACATTAACCATCTTTTGATCCACCAGAGAGGTAATGAGAGCATTCCATCTAGAATAATAGCGAAAAGATTTAAAAATACGATTTGTAGCCAATCCCACTATAGCAGATGCTATGTTAGACCCAAATTGCTCCCATGATGTACTTTTAGCACTTATACAATAATGCAATACATGAACAAAAACTTCAGTGGGGACAAAATAAGGGTTTCTTGAATATGGTGATTAAGGACCCTTCATAACAATGTCCCTAAATGTATCCCAAATCATTTGCTTATCAAAACAACGACCCCTTCTTCATCATCAAA
>OU343220.1:109675392-109799758 GCA_910596185.1 Chrysanthemum makinoi
AAGGATTGAATTTTAGACTTTAAACTCCATTGATTGAACATGCATGATTATCTTTTTAAAAACATAATAATAGCAAGGTCTGGAACCAATTGTGTAACATATTGTAAAACATCTAGATTAGACCTTACTCATTTAAGTGCTAATTGTTTGAAAAGTACACTTTTTGATTTAATTGAAAAATCATTCTCCCCCTCAATCAATGACGAAAGTTATTGATTGATGTATTGAGATTTTGACACTTGATAAGTTCTTTTGATTTTCAAAAATAGAGTCCGAAGTGTTTTCAAAACAATTGAGTTTTCATAAGATTGCAAATATTTTTCAGAGGAATCATTTAGAAGGAAAAATATTTGAAATTAAACATTTGTGTTTTCATAAAGTGTTTTCAAAACAATTTAAATCACAAATTCTCCCCCGATCACAATTATCAAATCATTTGAGATTTGTGATCTCTGTAGATTTAAATTGATTTTGAAAGCTTTTTAAGGAGAATTGTGACTTGATTATGAAAACGTGTTAACTGATAAGGATTGGATTTTTAGACTTTAAACTCCATTGATTGAACATGCATGATTATCTTTTGAAAACATAATAATAACCAAGGTCTGGAACCAATTGTGTAACATATTGTAAAACATCTAGATTAGACCTTACTCATTTAAGTGCTAATTGTTTGAAAAGTACACTTTTTGATTTAATTGAAAAATCATTCTCCCCCTCAATCAATGACGAAAGTTATTGATTGATGTATTGAGATTTTGACACTTGATAAGTTTTTTTGATTTTCAAAAATAGAGTCTGAAGTGTTTTCAAAACAATTGAGTTTTCATAAGATTGCAAATATTTTTCAGAGGAATCATTTAGAAGGAAAAATATTTGAAATTAAACATTTGTCTTGTTAATGACAAACATTTGTTTTTAGAATCAGAGCATTAGGTTTCAAATATGAGATAAAGCATGGCTCTGTTCTTTCTATGAAAAGCGGGTTACTGCCTGAAATGACAATAAACCATTGTTTTTATTTCTCTAAAGTCCCGTGTCATTCTTTGAATGACAGCACAAAGACCGTAGATATATATCGAATCAAGAAAGATATGACAAAAAGGATTTTTTTTTTTTTTTTTTTTTTTTGAGATTTTCTGAAAGTTTTATATTTTTCTATTTGGATTTTGTTGGTCTTATAATTTTGTATTTTGCTTTTATGAATAAATATATACAAAAGATGGATGAAGAAAGACCTTTACTCCTCGTCTTCCTCCTGAAGACGTTTGAGTGTTTCTGGTTGAAGGCTTTTTAAGCCAAGTCGTGTAAGAATAAACTCAAACGTTCTCTAGGAAGAGCTTTGGTGAAGATGTCTGCTAACTGGTATTCTGACTTCACAAAATAGAGTTCTACCACACGTTTTCCACTTGTTCCCTGATGAAATGATGTCGAATGTCGATGTGCTTTGCTCTTGAGTGTTGAACGTTGTTGCATGAGAGAGCAATAGCACTTTTATTATCACAGTGCAGAGGGATTTTGTTGAATTCAAAGCCATAGTCCGATAATTAGGATCTCATCCATAGGATTTGAGCACAACAAGATGACATGGCTATGTATTCAGCCTCTGTAGAGAAATAGAAGTACTCATTTGCTTCTTTGAAGACCAGCTCACAAGCTTATCACTTAAAAACTGAGCACCTCCTCGACGTACTACGACAGTATCTTGACATCCTGCATGATCAGATCTGATAGGCTGTTAGTGACATACCGGTGTCTTCGGGTACCAAAGTCCCATATTGATGGTTCCTTGGAGATACCGAAAGACCCGTTTAACCGCTTCAAGATGCTTTTTAGTAGGCTTAGCCTGATATCTAGCACACATGCACACAAAGAACAAGATGTCTGGTCTGCTAGCTGTGAGGTACATCAGGGATCCAATCATACTACGATATTTCATTTGATCTACCATGATCCTGAGTGGTCCTCATCCAGTTTACTACGTTCTATCATGGGAGTGTCAACAGGGTCACTAGAATCAAATCTAAATTTCTTTAAAATCTCATTTGCATATTTAGATTGATTTATAAAAATGCCTCCGGGACTTTGTGAAATTTGTAATCCCAAGAAAAATGACATTTGTCCCATCATTGACATTTGAAATTTGGAACTCATTTCAGTTGAAAAATGATCACATTCATTGGGGTCAGTCAAGGCAAAGATAATATCATCAACATAAATTTGAACATGAATTAAATGTTTACCTGACTTCCTGGTGAACAATGTCGGATCAACTGCTCCTTTGCTGAATCCAGTTGATAGAAGAAACTTTGATAGAGTATCATACCATGCCCTTGGAGCTTGCTTTAAACCGTAAAGAGCCTTCTTCAAACGATAGACGTGAGTAGGATGCTCTGGATTCACAAAGCCTTCAGGTTGGCTGACGTATACGACTTCTTTAAGATCTCCATTAAGAAATGTCGTCTTTACATCCATTTGATAGACTACCATGTTCTTACTTGCAGCATTAGCCAAGAATATTCTGATAGCTTCGATACGAGCAATAGGAGCAAATGATTCTTCAAAGTCAATACCCTCCTCTTGACGGTATCCTTTTGCAACCAATCGAGCCTTGTTCTTTAAGACATCACCATGCTCATCAAGTTTCACTTTGAAGATCCATTTTAGAGAAATGATCATAGCACAGTCTGGAGCAGGTACTAATTCCCATACATCAAGTCGATCAAACTCATGAATTTCTTCTTGCATGGCATTGAACCATCAGTCTTCATTCATGGCGGTTTTAATGTCTTTTGGTTCGACCTTAGAGAGTACGGAGTTGAAGAAGCACCATAAGGCATTGGTTGCAAGTTGTTTCCGTGTGGATACTGGACGAGAGGGGTTTCCAATGATGTTATCTAATGGGTGATCATGAGTCCATTTTCTAAGGTGTTCATGTGGTTGTTGTTGTGGAACTGAAGTAGCAGAGTCGATGTCTCCTGATAAAGATGGTTCTGATGATGATTCAGGAGCAAATATGTTTTCAAATGGAGCATCTTCGGGAGTAGCAAAGGGATTAACTTCATCACTGATGCCAGAAACAATTCCATGATGTACATTTGATGATTGATGATTTGTTTATGAGACAGAGTGATCGCCAGCAGCTTCTTGACTTAATGATATTGAGACTGAAGGGTTGACTTCATTCACAGGGATAGACGCAGCCTCTGTTGATGGAATTGACATTTCATCAGCATTTGGTTCATAGTCTTCATCAAACATTGGATCAAACAATTTCTTTAAATCATCTTCTGAATGAGGTACATATGGAGTTGCTGGAAATAAGTTTGGTACAAGTGATGAACCAATGGGACTGTTTTGAAGTGCGGGTCTAGAACTGGATTGTCCAGGAGTCATTTGACCGGTCAGCTCATCGAACGTAACGTGAATTGTTTCCATGATATTTCGAGTTCTCTTGTTGTAAATTCGGTAACCCTTCTTGTTTGGTGCATAACCAACAAAAACTCCAATATCTGCCTTTGCTCTTAATTTACCTAAGTCTTGACCGTCATTCGTTGGATAGCACAAAGCACCAAACACACGAAGGTAGGAGAGATCAGGTTTTCGTTTATGAACAAGTTCATATGGAGTTTTTCCATGAAAGGTGTGTATAAGGGAATGATTTTGGGTGTAGCAAGCAGTGGCAATGGCTTCAGCCCATAGAAACATTGGAACCTTTGAATAAATTAGCATTGTTCTTGCGGCTTCCACAAGAGTTCGATTTCGTCTTTCAACTACACCGTTCTGTTGAGGAGTTCGTGGAACACTTCTTTGATGACTGATTCCAACACTTTCATAAAACGGAATTAAGTCTTTGTTAACAAACTCTGTGCCATTGTCAGTTCGAACAATTCGATCGTATTGTTGAGTCAAACCCGAAGTCGCTTTGATTAGTTTGATGATGACATCTGGAGTTTCATCCTTTGTCCTCAAAAATTTTACCCAAGTAAATCGAGAGTAGTCATCAACAACTACTAGAATGTATTTCTTCCCATTCATCGTTTGCACTCTCATTGGTCCAACAGCATCCATATGAAGGGTATGAAGAACTTCCATTACTGAATTTGTGGTTTTTGGTTTGTGGGCATATTTCATGCTTTTACCCAATTGGCAAGCTGAACAAAGATGATCTTTTTCATATTTTAATCTGGGTAAGCCTCTGACAAGATCCTTTCTCGAAAGGTTATTAATGGTGCCGAGGTTCAAGTGATTGAGACGACGATGCCATAACCATGACTTTGTTTTAGAAGCCTTTGACAGCAGACAGATTGGAGAAGACTTCATCATGTCTTCGATAGAAATGGTGTATAGGTTAGAACCTCGAGTACCTCTTAATAATTCCACACCATCAAGTTGTCTAATGAAGCAAGTATGTTTTCTAAAGGCCACCTCTAGATCGGAATCACATAATTGACCAACAGAGAACAAATTATGACCAAGGCCTTCCACAAAATATACCCTGGAGATTACACTTTTGCCAACTACATAATCACCATAACCCATAATTGCTACAAAATGGTCGTTCCGAATCTAACAAATTCCGATGAATTTACTCACGAAGTTCATGAGCCGCGATCGGTCTCCGGTCATATGTGCTTGGAACAACCTGAGTCCAAGTACCACAGAACGATTTGAACGATCTGCAGTTGAACACGGACAAGAATGGATAACCGGATAATTGGGATCCCCATGCAAGAATGGGTTCCACTTGGTTAGTAACAGTGATTGGAACACCCACATCAGAAATAGAAACACCCATATCAGAAATAGAAGCAATGGAATCATTAGGAATAGATGCAGTATAGTGTCAGATTTAACTTATTCAAATTATGTTCTTCTTAAAGGAATAGTTCTACCAGTAGGCATCCATTTTCTAGTAGGCATTGTTTTAGCAGATTGAGGGCGTAACTGACACCTTATGGCCAAAAGGTATCCATTGATAACCTATCTTCCTAAATGTTCTTCCTGTGGGTTTCCACTGTTTTCTAACTTTCTTTCGCTTTTGCCTTTTAGCCCTCTTCCCTTGATTTTTAACATTAACAGTTTTAACTAGGCATTTGACAGCATTAGACAAATCATTCATACCATATTCATGATTAGCAACGAATTCGCATGACATCATTACATGGTTTGCAAATAGTATCAGAATTCGAATTAATTACAAGATTTCTATGGCTAATACTAGAATCAACACGATTCGCTTTATTCAACTCAAACTTAAAGTTCCTAGGTTGGTCTTCTACTCTCTTCCAATGCACATTCTTAGCTTGCGAGGTCCTATCATGCTTGGTATTGCTTGGAGGCTTTGACCCGCTTTGCTTTAATGTCACCGTTACTCCCCAGAGGGAATCATGGGAACATTAGTTGGTTGATCTACTTTTTGCATTCCTGATCTAGATGTGCAAGGATGTGAGCTATTTGAAGGCATACTAAAGTTCACATTTGTAACATTGGACAATGAATGACTTGCATACTTGGCACTAGGCATAGAATAGGGTATCAAGGGATTGACTTGCTCACCTAGGGATTTAGGGCATATTGTAATTAAGCATTCTAGAAGTTCTTGAGATCGTTTGGCATATAAGCATGCATGGCCAATTGCATTATCATGTGGTTTCTCTAACTTATCCTCTTCTACAATCTCACGGAGACATTCTAGGCTGTCCTTAAGGTATGAGAAATATGTTTGAATAGCAAGTTTGTTATTCCTAAGATGAGGAGGAACATATTTCACAGACAAAGCATATTTAATACAGACATGCATCTTTGAAGCACCATTCTCCCCATTGGTCATTGGCATTTTCCCTTTTACCTGACTCTTTAGATTCTCAATTTCCTTTTGCAACGAAGTTATTTTCTCGTTATTTTTGTTACGAGTGACTTTTATTGACTCAAATAACTCATTGAAATGACGTTTAACCTTTTCATTTTCTTCAAGAAAACTCTCATTTTCCTTATGTAAAGCATTAACCAAGTTTTGAAGATGAAAATTTTGAGAATTCTGAGAATCTAAAGGAGGAGGCATTTGGGAGACAGTCACATTGATCTTTTCACCCTTTAATTGAGAAATTTGGGCTTTCAACTTTCTGATCGTGTTACAATGAGCTCGATTCTGTTCATAACGTTTGCTAATTTCAAAGACTGCATCAAATTCAGGAACATCCAAGGATGTCTTGATATTTTAGGTTTTAACATTTTCTTTCAGATGTTGATATTTTAATTGCAAATCAAAATGTTCAACTTCTAGTTTAGAAAGATGCTTTACCAAATTATCATGATCATCCTGATCAATTTTCTCATTAAGTTTCGAATTAATCTTTTCAAGCTCAATGACACGATCATGGGAGACTTTCCGAGCAACAGATAATTCATGAAATTGAGAAGCATTAATGGAACAATTTGTAGCAGTGTAAAACACATCTTGAGTAATACATTCAGAAATAAGAGTCTCATTCAATGTATGCAAGTTCTTCCTCTCAATCTCATTATATTTTAATGCTCGCTCATAGTCACTAACCTCAACTATCATTGCATCAAATTCCTTTTCCATTTCTTTAATATCTAAATCCATCCCCTTTTTAAGACTCTCAAATTGATCTTTTAGTTGTTTAAAGAAAGGTATGACCTCAGTTAAATAACATTCTTTAGTTTGCTCAAAACCCCTTTCCCCTTCAGTTATCCCAGTGGGTGTGATCCTTTTCTTACAAGTTTTCTCAAAATCGACAAATAGTTGAAAAATAACATATTGACTGATTAAGGTGTAGGACCTTAAATCTATCAACCTTATCACAAACCCACTTAACAAACACAAGTATCACCACGTGAAATCATGCTACGCCAGAGAACACGTTCAACCCAAATACAAACATAAAGCGTACAAGATGAAGAAGAAAAGATTAAGATGTTGGTGACTTGATGTTTATAAAACCGTGTATGTTGTGAGAGAAAGGTGAACACAATAAGTTGTATTGCTCCAAAGAAAACACACACACACACACACACACACTCAAGCACACCCCTCAAATGAGACTTTGAGGGGTTTATATAGTTGGAATACATGATGCCCTAAAAGGCTTTCTATGGGCCGTGGATATGGACTTGGATTGGATTGGGTTACTTGGACTTATACAAGGCAAGCTTATCATAACGCCTAGCCATTTAGCTTAGCCCAATCCACGAGCCCGTTGACTATTCTATCACGATATCTAACACACGTAACAAAGTTCCTAAACGTGAATGACCATTACTTCTAATATAAACTATTAAGGCTAACAATCTCCCCCAAAGGGGTGGTCATTCAAATGATGCTCCACTTGATTAGGTCTTTACTTTTCTCGAGCTTGAACTTTGTGTGTAGATATAGAATAGTCTTGAATTTTTGTTCCTTCATGCTTTGTGATCAGTTAATGTGGTTGTCTGCCATTGTCAACTTCGTTGGTTTGGTGTCTCCACGTCTTTCTCCACCATGCTCACACTTTTATTTGTCTTTTGGTTACCAATGATGTAGTTCTCGAGTCTTTAAACTTTGTAGATTCTTTGACATTGACGAAGAATCATCTTTAACTTTGAGTAGCCTTTGATTTTGATGAGAACTTTCATGTGTTGTTGGTATGAGCATGGGGAGAATCTGCACGATCAATCCGCTCCGGAGCTTCCATAAGAAGAAAACATAAAACAGGTTAGTAATAAGCGGATTCCGGCACTTACAAGTTTGAATTTCGATGGTGTTAAAAGCATAGTGTGAAAACACATCTCTAATTCTTACAAAGGCCATTCCTGAACTGGAGTCCCACAAGTGAGATAACGTGATGTACCGAGGTACACCTACAGCTCAGATGAGTCGCCGAGGTACACGAAGCATCACCCCACCATCAGACCGCTTGAGACACACTAAGCGTAATCCACGGGAGTTACCGAAGTGACCGCTGTCGGGCTGTTTGATGTTGACCCTGGTAGGAGTTTCCATTCAATCACTGAAGATCACAGATGTGAAACTTCTCATAAATGTTCTGGCAGATTGCTAAGATCTGCGTAGGACTCTATAATATATCACTTGTGTCCTTATTGATGAAAAACAAGCGATGTCATGTCAAGTGTTCCTATGAGATCTTTTGATGAATCTCGTGGTTCTAGACTCAATAGTGCATTTTGGTTTTCCTGAGCGGAGACTAGGGAGAGGGTCTCCTTCTTCAATACCAATGATCTCTAAGAGAAAGTCGATAGATTATGTGGGGTTCCCAGTGAGAATGAAACAAATCCTTTTAAGAGGAATTGAGTGGCTAGAAGGTTAGGTGCAGTGCGTCACTGGGTCCATGACGTCTTTGTCTTCAATACCAGTGTCATCTAGTGACAACTAGTAGCAGATGAATTGAACCCGGTTTCTGCCCTAAGGTTGAATATGGAGGGCTATTTCTTTTCACCCCTTTTCATTACATTTCTTTTTAATTCTTCAACCCCTTCTTTCTCCTTTCTCACATTACTCCTTTTTTCAATCATTCCTAAGGACTTCTAATATTAACTATTTGTGATGTCCTTGGGTAGATCCCTCCGGCTCTGGCGGATCATAGGACGAATTTCCTATCCTTAGTCACCTTATAACTCCATGATTGTCCCATGTTGCCATAAAACCATTTTTCTAGAAAATCTCACAGAGTGTTTATGATAGAAAATATGTTTGAGACACTCATGAAGTTTTATATTTTCAGAAACACTCCCCCTTCGCATGTGCTTATGAGTTTTAACAAAAATCTGCACATCGAGGGTAGAGTTTGCACTTTTTGAATTGATCGGCTCGTGATAGACAATTCCCCACGATACACGGTTACGTTGCCTAGTTAAAGAGTTCCATTGTCAGTTTTTAGGTGACAACTAGCTCTAATAACTAACTTGAAGTTGTAAACACTCCTTGAAAAGGAGGTTAGACCCATAAAAGTGCATATCTATCACAAGTTTCTCGAGATGGTACATATACTGACTTAGATTCCCGTCAATTCATTGGTTTCGTCTGAGTCGAGCTCATTTTTGAGATTCAAACGACGATCATTAAACTTTTTGATCACATTTTAATCACGTCTCCTCCCTCTCAAAAATAGCATATTCGTGATATTTTTTATATCAACTGATTAAACAACATTTTAGAATCTTTTGGGGAGACAAACAGATTTGATTTAAGCATGAATTTGGAACATTTTGTTTTATACTCCCCCTTTAATAAAGCATAATCAATTAAATGATTTTAGAGGGAGTTATCTTGAGCACAAAATATTTTGAAAGATTTTGAAAAATCTTTTTGAACAATCTTGAAAAGGTGCTCAAGATGATGATGATTTCTCATCATTTTTGAATGTAGTGCACTGAAGCGTACACTTGATTTTTCTTTAAAAAGCACGAGTTTTGATTTGAAAATAATCAAAAGTCATCATTTTGGTCCGGGTTTCGTACTGAAGTATACGAAAGCCATTATTGAAGAAATTTTGAGAAACGACATGTTTTGAAAAACATTTAAAGAACTCTCACTCAAGCATATGTACATGTCCGTATCATTGTTGAATGACATTTCTAGAAACGTACAGAATATCGATTATACGAGAGACATGTCGGAGAAGAATATTTTTGATTTTTTGATTTTATATTGTTTTTGTATTTTTTGAAAATTTTTATATTTTTGTATTTTGTTTTTGATTTTATAAAAGAAATGGAAAATCAAAGATAGACGATAGAGAGAATGAAGAGGAAGAGTTTACAAAATTGGAACCCTCTGATGAGCTGGGTTCTGAGATATTTGATTCACCTGCAACCAAAGAAGAAGAGTTTTCACAAATAACAGTGTTAGAAGTATAAGATTCCTCACGGTGAGGGTGATCACTATCAACGGTTGTAGTGGTTTCTACTTCCTTAACTAGATGAGTTTCACTATTATCTGTGTTGGAGCAAGTATCAAAAATCTTTCCTGTGGGAATCCATTTAAGACCTATTTTTTTGAAAACTTTTCCCGTGGGTATCCACCTAAGGTAAGATCTAGGAGTTGGTTTCTTATCAGATTCAGCGGAAGACTCATTTTTTGAAAAATTGCGTCCTGAAGAGATCCACCTAGTAGGTTTCCTTTTGATGTTCATCTTGTCAACGGGTTTGTTTCTATTTGGTGTCTTAGTGAATTGTGCCTTGGCACGAGAATTATCTTTCTTGAGATATTGTGAGACACATGCATCATGATTAGCTGAAAAGACACATTTTTTACATGTAGTACAGACAAATTCAATATTCTTGTTTAAAACAGCAGCTTTAACTTTGTCACTACAGTCCTGTGGACATTGATTCTTGTTCGAAAAAGACTTAGAATTCCTAGTGTTGTTTTCTAAGGGCATAGCATTTTCTTTTGCGCAACTACTCTTAGATGCAAGCCAATCCCTAGTCTTTTGTAGAGTGTTCCTAGGTAATGGGTTACTACTACTAGTAGTGCCTTGAGCTCTTGTAGAATTCATCACCCTAGATGTTGCACCTAAAATTCCGTCCTTTCGAGTCGTGCCTTTTTCCTAGCTTCTTCTAGATAGTGATTGTTGACCATGTTGTTAGAACCGACAGATTCTTTAACTGGATTTTTGGTCACATTCCGTGTACTATTCCTAGAAATGCCAGGTTTAATCACTTTTGGTGTTTCAGCAACTGCTTTTCCTATTTCAAAACTTTTGATAATTCTCTTTTAATAGGCGTGGACTGTGGAGGACTGTTTTTGACAAATCATTTTTCTCATTGACTTTTGGAGGAGGCATAGAAATTGACATTTTTGGTTTGGAAACCGGTTTGGGAACATTTGTTTTCTCCTCACTCAATGGTTTTGCAAACTTAGTATCCACAGCCTTTCCTTTTTGACATTCCAGCTGAGCCCTCAAAAGATCATTTTTCGCTTTCATGTCATTGTAGGCACGCTCATACGACAGTTTGTCATATTTGCATTCCTCAGTTTTTCGATCAAGTTGTTTAAAATATGAAACATTTTCTTTTTCAAGTCTTTCAAGAGCCTTTTCATATTTTGAAACAATTGCGGAGGTCTCAGACTGGAGTCTTTCATGATCTTCAACAGAATATGTTTGTAAAATAATGGACATGATATCAGTAGTCAAAACATCTTCGAAGAGAGAGTCATTTAAATTTTCCAAAACTTTGATGTGTTCAACACTGTCATTAGCTTGCTTTACCAGGAATTTATGGTCCTTGACAAAGTCAGCTGTTTCTTTCAAAAGGCTTGTTCAAAATAAATTACCCTTGAGTTGATGTTATTCAGCTGAGGGGCAATTTCAGTTTCAAAAAACTTTTTTTGTTCAATATCAAAACTATTAAACCAGATGTTGGTTGTAATATGAGTTTTAGTTTTAACAGTCTCCTGAAGTCGCCCAATTCTAGTTTTAACGTCATCTAAAATGCTTCTAGCATCACTTGTGTTAAAAGGATTGTTTGAAGACATTTGTTCGATTTTCGAAAGATATTTGGAGACAACAACTGGAGTTGGAACTGGTTTTGACACTTTGTTTGAAACACTTGGTTTGGTGGAAAACGTTGATTGAGAAACAAACGAAATACCATTAATTTTGTTCCATTTGTTATAATCAATTGGTTTGATTTCAAAATTCTTTTGTTTCATTTTTGATCTACTCTCCTCAGATAGTTCCAACGTTTCAAGAGAATCATGCACAATTATGGGTTCATGCAAAGGTTTTCCATTGTTCAACACATTCTGAGATTTCTGAGCTTTCTTGAGAAAACAAGGAGGTGAGTTACCAAGAGCCATTTTATGAGAAGTATGAAAAAGCGGATTTACTTGATTAGAAAGCATCTTGTTTGTCTTAGCGGAATGACCCGTTGTAAGAAGCAAATTATCCAATTTTTTTATTGTTTCATTTTTGTCTAGAATTTCATCTAGAAGAGAATCTTCTCGTTTTGAAAAATCAGCAATCAACTGCTTCTTCTCTTTTCAAGATCGAAAAACAGTGCTTTTGTTTAGAAAGTTGGTCATTTAGTTCAGAAATTTCCTTGTTTAAAGATTTTATTTTCAAGTTCAAATTCACATCAAGTGTGTCATACTTGAGTTGCAATTGTTTTTCTCTTAAAACAAATCTCGATAACCAATTTCTAATTACGATATTTTGTTTGTATGAAATTCATAGGCTCTGGCGTTCTCTTTGTAACTCTCAAGCTCAGTGGTCAATTTAACATTCGCGGCCTTAACTTCGCGATTGACCTTACTCACTTTCTCAATTTCAATGCCACAGTTATTGATTAATGATTCAAAATAAGCACGTGTTTCCTCATCAGTCTCAGTATTTTGTGCCACACAGCCTCCACTATGATTCACATCTGGAGTTTCAGAGTTAGTATTGCTACAACTCGTATTGTCCAGGTATGTATCATAAGTAGGTGCTGATGTCACAGAATGTTGTTCGTCATGAGTAAACACATCACATATGACATTGTTATAGCATGTATCAATGATTGGTACCTTAGATACTGTATTGGCATCATAGACAGGAGGTGCTTCAGAGTCAGTGTCGTACTTAGTCTCCTGAAGATTTGCCATAAAGATGCAGTTTGCATTGATGTCCTCTCGGTCTTCCAAATCATCCATAATAGACATAAAGTCATGTTCCTCAGCATTCAACTGCATTCCTGATTCTGCCTTTTGTGCTAACAGCATAGCTTTCTGAAGATACGCAAAATCCTTCTTTTTCGGCTTAGTAGGACAATTCCTTGCCATGTGACCCACTCCTTGACAGTTGTAACACGTAACCTGATTACCCTGATTCATATTTCCATAATTCCCAACGACTGGAGCTGCAATATTCCCATTCTGATTACCTCATCGCTCTATTCCCAACATTCGTCTCCATCCGATTTCCAACATTCGACCCAACCTGATTACCCGATACGGAACCGCCTGATTACCCATACGAAATCCAGTAGCATATTCCTGCTGATTCCCAATAACTCCAACCATTTGACCTTGATTACCCATATTCACACCTGGCTGTGCAATTTGCCTGCTATGCAGTGTTTGATGAAATCCTTTGGTTGTTGTTAGTTGGTGTGGAATAGCGACTACTGAATGCTTTACCCAATAAAGAAAATACTTGTCGCAAAGCTTCTTCTTGTTCGCCAGGATCGGTGATTCCTTGTTCCCGGTATTGTGGAAACGGTTGTTGAATGACTTGTTGTTCTCGTGGATAGAATTGTTGTTGTGGTTGTTGAATGTATTGCTGCAAGTTGTTGTTGGAAGATGATGAAGCTTGTTGTTGTGTATTCACTGAAGGTTGAGTCTTTGCAATAAGTGCCAATGGATCATGATTCTTTGTCAATCTTTCTTCCTCGACTTCATTCACTTCACTTGGTTTTGTTTCGAAAATCGTTTAGTTGATCAAAGTTCACCTGATGTAAGTCTTTTGTTTGGTTGACAATAGTGACATATCGTCCGCATTCTTTTGGAAGATTGTTCAGGAACTTGATGTTTTGAACGATAGTTCTGGGTGCTAGCTTGTTTCGATTAGCTCATTCATCAAAGTGCAAAACCTTCCATAGTAGGATTCAATGGATTCTCCTGGAGTTGAAGTAAACTTTTCCCATTCAGTTAGCCGCTTGTTCTCCATGTCTTGTTGACCAATTTCTGTTCCATGACAAAGCCGTCTAACACGCTCCCACATATCGAAAGCAGTTTCACAACCGTCTACCACAAAGAAATATGTCTCTTGGTAAACCCAGTTGGACAATATGAATTGCCATGTCATCTACATCGACTTGCTTCGATCCTCTTCAGGTATTCGATTCAGTTTGAGTATGATAAGATGGTGGGACGTCGAGTTCCGTGGTCTAGGATTTGTCGAGGCTTGAAGGGTCCATTCGTAATGGACTTAATCATGAGTTTTCCATTAGGTTTGGTCTTGATGTAGCGAAGCATACGACTTTTCCATTGAAGATAACCACCTTTTTCCAACATAGGAGGACGGTTTTCGGCACCGGCTGCATGAATATCTTGTTGAATTGCCATTGATGAAGGTATGTTATGATAAACTTGATGTAGGATCGATTCAACAATAAAAGAGTTGTGGTTGATGAAGATTAAGCTCGGTTGTTGTAGTGAAAGTATGCTCTAAAAAACTTAACAGCCTCAATAACTTCTATTCTGAGCGTTTTTAGGACTTGAAGGTTGACCCGAATGAACTATAGTTTATTCGGCATGACAATCTTCTCGTTCTTATGGTCGTTTTGATGGGTAGAACGCTGAAAACGGAGTAACGGTTCAAAAGTTATAGCCGTTTGAAGTTTTGGTCACAATCTTACTCGTAAAACTGTTCTTATGCGTAGAGATGAGTGCTTATGCGTAGGATGCTTATGCATAGGATCTTATGCGTAGGAGTCCTTATGCGTAAAGAGATTAGGCGTAGAAATCCTTATGCGTAGAAATCCAAGTTACGCGTAAACTTAAGGTTAAACGTAAGTCTTATGCGTATACGTTAAGCGTAGAAGTAGAGTACCTTACGCGTAAGAGTTAACTTATGCGTAGAGTGCTTACTCGTAAGCTTTCTGCTTATGCGTAAGAGTTTGTTTAAAACCAAAAATCCTTTACACTGTCACAACGTAAAAGATATCCGAAAGTCGAAGTGTTCCACACACTTATCCAAGTGAGGGAAGCACTGAGTCACCTTTGTTGCACGAAGATTCGTTACCAAGAAGTTATGCGTAGAAAACTAGGGTTTTGACTTTCTTACACGTAAGATTAGGGTTTTGACTTACGCGTAAAAAATTTCCAATGATTCAACCGATTTCTTTTGCACAGATAGCTTCCAAAACACTCAAATAGCAGGAAAGTATTGACCTTAAACACCCAAAATGCTTTTTATGCTTACGCGTAGAAATGAACAACGAAATCAAAACGAGTTTAAAAACGATTTAAAACACGTAAAGCTTCAAAATTTTTGCCAAAACTAGAATCTTTAACACTATATAAACCTTAGACCATAAGAATCTTGAAGATTTAAGTGCAAAAATAAAATTTTTATGCGTGAATCTTTGAGAACACACACTACGCGTAACACGTTAAAGAAAACATCAACCAAAACACTCCTAAACCATTGTTAGGCGATTGATACCAATTGTAGGACCTTAAATCTATCAACCTTATCACAAACCCACTTAACAAACACAAGTATCACCACGTGAAACCACGCTACGCGTAGAACACGTTCAACCCAAATACAAACATAAAGCGTACAAGATGAAGAAGAAAAGACTAAGATGTTGGTGACTTGATGTTTATAAAACCGTGTATGTTGTGAGAGAAAGGTGAACACAATAAGTTGTATTGCTCCAAATAAAACACACACACACACACACTCAAGCACACCCCTCAAATGAGACTTTGAGGGGTTTATATAGTTGGAATACATGATGCCCTAAAAGGCTTTCTATGGGCCGTGGATATGGACTTGGATTGGATTGGGTTACTTGGACTTATACAAGGCAAGCTTATCATAACGCCTAGCCATTTAGCTTAGCCCAATCCACGAGCCCGTTGACTATTCTATCACGATATCTAACAAACGTAACAAAGTTCCTAAACATGAATGACCATCACTTCTAATATAAACTATTAAGGCTAACATAAGGTCTTGCTCTTAGTGGCAATAGTTCTAGGAACTAAATGCATTGGTGTATTTGGAGGATACGCAGTCGCTGTAGGCATTTTCCTAAGGGGAGGGTTTGTTACAACAAGATTCTCTGCTTTTTGCTTTTCCATATCTTTCTTCCAAAAAATCTGTTCTGGGTTAATTGAGTTTGAGGCTTAAACATGTTAAGGGAGATCCAATTTTCCTTAGTGTAATCATGAGGCTTGATGGTTATGTTTTTCCCTTTACATATAGGGTTGTTGAGTTTTTTATTCATTTTCTCCCTAGTGACCTCATCTGGTTTCTTATCTTCCTCAATGCACTCAGCGCAACTAGGTTTCTGTCTAGGCTTAAGGATTTCATTACCATCATAAATTACCTTATGAGCAGTTCTAGCCTTTTAATGACCTCTGGATTTGGTTCCTCAACAAGGGGAGTACTATGTTTATCACTCAAAACTCTGTGCTTAGTGATCAAGTGAGCCCAATGGTATTCCCTTGTACGCATAACTTATTTTCAAGCTTGTTTTTCAAAGTTTTAGATTGGAAAAATCATTCAAAAGTTTTGATTCCTTAGCATGAATTCTTGCTTAAGCATTTTAACATTTTCTTGAAGTTCCTGCTTTTGCTTAGCGCTTTAGAAAGCTTTTCTTGTAAGGAGTTTAACTCTTGTTTTAAGACTTCTTTTCTAAAGTTACTTTTTCTAATAACTGTACGCATTTGGTCATCCATCTCCTGCCCACGGGTGGTTAATTCAAACTTAGCTCGTTGTTCATAAATAGCAACACGCTCTTTATAGGCATTGAGTTCAGAGATAAATGAATTATCGGGGCACATGCAGTGTATTCATAAAAATATATTCATCATTGATCGCAGAAGATGCATCACTTGGTACTACCTCACTTTCACTTTGTTTCACATATTGATCATATGGGACAACATTGATATTACCCATATTTTCAATATTCGACTCAATAGTTTCTGTTGATTGTACTTTGTCATGCATTTTTGCACATCAAGATCATCGATAGTTTTAATACCTCAGAAATGAGTTTGTCTTTGGATGGTCCAGCTTGTGGTGATGAAGAGACTTTAGGAGAGACCATTGGAGAAATGCTAGCCATGAAAATGGTTTGTGCAGTAGGTTCATCATCAATGTCGAGTCGTATGCATCACAATCAGCGACTTGGAAGGCATTCGATGATTGTGGCCTATCTCCGAATTGGTCGCTCATCCACATCCGCATCATATGTCTTAGCATTTCCCTCAGCAAGAAACAACAACTCCTCTTCATCCAAAGCTGCACCATTATCCTGAGCTTGCACAAGCAGCATCTTGTCTCTGAAGTATTCTGCATTCTTAGGACGTTTTGGAGATGTGCAGTTCCTAGCAATGTGTCCCTCACCACCACAGTTGTAGCATTTGACTAGTTTTGCTTGTCCTTGATTTGGATTCCTTCCACGATTCTGATTTGCTACATGACCTCCGCCTACTCCAGTATTACCATAACCTGCTCCAACCATCCCTTGTTCATATCGTCTACCTTGCACTGGTTGCACCATAATTTTTCCATCTCTGACAAGAGCATGATTGTGAAGATTGGATGCAGTTCTGATCTCATTGTTAGTGTGAAGACTGTTGGTGTGTGGACTAAGGGTCAAGTTTTGTTTAACCATGAGAGCTAGTTGATTAATGAAGTGTCCTATGGTTGCATCAGCATCAGCTTGTTTGAACCGTGGATCGGGAATGAGTTTGTGATTACCATTACCCATGGGTATAACTTGTGAGGCTTTGGTGGTAATCCCAACATTGGTGTAAAAGGCAGTGGAATCATTTGATGAACTTGTTTCTCCTGGATTTGTTTTGAATTGTTCAAGAATCCTCTTTTCAAACATGACATGTCTCTCATTCTGAAGAAGGAAGGCATAGAGTTGCTCATAGTTTGTATTCTTCAATCCTTTGGTTAGCTTCACAGAGGTGACAAACTTGTGCCATTCGGGATTCATGTTGTTCACAAACTTTGAGTTTAGCTGAATGTTTGGCATAGTCATTCTGATGTTCCTCATGTCATTAACAAGCTTGTGGAATCTCACGTAATACTCATAGACACTCTCATCTGGTTTCATCTTGAAGTGCTCAAATTCATCATAGAGTTGTGATTCTTTGTCTTCCATAGTTAATTCCAACCGTAAAGAAGCATCTTGACATTATCCCATACAACCTTTGCTTCAGTGTTGTGATTGATAAGCTTGTAGATGTCTTTTGGAAGACCCTGAAGAATAATGTTAGAAGCCCTGATATCAGAATCGAATCTCTTTTTCTCCTTATCACTGAGCTCATCATACATCTTTGGTCTGTCCATTCCATAGATCATTGTTCCATCTGCAGTTGTATCAATTAAGTCTCTAGTAGTCTCAATCTGATAAGGTCCTTCATCGATTGACTTGAGAATGTTGACTCCGTTTTCCTTTCCCAAACAGTACAATCGGATTCGTTGTGCCCATGAGTCATAATCAGTTCTGTCAAGCATCGATGGACGAGTATCTGACCCTGCAGCTTGAACGTCCTCAGCTACGGAAGAGACAATAGTAGGAACGATGTTTGCCATGATTACAAGTTCTACGGGATTTTACTATTCTTTGATTAAACCGGGAAATTGATTCTTTCACGGGATTTTACTAAACCAAAAGAACAACCGTAAGAATGTATCACGAAGAAGTAACAAGTCTAAATAGACAAGTAGCTAAACACTCAACTCGCTTAGGTATCAACTTGCTAAACAACCAACTCGCTCACAGAATCAAATCGCTTAAGGAATAAACTCGCTAAATAGCCAAGTCGCATTAGTAACAACTCGCAACACAATCAACTCGCTTAATGAAACAAGTCGCTAAATAGCCAACTCGCCTTAGTACCAACTCGCAACACAATCAACTCGCTTAATGAAACAAGTCGCTTTAATAATCAACTAGCTTAATAGCAAGTCTCAAACAGACACAACTCGCTTAACCACCAAGTCGCTTAAAAGCTTAACTCGCTAAATAGCCAAGTCGTATATAACAACTCGCATCCAAGAACACAAAGCAACTCGCTTCGAAGAAATGTATATCCGAGACTCAACTCGCTTAGTACAAAGTTCAAAAATAACCACTTTATCAATCAAAAACAACCAAACCACAATGATTTAAGCCTTCTAATTCAAAACATAAACACATATGATGATCCTAAACACAAAAGTACAAGCAAAATTCAAACTTTAACACTAGAATTTGTCCAAATGATTCAAGCTCACCTAAACACTTAATACCCCAAAAACCTTATGAAATCCACCAAAACAAAGAGCATGAAAGATGAGTGATGAAACCATGGCTCTTGATACCATTTGTAACATATTGGATTTCACAAATACACTAAACCATAACCATATGAGGCGTACAATGTGTTTAGAGAGAGAAAGTTCTAGAGAGAGAAAGTTCTAGAGAGAGAAATGGAAGAGAGTTGGGAACTTTAGTGAGAGAAAGAAAAATCTTATTATGAGCTCCAACTCTCTACCTTGGGAGGTAGAGAGTATTTATAGTCTTACAATAAAACGCCACCTGACGGGCTGTGGATCAGGCATACAGTGGGTAAAGACCCGTCCGTCCTCCATGGTGTTACTAAACTAAATACTACTTAACATCAAATAACTACGACCACGAGCTTTCTAACGATTACATATACTTGAGGTGACCGACACTTTAACTACTGGATTTTCCAAATCCTAACAGTCAAGTATTTTATATATAGCTACAAAGTTTTCCTTTAAACACAAATAGATTTTAATATAAGTCACTTTTTAACTAACATCACTTAGCCAGCTATTATTTACATTTTACAAGTTTACTTTGTTAAACCTTTTAATCAAAATGAAAATACATTTTCTCATCATTACATGGATCATCCTACTTTAAGATTATCTGAGATATCAAATTTATTAGGATCATAGAGAATATGTTGGAAAGATATGAACTATATTTGTAAGATATTGGAAGATCCATGTCAGGGACAGACGGAACCAGAAAAATACACGTACGGAACTAATTTTTTGGTTCCATCGGATCCGTGGCTTGCTGTGGCTTTTTGCCTATAAATAGCAAGCCAAACTTAGTTGTTTTTTCATACACTTACATACATAAACATTGTATATTCTCTCCTACTCATTATTCCCTGTGTCTAACTCATTCATATTTATCTTTGTGAGCTTCTTAATTAGCAAGAAGATCAAAGAATCATTGAAGAATTATAAGATTTAATAAAGTCTTGCAAGTCTTGTTTGTTTCTTGTTTGTTCATCACAAGTGTGTATTGTAATTGTTCATACATCATTGTTTGTACCAAACCATCATAAACTCTCTATAGTGATTGTTTAGTATTTTAGTCCTCAAAATACGTAGTGTGACGGGAGTGGGTGTGCCCTTGTAAAAGAACTTGGCATGTAGCTTCGTGTCTGAAATATTGTGTAAGCAACGTTTAAAGGTTTTCTCCACCGAATATAGGAGCTTGTTGATTAGTTAAGAATACTCTCGAGTTTGAGACACGGGGAGTAGAGTAGTGCAAGGAAAAAGAGTCATTGTAGACCGAACAACTATAAACCCTCGTGTTGTGGTTTAATTGTTTCTATCCTTTCTTGCTTTATACTTATTGTTACTTTGGTTGATTTCACATAAACATAAACAACATAAAAAATGGTAAAACTATTCAACCCCCCCCCCCTTCTAGTTTCCACAATTGGTATCAGAGCTACGTTACTCAAGATTTTTAAAATTCATTTTATTTTAAAACTTGAAACAATCCATGGATTTTGAAAATTTTAAAGAAGGGCAATCTATGCAACCACCACTATTTGAACCAAATGGATTTATCTATTGGAAAAGCCATTTTGAAACATATGTGAAATCAAAAGACATAGATTTATGGTATATAATTACAGAAGGTGATCGTATCACAAGTGGTCTGGATTACTCGTCATAGTGATGAGCAAAAGAAGTTAATTGCAAAAAGTAATGAAGCAAAAATGATGCTTTACAACGCTCTAACTAAAAAGGAATTTGAAAGAGTCTTTATGTATAAAACCGCTAAAGAAATTTGGCAATCTTTAACAATCACTCATCAAGGAAATTCACAAGTCAAGAATAACAAAATTGATCTTCTCGTTCAACAATATGAACAATTATCTATTCCTGAAGATGAAATCATTGAAAGTGCATTTTCTCGTTTTAATACTATTATTATCTCTCTCAAAGCACTTGATGAATCCTTTTGTATCAAGAACTTTGTCAGGAAATTCCTTAGAGCACTTCATCCAAAATGAAGAGAAAAAGTGAAGGCTATTGACGAATCCAAAGATCTCTCAAATTTGTCACTTGATGAGCTAATTGGAAACTCAAGGTTCATTAAATGGTAATGGTGAATGATTCAGAGATAGTCAAAGGAAAGAAAGAAAAAGTCAAGTCCATTGCCTTAAAGGCAAAAACAGAGTCAAGAGATGAAAGAGAATCTAGCTCGAACAGTGAAGATAAAAAGTATGCCATGGCTGTAAGAGACTTCAAAAAATTCTTTAGAATACGAGGAAAGTTTGTAAGACAACCTCGAGAAGACAAGAAACCTTTTCGAAAAGATCATGATGATAAGAAAGGAAAACGCAAAAGAAAATGCTTTAGATGTGGAGACAAAATTCATCTTATGGGAGATTGCCCCAAGCCACCTAAAAACAAGAATCAAAGGCGTTTGTGAGTGGCGCTTTGAGTGACAGTGAAGATGATGACGAGGAGCCAAAGAATGACAAAATTGCTCTAATGAGTGCTCATTCACTCATCATTTTAAGCCCGTAAAACCCATAAAAATGTCTAAAAATACCCAAATATATCAAATTATATTGAAAATATTCTTGGATTGTGTATTTATGTGTTTTAGGTACAAAAGGATTGAAAACAAGGCAAAAATGGACAAAACCGAGCTTGGAATGGAAAAGTGCATAAAAGACGAAGCCGAGAGTGATTTTCTAAATTTTTTGGTCAATTTAAATCCCGTGATATGGCAAAGGAAAAAGATTGGGAAAACGGACCCGAATCCTAATCCTAAACCTAAACTCTAAATTATCCCTAAACCTTAAATTTAACCTAAACCTAATTAACCCTAAACCTAATTCTAAATTAACCTAAACCTAAAAGTAACCACTAATCCTAAACCTACTACTCTTACCATCCGGATAATTACTAAATCAGTCCAAGCCCAATTCCATTTAACCGTCAAGCCTAAATTCCTTTCAACCCAAACTTAACCCTACCCGTTTTTACCCTTAACCTTAAAACATTTCTATTTTTCACCTAGGTCAAACACACCCAAGTCAAACCCAACACAAATCATAAAACGCGCCAAATTTTTACCCTTTCATTATCACTCTCAAACCCAGGAAACAACCAAAGAAAACTCACATGATCTCCACCTCCACGCTGGCAATCGTCATCATCCCCATTGGGTAGAAGAATAAGACAAGAATGGACGACTGAGATTGTTTTGCTTGGGCACCAAGATGAAATCAAAGGTTGAGAAAGAAAGCACAAGTAGCACAATTAAAGCCACTCACATTCTCTCTCACTGAAGAAGCACACAAGCTCAAGACAGAAGATAGGAACCCTAATTAGTCCTTAGTATAAATAGGAAGGTTGTAAAACCCTTAAAGGGTTGTCTAGATTTTTGTCTAGTCCAAGTTTTATTTTCTGTTTTTAAGTTTATTGTAATGTCTTAATTTAAATTCAAGTGTAATTTCAGTTTACTTATCAGTTGTGTTTCTTTTTTTACAAGTTAATGAAATTTTCAAAGCTTTTATGTTCATCAATAATAGTGCTTTAAGTTTGTTCAAATCTGTTTTGATATCTTTATTTAGTCACTAAAACTTGAGTTTAACAAAAATCTACAAGACTTGTGGGTTGAAACAGTTTTAAAAGCAATTTTATGTTTTTACAGGGGTGTTTGGCACAAGCAGATTTTACTGCTTGTGCTTGTTTTTTAGTTTACGATTCTATCTATTTAGCTCTAATATAGTATAACTAGGAGTTTAAAATAGTTTTTAATCCAAATTATTAATTGTTAAGTCTCTTAAGTTTAATCTATATTCATATCAGTTTTTTTTTAATCTTATTAGTGTAATTATCGTCATCTGGTGTCTTAAAACAAATATTAAGTCAGTTAAAATTAGTAGCATTCAGGTCAAAGTGTCATTTTCAATTATTTTTCAAAAAGTCAAAACACACAAAAAAGGGTGTCTGATCTGTCTTCTTCACAGATCATTTTTATGGGTTAAATCTGATCCAAAATTCAAAAAGATTGTTTTTATGTATTGTTTATATATCCAACTTTATCTGTTTTTAGTTTTTATGATTCAATCTTGTCATTTACTAGCTTAAAATTAAGCCTAAAGTAGGTTGTGTAGACCTGTTTTTAATATGGTTCAAATCAGCAGTCCTGACCCATAGGTTTCACAAGCCCATCTTAAGGCTCATAAAAGCTCCATATTAGCTTTAATTTAGTTTTTCAGGATCCTTGCTATATGTATTTGATATGTTTTTGCTTAGTTAGGATTTTAGGACTTGTTTGACCACTTATTTTTAAGCTAGAAGTTCCCCCCATGGCCTTTTTTAACTACAGTCCCACAGCAGCTTAGATTAGATTTTTTAGTCCCTTTAGCTTATTTCTTTACTTATTTAGAATCCCATTTAGCTTATTAGGTATAGAAGATTAGGTTTTATATCTTAGTTAGCTTATTAGTGTTCATTATAGCTTATTAATCCTTTTGCAGCCATAAGTTTCATTCATTTAGTTTAGTTTATCTTCACAAACTGCTCATCCCCTTTGCTCAGCTTATTTTCAAGTTACCTTAGGAATATATTTGCTTATTAGAATATAGTTTAGGTTCATCTTAGCTTATTTGGACTTAGGGCAGCTTATTGTAGGCTTATAGTTCACAACAGTCTAAAGGTGTGTTTGGTTTAAGCTCATTTTGAATCTGATCTGCTCTTTGTGCTTATTCCCTGGCTTATTTGTTGTTTTCAAAAATGTTGCTTTTTCAAAAAGTTGTTAGTTTTTAGTTTTACAAAAGTTCAAAAAAAGAAAATGCAAAAAAAATAAAAATGGAATTTCAGGGGTGAGATAGGCTCGAACCCCTGACCTCTCCCTTTACAAAGCACACAAACATAACACCCACTACCAACGCGCCCTAGAGACTTACATTTATTTTGTTGCATAATTAATTCTTTAAGGGTATTTTTCAGTTTTAAGCCTAAGTTTCCTTTTAGCTTTTTAACAGCTTATTTTGATAAGCTAGTCTTCTGTTTATATTTTTCCTGCAATCTTTGTCACATTTAGTAGCTTTCCTAATTTTTTCAGAATTTTCCAAAATTATTTAATATTTTTTATAATTTAATTAGTTTAAATTAGTTTTTAAATCATAATAAAAAATATAAAAGTCAAAAAAATAATCGGCTCTTTCTAAAATTATTATTAGTCATTTAGGACTTAGGAAAAATAAAATTGCACCCTTAGGCTTTAATTTGCAAAATTTTGGTTTTTAGGACTCGTAACATTCCCGGTTTTCTCGTTTTTAGTTTTTATGCATTAGGGTTTAATTTTACTTCATATTCTTGCTTTCTTAGCTTAGTTATTACTTATTTAGTGATTTGCTTTGTTTCCTTGCCTTATTTGCATCCCCATTTCTTAATTTGCATTTTTAAAACGTTTAAAAACATAAAATCCCGAATTTCAAGCATTTTAATAACAAACCTCAAATGAAATCCTCGATTCACACCTCGTTGGGAAATGACCCGGGTAATCACTTGCCCGGTATCATATATCATATTTGCGGGTTTTGCTTGTTGACCCTTTTTCCTAAAGGGTTGATTTGTAGATTCTTGTGGGTATTTATATTTGATATTATTTATATACACTTGAAAACTATATCATGCTCTCATTGCTCAGAACTCAAAAGGGTACATTATGACTCATCTTATTCTTCAATTGATGATGATACATTACAAAAAGAATATAACAAATTTTGTGAACTTGGCTTGAAAATCATAAACAAAAACAAATTTTTAAAGACTAAAAATGAATTTTTAGAAAATGAAGTTTATGATTTAGAAGAAAAAGTTAAACATTTAGAAAAGAGTAACGTCATCGACAATGTATGTATATCATGACAAGAACTTGGGCTTGAAATTGAGAAATTTAAACTCACATAGGATGTGCTCGTTAAACAAAATTCTAAATTTAAAAAATTTTGTTAATACAAATATCGTCCTAAAACGTTTTTTATATTTTATAATCTTTACCTTGTTTTGTTAACGACAAAAGTAAATTTCATTTTTGTAAAGTATAAAGCTTGTCAAGATTAATAGACATTAAAACAAGCTTTTCTTAAATAAAGTCTTCATCACTTAAGCATTTACATCTTATCACATTTTTATTAGCTACATATCAATTAACATTGATATCCTTCTAAACTATAATGTGCATCAACATTTTTAGAACAAGTATGTTTAGTTTCTTAAACATAACATTACATAAGTATTTACTTATATAACATATTAATTCTAAAATTGGAAAACTACATATTACATCATGGCTTCATCACATTGGAAATCTTTAGAAGATTTTATAGAAAATTTTGTGTAGATATTCACTCATCATATCTTACATAATCTTAGAGATATTTGGATGATCTTTGAAAGATTTTTTGTGATCTCTATTGTCAGACTGACGGAACCAAATTTTATAAATGGCGAACCCCTTTTTTTGGTTTCTTCCAGTCCGTGATCTTGCTGATCACTTGGCCTATAAATAGCAAGCCAACCCAAGTTGTTTTCTCATCCCTCATTAGCATAAAACAAATACATTTTCTCATCTAACTCAGTTTCATTTCATTTTAGTGATCATCTTTTGTAGCAAAGAAGATCAAGACATAATTAAGCTTCAACAAATAGTTGGAAGGCTTGTTTGTTTTGTTATTGTGTGAATCATTATTGTTCATACATCATTGTTGTACCAAACCATCTTAAACCTCTAAGTGTGAGTGGTTAGTATTTTAGTCCTCAAAATACATAGTGTGTTGGGAGTGGTTGTACCCTTGTAAAAGAACTCGACATCTAGCTTTGTGTCGGAAATATTGTGTAAGCGACGTGTAAAGGTTTTCTCCGCCGGTTAAAGGAGCTTGTTGATTAGTGAAGATAACTCTCGAGTTGGAGACTCAGGGAGTGGAGTAGGACAAGGAAATAGAGTCCTTGTAGACCGAACCACTATAAACAACTTTGTCGTGGTTTGATTGTTTCTTTCCTTACTTACATATTATATATTGCTTGCATATTATTTATTCTTCACAAACACATCTTTTATCTATATCTATTGATCTTACAATAAGTTCTCAAAAAAATTAAGATTTTAAACGGTAAAACTATTCAACCCCCCTTCTAGTTTTCCACAAATTTGATAAAAATATTTCCTGTGCGTATGAAATAATGAAAATCCATAAATTACCATATGATAAAACGGGACTAGGAATTATGTAATTAGGAGATTTAAGTAGTTTAACGGAACAATCAGGAAGCCATGGAACAAACGGAACCAAAAATTTGGTTCTGTCTGTTGAACCTTTTGGTTATGTGGGTTCCTCAGGAGAACAGAGAGATTGCAAATCGGCTCGTATTGAGTTTGTTAAAATCACAAAAAAATCTAAAGTTGTTACAAATGATACTAAGCAAAAACCAGCTCTTATAATAGGAGTAGGACTTGCTAAAAACGAGTTTAGATCTAACACTACTCAACAAAGGCGTAAAACACCTATTCCCAAACGCCCCTTTTCAAAAAGTAACTACAACGGACAACCCGACTATCAACATAACAGTTGGGATCAAAACTTCCCTAGACATTATCAAGCTCCCAACTACATGCTACCATACATAAATCAAGTTAATGGGATGTTTAACCAAAATGGACCTATGATATATTGGGGACCAAATGCTTGAGTTTTTGTACAACGTATGTATGCTTGAAAGTCGGATTGGAACCAGATGAATGGATTAAAGATAGCTATTGTTCAAGGCATATGACGGGAAACAAGAACCTCTTCTTAACCTAGCAAGCATATGACGGAGGTAATAACTTTTGGTAGCAAAATCATCGAAAAATGTACTATCTGTCATGACTCTATTTTTATTGATGATATTGCTGATGTTGATAATCTAGGATTCAACCTACTTAGTATTATTCAACTATGTCGTAAAAGGTATAATGTCCTATTTAGTGAAAATGAAAGTAAAATACTAGAAGACAGAATAACCATAGCAAAAGGTATTTTGAAAAACAACATATACATCATGAAAATTGATAAAACATCAAGAGATAAACTTTGCCTCGCTTCATTAGATGATTCTCAAATCTTTGGCATAGATGCTTAGGCCACGCTAATATGAAACTTATCCAATCTATATCCTCCAAAGATCTCGTTAGGAACTTACCCAAGTTGAAATATGACCAACACTTTTGCGATACTTGCAAAATTGGATAACAAGTTCATAGTAGCCATAAGGCTAACTATATGGTGTCTACATCTAGGTGTCTAGAACTTTTGCATATGAATATATTTGGTCCATCCACTATACAAAGTTGTGGAGGCAACTTCTACACTTGGTCATAGTAGATGATTATTCAAGATATACTTGGACAAAAATTTTGTAAAATAAAAATGAAGCTTTTTGTTAATACAAATAAGCCATGCGTTTATATATATTTTACGATCTTCTAATATTTTTTCGATAACAAACGTAAAATCATTTTAACGAAACAAATAAAATACGTAAATATTTTGAGCCAATAGTTTACTAACACACTTAAATTTTCATATAAAACACTAAACAAGTAATATTGTTTACATCTTATAGAAATGCATATGTATAACAACTAGTGTTTACATAATATGAAAATGTGCATATATATATATATATATACTAGACGAGTACCCGCGCCTAGCGGCAGCGGTTCCTAGCGGCAGATAATTAACAATATGCGATATTGTGGTAACTGTTTCGTAACATGCGATAATTCAACTGAAGCAAAAATTATTAACATGTATCAAAGAACATATAAAAATATCTATTGAAACTGAAAATAAAACATTACATCAATTATGAGATAACTAACAATGCATGTTACTCGCCGTGTAAAATTGCTTAGTACACGGCATATGAGGTGTTGAATCCTCTTTAACCGAACTCTTTGATTGACTTCACTTTGTAGTTATCATCCATCAAGGCATGGTATTTGACCCAATAAAAAAAACTTCAAACCTAAGAAACTTAACAAAAATATATACACCGGTTGTATAATGTATTTTGACCAAATTATTTCATAAAACTTTGATAACTTTGACTTATATAATTTCCCAATATATATATATATATATATATATATATATATATATATATATATATATATATATATATATATATATCTATATACATTATATATAAGAGGAGGCATGCCACATATAATGCCACTTGGCATCCCATAAAGCCACGTCATATTTTCATGTCATCAACACATGCCACCTAAGCAGCTCATTTAATGTACAACGTCATTTATTAATTAATTGAAAATTTCGGATTAATAAATGTAAAAAAGGATTTGCCAAGATTCAAACTTGGGATGGTAGGCACAAATAAACAACACCTCAACCACTAGAGCATTCCAATGGTTGTGATATAATTTGCAAGTCATAATTGATATAGCATGATCGAAATCACATAACTAATTTACCATTTTAATTTAATGAGATATGTATGGAATCCCTACAATTTAGCTGATGATTACCTATTCCTTAATTATTGCGTGTATCATTCATTATATCCTCTTTTTTTTTACTGAAAACCCTAATATCAATTTCGATGATGTTTATTTTCTGATTTAAATTATTTGCTCCTGTATCTAATTAAATTTCTAACCGCAGGATACATCGTGCCATGAAGACAATATCATCATGCATGCATGGGAGCTGAGGAAAACGCTGAAATTTAAGTTACAATCGCATGAGTCCATGCTACAAATAAGTATATATATATATATATATATATATATATATATATATATATATATATATATATTATTAATGTTACATGTGATAGGCTATGTTGATGTGTGGAGGAGAGATTTATTATATTTCATAATATCTGCATTAGAGGTATCCATTGGAGCCCACTTATGAGTGAGTTTAGTTTTGATGTGCAATCCAGAACACCCCTTGATTTGCCTATGGTTTTGTAACTGTTGTTGATTTTTTTTCCAGTTTATGATACCCATCGAATACTCATCACACCAGAACTCACTGAAAACCCGTCACATGTTAACCCTAAAACTTAAATCATTGATGCAAGAAAAATATAGTTGGGAAGCTGAGATGAAAATTGAGTTTGAATCGAATTTGTGGATTGGAATTATAAGGGTTAAAAGTATTGGGTTAGCTTGGTACATGGCGTGCATCAGGGAGTGTGGAGATTGTGTCAGGGTTTGATAAAGATTAAGATGGGGCATGTAAGTTTGTGTGGAAACCTGGTTTTGTTGAGGATCATGGGCTCATAATTTAACACTTGATGAGCCTAATATTTCCACAACGACAATCTTAGTTATTTGTTTTATGTTTAGTTATTGCATTGTTTTAGGTATTTCTCAGATTGAGATTTCATCATTTGGAAAACATGAAAAGAAGGTATGATTAATATATGAGCACACAAACATAACACACCCTTTCAAATTTAATAATCAAAAGAGGGAGACAAGCCCCTTGCTCTTTCTTTTCTTTGACTAAACTCAGCAAACCAAGCAACCCTTTTATAGAAGAGCATGTTGTTTTGTCTTTTATTCGAGCTATCTCATCGGAGTTTGAAGTGAAGGCAGAAGAGATTAATGAGGTGTTTGGAAACGAGGATAATGGTAATGCAAATTGAGCATTGCAGTTGGTGCGGCTAACTGATCCCGACATATTGGATTGCTTGATCTGTCACGAGCAATTCTGCACCCCAGTCTTCCCGGTACAACAGTTTTTTTATTTCAGTTTTATCATAAAAAGTACTTTCGAATGTGCATTTCCAACCTGTTTACTGAAAAACTACATATAATGTCCAAAAAAAAATGCAAATTATCAAAATCAGTTTGGATGATCAATATACTCTTAAGTTGATTTCTTCTATAAATAAAAAAGCTATTCCAAACACCCTTTAACTATTAGGTAACAAACTTATCTGTTTATTTTGTATTTAGAAGCATCATTATTTAGAAGCATGATTTTTGTTTATTATGTTTTCCAAGCATTGAGATGTCTCCTGCGCATGATGTGAAATTTGATTGGGACTTGAATACTGTTATGGATTTGGAAGAACCGTTTGTAAGTGAGAATGATGCTGCAAATGCTAATGTTAAATCGGTCGAAGAGATCAAAAATGATTTCCCGCATATGGCAGTGGTATAGTTTGAACCGGCTGAAGCACGAAGGTATTTTCCATGCTGGGACAAACCTGCTTTTAAGGCATGTGATGTGCAGCTTGGCATAGAGACATTTCGCAAAATCAAAGGTAGAGAACTCTTTCAGGCTTTAGAGATGGCAACTTCAATATTTTAGCAACTATTGATGTTGCTGCTCTAACTATATACGTAAACCAAATAAATGGAAACTTGGTTCACCCTGCCACATACAATATGCAGGTTCATATGCATAAAGAAGAAATGATAATTCCAGATAAATGAATACTAGAATAATGATCATTCAGGAAATGAGTGTGTCAGGTAAATATATGAAACACATGCACTATTATTAGCTATGAGATTCTACTGAACGGTCATTCTGATATCTATAAACTAGACAACAATGATATACCTATACTTAGATTCATACTTTTGGTAATGTTATATCCCCCTAAACTTCCTGCTTAAATTCCGCATGAAGCACACTAAGCAAAAGAGTAAGTCATGAAGACTTCTACAAGTCAGTGATTTCTTATCAAGTGCCAGTTAGGATAGATTTTAGGAGGATATGGTGTTGTTTTGGTGACGTAACCTATGGTTGCTACCTACTAGGTTCTTCCACTTGGGAGCCACATTATGCCTTCTTATGGGAACCTAATCCATCCCATAGAATTGTATGGGTTAACAATAACATGCATAGAATTGTAGTGAAAATCATAGTGAAATTATTATGATTGCAAATCGTTGCAAAGTAATCTTTATCTTTTTTATTGCTTGTGTTGATTTAGATCAATGAGAAGGCAAGTGAGGAGGTCTTGACAGTGGAGCAGGAGTATAGTGTGGTTCGGAAGCCGGTTTATGATAAGCGGAGGGATATCATCAAATCGATTCCAGATTTCTGGCTGACTGTTGTGAGTGTTGTGTTATGATCTGTTGTGAAGTATGTTGTGTTTCTTTACGTGTTTGGATTTAATTTCGTGTATGTTCATGCAGTTCTTGAGTCACCCTGTTCTTTCTGATCTTAATGAAGAAGACCAAAAGGTTGGTACTTTACACTATTGGGTCAACATTTCACTTATTTCTACAAACCCGAATGCTAATTTGTTAAATAACCATCCTGCTATTTTCTATTCTGCTAGATCTTTAAGCATTTGACATCTCTTGAAGTTGAAGATTCTAAAGATATGAAGTCTGGTTATGCAGTCACTTTTGTAAGTAAATATATTATATATTAGATCATTTTATTAAATTATGAGCTCTATTTCATATATATTTATTCGATCTTGTGCTTCTTATCAGAACTTCAGTCCCAATTCTTACTTTGAGGATGCTAAACTCTCAAAGACTTTTACCTTTACTGATGACGGAACAACCAAAATCACTGCTACTCCAATCAAGTGGAAAGAGGGCATGGTAAAAAAGTTTACTGAAAAATCTATCACCAATTATGTTTTGTTGCTTGAGGCTGATTTTTGGACATCTCGATTTTTTGAAGGGCGGTACCAATGGAGTTGCTCATGAGAAAAATGGAAATAAGCGGCCTCACGAGGAAGACAGGTATATCTTTCGGTTATATATTGTGTATATTTCCATTAATGTTACTCGTATATATTTAGTTTTGGCAACTATTTTTAGGGTGTTAATATTTTTATGATTCTCTTGGATCTATTTTGATTCTTCAAACCGTAATTTTTTCATCTCTTAGCTGACTTGGCATATTTTCGCGCAGCTTTTTTGGCTGGTTCAGTGAAACCCAACAGAAGGATGACATGGATGAAATTCAGGATCAGGTATATTCACTGTTGGGAATTACAAGTTTGAGTTGATAAAGACAAAAAGAATGAAACAAGAGGGACTTAATATGACAAGAAGGAAACCTACTAAAAGATGGAAGGGCTTGCTTGCAATGAAAGTTTTATTATTTAGTCCTTATCCTCTAGTATATAAAGAGGACATAGGTGTAGGTTTTTAATTAAGTCTTCCAATAATGTAGTCGATTAAAAGGTGTGTGTTTAGCCTAGACGTTAGGGAAGAACGTCTAGGGTATTGGATTTAGATTAGTGTGTCCTAGGCGTATGATCATTGTAAACGCCTAGGTTATTAGTTTAGTTAGTAGACGTGTTCCTATAAACATCTAGTATTATTTAGAGTTTTAGTGAATGAAAAACCTTGTTCAATAACAAAGTATTGTTTTGATTATTCCGCTGCATGTTATTAGTCTTTGTTATTGATCCCTAGCTGAGCTTTTAAACGATCTTATCAATTGGTATCAGAGCCGGGAGCTCTTGATATAGGGATTTACAAGGTTTGAAGATATTTGAAAGTACTGATGATATTTGAAGATATTGCTACTTGTTTAAAAGTACTTTTTCTCATTAGTTTGCAAAGTACTGCTGCTATTATTTTTAAGGTACTGCCCGAGGATTCTTTTAAAGCTAATGCTGCGTGATTTATGATCTGTACGAGGGTAAAAGCCGAAGCTTGATCAGTTGAATTGATTTAAGGTACTGTGTTTACTCTGAATCAGCAAAGTACTGCTTGGATTTTTAAGGTACTGCTGATTGATTTTGAAAGTACTGCAGTTCATGAAAGTACTGCTGATTGGATGAAAGTACTGCTCCTTCCCAACGTACTGTTCATGCTTTATTACGAGAAGATTTCGATTTAAGGGGAAGTCGAGCATGATTTTTGGATGACACACACAGAGGTTATTGTTCACACACACAGGAAGAAATTTATGTTCTTAAAAGGATTTAAAAGGCTCGTTATGGAGATTTATTGAAGAATTGATTTCGAAGAGGATTATTTATCACTTATTTGAAGGTGAAGTGGAATTACTTGGTTTGTTTTCTTATCATCTAGCTTGATGAATCTAGCAATGTGTGATTTTTCTTATGATGCTCTATGCACACATTGTCTATCACTTGAAGGAGTTACATTGTAGTGCTCAGTGTCTCATACTAGTTGAGGATTCTTTTCAAGGGATTGCGGTCTACTTATATTTAGTCCGTATAAGTATGGAGTTCCGTGGATAGTAAAAGATTTAAGACACAAGTTTGGGAAATTCTACTTCTTCATCAAATTCGTTATACTCGGTTTTTCTTCACAAGTGATCATTACATAAAGCCTACAGATTTAAAGAATCAAGAAGATGGTTAACATATGGGTTTCGTGGGAAGCTTATTGTTAAATGTTTAATCATCTACATGCATCACTCAAGGGGAAGTGTTTGATTTTTACTACTGTTGATCATTATTACTACTGCTAGTTGAAGTTTTCTACTGTTTGGATCCATTTTTCTTATGATGTAATGGTGGGCGATTTGAAGCATTGGAAGTCTTAGATTGGAAGTATGATATTGGTTCATGGTGGTCAAGATCATTATTTGCATACGTTCCCTATTTGGATAATAACAAAAGGGGAAGAGATGTTTGAGTGACGTGGCATGGATTAAGGGGAAGACAAAGGAAGACATACTTGTTTCATTTATGGTGAGATTTATTGATCTCAATTTCTCTACTTCGTCTAGGGAAGTTCGTTCAAGAATGGTTTTGTCATTATCAACTAGGGAAAGATTGTTGGGAATTATAAGTTTGAGTTGATAAAGACAAAAGAATGAAACAAGAGGGACTTAATATGACAAGAAGGAAACCTACTAAAAGATGGAAGGGCTTGCTTGCAATGAAAGTTTTATTATTTAGTCCTTATCCTCTAGTATATAAAGAGGACATAGGTGTAGGTTTTTAATTAAGTCTTCCAATAATGTAGTCGATTAAAAGGTGTGTGTTTAGCCTAGACGTTAGGGAAGAACGTCTAGGGTATTGGATTTAGATTAGTGTGTCCTAGGCGTATGATCATTGTAAACGCCTAGGTTATTAGTTTAGTTAGTAGACGTGTTCCTATAAACATCTAGTATTATTTAGAGTTTTAGTGAATGAAAAACCTTGTTCAATAACAAAGTATTGTTTTGATTATTCCGCTGCATGTTATTAGTCTTTGTTATTGATCCCTAGCTGAGCTTTTAAACGATCTTATCATTCACTTTGGATTATACACGAGAATCAAGTTAAAGTTTAAACTTTGAAGTTACAATGATGAACTTTGTTCTGTAGGTTGCTGAAATAATCATAGAAGATTTGTGGAGCAATCATCTCGCATATTTTAACAATGTAACTCTTCTTTACCTACATATGAAATGATAATATTACTTTTTTTAGTTCTCTTTTACTGATATATTCTTACAATTTATTTGTTAAAGGATGCTGATGAAGAAGATTTGGAAGGTGATTATTTAATGGTCAATTAAAGACTTCTTACATTGTTCTGGAATTAGGAAAGTCAAAGGAAGACATCGACACTCGCATCATTCAATAGCTATGGAGGAAGGGGGAAGGTCTTGATGGTAGTTCTATTGCCGATTATATACAATATTATAACCATCCTCCTTTCTATATGCAACATACCTTTCTATACCCAGTCGTCAATATTGCCGATTTTTATATGTATCATGACAGTTTATGTTTTCTAACAGCATGCATGGTTTTTTTAGTTGGATAACCTGCATTTTCATTCCATCGTCAGTAACCCATAAATATTATGGGATACGAGCAAGGTGCTTTTTGAAACAGAATCCATTTGGAACCTAAACCCAGCATGCAAGCATACATAGTTACTGAAATGTTTTTACAGGAGGCTTACTCAAGTAAGCTAATATGTTGAATAGTTTATCACGAAAATTAGACGACATTCAAGAGTTTACGGCTGATGGTATGACCATTTTTTTTATAACCAAAGTTTCTTTATGTTTTATTCTATGTCTAGGATAGTATTTTGGATTAAAAATTTAAGTGTACTTAATCTACAAGCTAGGAGGTATTGACGAGCAGATTGGAATGTTATTTTCTCCAATGATGTACTCCAATCTGTAAACAACTCCTCTAGCGTACTTGGGATACATATGAGAGATTTCAGGTTTGCACAATTATTTAATTTAAGTGTCTGAATCATATTAAGATCAATCGTATTGGGCAAGAAACTGGATCTTTCTTATAGGGACCAATTTGATCACAGAAGTGATTATAGAAGGAATGGGTTCATTGATCGCGAACAAAGCCGCTATAAGCAGCAATCTGATCAATTGCAAAGTAGAAACAAGGAGGATGCGAAGAAAAGAAAGTTTTCACCTATTTTCTTGGATCGCGTTGACAAGCAGGTGAAAATCTCAAAAGATTTGGGTAAATTTAATGATGTTGTTACTGATGTTGAGATTCAGGTTTCTTCTGTCGAGTCTACTTTGACTAATGTTTCAGATGGAGTGGAAGTTCCGACCCCGGTGGTTGATCAAGAGGCGAGAATGAAGATGGAGAGTATGTTGTGGAACGTAACTTGTCTAAATCCAAGTGGGCTTTTCATGACTCGCCTAGAAGAGAATTAGATGGAAATAGTTCAAGTCCGGAGAGTGGTGAGTTTAAACGAGATGGTTCTGAAGGGAACACTCTATCCTCTTTGTAGGATGAGGATTTTGAAGATGAGAAGTACGAGAATGGTGATGATATGGATTACTCGGGTTCAGATAGTGATAGTGATCGTGAAGATTTGCCGTATGTTGGTTTTGGTGTGGGACCTAGCTGTAGAAATGTGTTCGAGTTTGAGAGGCTCAGGAAGATAAGTGAAGGGACTTATGGCGTTGTTCACAAAGCCCGGGATAAGAAAACTGGAGAAATTGTTGCATTAAAGAAGGTTAAGATATATGTTTTTAACCTATTTTTTTTATTTATAAATACACCCTATTACAAAAAGAAAGCATCAGAATTCTTCAATTAGGCAGATCAAAAGAGAACATTAATCATCTTCTTGGGTTATTCAGTGACATTAATAGAACAAGATCCTCACTTAAGGTATACATAGACCTAAAGTTTATGATGTTACTAAACCGTTATCATGCTAATGCTATCAATTATAATTTATAGGCATGGCATGATACACGAACTACATATCAAAAGTACTGGGCACTGGTCATTGGTACCCCAAAGGAAAAGGAAGGTTTGATTTATGCCCCTCTTATGAAGGTCTTTGTCTTCCTTATGCTTCTTTATATTGCCACCAACCAATATATATGAAAAAGATCGTTAAGTCTATTTTCTGATTCGTTACAGGTTCTGCTTAATGGAGGAAAAGTTGAGAGGGTAATGTTGGCTTATGGCTATGGTTTAGAAGCTTCCTAAGAGGCTGTTACAGAATATCGAGCGCTTGGTCCAACAATAAGTGGTTGTTCGTGGCTTGAGTTATCCCCACTTACAAATCATAAGCACCAGGTATGAGCAATACTAGCACTATTTTTATTGGCCTAATATTTTCAATTGATAACCTTGTAATATGCAAATGGATATGAGGCTATTTGGATGTGTGACATTAAACTTATTCCCGGATCATTTTTTGTGTTTGAGTAAACTGAATCTGATTTTTATAGCAAAAGATTGCTTCATTAACAGATGCGCCGCATGAGCAGCCAATGCTTGCTACCAGTACTATCAATGACCGTATTTGCAGAAGCAGGATGTTTGCAGGTAAGGTTGGATCATGTATATTTCAAAGTATAAAGGTATTCTAATGTTCGGTTTTCAGTTACCTTTTGCCATCAAAACTGTTTCAGGCCCTTATTCGGACTACACAAGCATGGGTTGCTGTGCAAAGGTGTGCTTACATTGTCAGGCCAGGTTTTGGATTGACGAAAAATTGAAAAGGTGTTCTAACAGTTCTGCACGGATCTACCATCGTTGTTGCCTAGGATGTCAGGTCATATTACCGATGGTCATAGAATATCTGATAATATTTGCGAATTGTTTTCTACGAAGCATTTTATAAAAAACATACGGGCATACAATCAAATATACCATAAGTTCTGATTGTGAGTTGGTTCTGCATGACCTTCAGTTTCATTTTACATGATAAGAAGATTATTCCATTGTGTATGATTATTTTCCGCTCTCTTTAATATCATAATCTATCATGATTATTGGATGCTATAGGAGACCAAAAGGGAAGAAAGCACTGCAAAGGAAAAACAAGCTTTAGAATGGGAGAAAAAGCTCGCTGAAAAGGCCGCAACAAGAGTGGAAAAGAAGACCAAGAACAAGCTCAAAAAACAGCAGAGAATAAAGCTTAAGGTAATAACTAATTTAAAATTATAAAAAGTGATCCATTTGCTGATATTATTTTAATAAACTTTCTAATTGTTTGCTAATCATTTATTTGTTTTTGTTTAATATGTCTGCTGTTAGGAGCAACATCTATACAACAAGTTTCGGTGCATTTGTTGACATAAATCCTCAATGCAATGAGACCTCACTCAAAAAGCAGGTATGTAAATGCTATTTCGTATAAAGTTTTTGCAAATACAACATATCAAAACATGAACTATGCCTGTAAATGTCTCTTCAAATGGTACATTGTCAACCCCTGTAAGCCTATCAATCTCAACACTGATTTCGGAGTTGCTTCCAAAAATGCGACCCACAAATATGTTTGAATCAGACCGCAATTGTTAGTAAAAGTAAAAAAAATGTGAAAACCAAAAGTTTGTAAATTGGTAGATGGGTCAAAATAGGTCATATAAAAATATTAAATTGTCGTAAGACTGGATCTTTGAGTGACGCTTAATATTTGAACTTTTTTGTTCTCTTCTTAATTTTATATTGAACATTCTTTAAAATGTAACTTTAAAACTTAATAATAATTACAATAAATCAAATTATTGATTGTTTGAAAATCTCTATATATAGTTTAGAATTGATAGTAGCAGAGCATGCATGTGATAGTTTACACAATTAACTGAGAACAGGCCCGCTACATGATTCGTTTATTGGGGAAAGAGATGCGTAATATAGCTAGGTTTGAATTTTGATGCTTAAAACAAAAAGCGTAGTAGTAAAAGTCTTTCCTCTTTTTCATTTTTGACAAAAATAAGAGAAGGTTCATAGTTAACAATGGAATGTAAATTACAATAATGTACTTTTCATGACTAACGATTTATATGTACAACTGACAAAACGGTAGCAATTTTGTCAAACCTCAAATCCTATAAATACCTCTTTGTTTGCTCATAGATCATCGCAACAAAAAATAGTTGATGAGGACTGTCATTAACAACGAGATTGAAGTAAGTTCTTCACATTCTGTTGATAAGCTTTTCAAGCTCTTTTATGGTTGTTCTGTCATTAACAACCGTAAGCTCTTCACTTCTGTTGATAAACTTTTCAAGCCCTTCATGGCTTCGAGACCCTTGCACCTAAGGTTGAATCTCAAACTTTCAAAGCCATCAATCTCATCCAAGGTGATGGTGGTGTTGGAAGCGTCAAGAGCACTACATAAGGCGATGGTAAGTATATTAAGTAAATAATTAAACTATATAAAATCTATGAGATGTATGTTAGTAGTATTATTACTTACTTATTTATGCTCAGTTGTCCTAATGTTTCAATAACGCATGTACAGCCGTCCAATACACATATGCAAAGTCATAAGATTAATGCCATTGACTCAAGCAACCTTAGCGTTACCTATAAAGTTTCTGAAGGTGATGCTTGATTGGGCATACTAGACTCAACCACTTATTATTAAATTTGTTCCTTCTGCTAATGGAGGAGCTATATTTAAGGACAACGTCATCCTTAAGTGCAAAGGTGATGCTAAACCTACTGAAGAGACTTAACCAATTCAAAGACACATTTAAGACCACCTTCAAGGCTCTCGAGTCATATGAAATTGCGCATCTTGAAGTTTACTAAATAATCTTGAGTCAACATGTTCTGCTTAATCTTATTGTGTGTTATATATGGAAATGGTTCCATTAGTGTGTCTATCCAGCCTCTTTTTCAACCAAATAAATGGACATCTATAATATGTATGATAGGTTAATCTTTTTAAAAGGCCGTTTAACAAAAATATAAGCCTAGGTTAGCTCAGTCTTTTAAATGATTTGTTATATTATATCATGAGGTCCTCACGGAGATCTATACTTCTATATGTATATCTTGGCATTGAAGAAAGACATGTAAAGAGACTTCATTAATCTCTTATCCATCACCATCTCTTATCTTGATGCTATATCAAGGATCGTCACTAAGGTAGTTAACTTTCCTTTTGTTAAACATAGTATGTGTATGAAACATGCCTGCTTTTTTCTAAGATTTTGTGGTTCGATTTGTAGGTCGAAGATAATTTAATAAATGATAAAATTCAGGTTTAGCCCAGTAATGGAAGATCGGAAGTGGACAAATAATTGAAGAACTGTGGCCATTTCTATAAAGTTCCAAGCTACCGCATCAATAAATCATTGAACTAAGGTACGTGCGTATATTCTTAGTTTCACAGGTGTGTAGTTGTATATCCTTGGAAATATTTTTCATATATAAAAGTATGTTTCTTCCTTTTGACTTAATTGTCAACAAAAAATATATAAAAGTATGCTTTATAAATCATAATATTACCATTGTAAAATGATTTATGTCATTGTGTATTCTGGCTCTTTCGAGAAATGCAAGTGCAATAATTTATATAGTCCTTTTGATTGCAGATAACACATGTTAACAACCAATAATATAGAAGCATCACATCATTTTAGCCTGATGTTCATGGACATATAGTCACAGTATACTCACATACAATCGTTTATGCTACAGAGAAATATGCAACCGTGTGTGCCAGTGAGTAAAAGATGTGGAGAACGAATATATTTTTGCTAGGGGGGTGGGGGGGAGCTCTTTTACTTGGTGATCATGTATGCCATTATGTTCTACCATTCTTCATTAGTAAATTTTTCCAAATTTCTATTACTTTTGGAATAATTTTCTTATTTTTAATACTTTTTTGGATAATCCAAAGCATATGGCTAAGGATTATAGCCATACTTGGGGTTCAATGGAAATTAGAAAACATGTTTATCCCACTACTTTTAAAGTGAAGTGTGCAAGTAAGTCACTTTACCCTGATGGTGGTCAAATAAATGCTTAATCCATCAACCTCATAGACAAGAATGGTATGTTCAATGGAGTTGGGCTTGATAATTTTATCAAACGAGTCAAACTCGGAAAATGTCGACTTCTATATTGATGTGTTTCATACAGCAAAAAGCACACTTCTGAATCAACTTTCTTATACAAAGTTCAAGGAAATGAATGCTTACATGGGAAGGCATGTTCTAATCCACTCTCTTTAATCACTATGATGAGAAGTGTCGATCTTTTGACTTATATAAAACTTTTATATTATTCGTAGGTACTGAAAGTTCTAAGAAGTCTGGTTGCTATTCTACAAGTATAGAAAAATTTGTTTGCTAGGTGCCAAAGCATAACTCATGGGTGACAAGCAAGAAAAAAGGTAAGCAATGTTATTTATTGGAATTTGATGGATATGTGTACCAGATGTTGTAATTGATATGCAGTAACATGTTTAATTAATAAGCCTTAATTAATCCAGTATTTTGAAAGGAGATTACTAGCAACCATCGTCTGATAACAGAGAGTTAGTCAAATGGAACGTGTTTTGTTTGGAGGTACCACTTGAACCATAATATACTCATAATATGATCATATGTAACTCATAAATATGATATAATTAGAGTAGTAGTTTATACTTCAGTTTTATGCTAAAACTGGATTAAAGTCGTAACTGAAAATTCAATTAGTAATGACTGAATTGTTTAATAACTTTTGGGGTACTAAAACAAGTGTAGATAAGACACATACCTGGATGCATATTTTAGTTACGGAGTTAACAGATGAAAGGAGGACGATGACTGCCAAACTAGAATATTTGGAAATTTTGCTATAATATATCTAAGTACAATGTAATATTTTGGCCTTTAGAAGATAATAATCTTCACTTTCATAAAATGATCATAAGGGAACAAAGAGGCTAAAAAAATATGGATTTGTGTTTGTTACTATTAAACAAGAAAAAAAATTAGTAACTAGCTAGCATGATATTCATATTTACGTTATAAAGTACTATCAATGTTTTAACTTTTTATTTGGCTAAAAGTCACAAGTTAAGATATTTTAAAGATATAAAAACAATTTTTAGTCATTGGTGTATGGTGGATCAGGTGATAGGCAAAGAGTGAAATTAAAGAAAAAAACTATGGCACTAAATCAATATAATGACTACTGATTTAAAATTCAATATGTAGCATGAGTTTAGAAGACCAAGTAACAAGAAAACTAAATTTATTTCTTAGCTTATTGATGCCAACAATTAACGTGTTTCATTTGTTCATTAAGATTACTGTAAAAACCATTGTTGTGTCAAAATATATGAGCTTTCTATTGTTTCTGTAATTATATTTAATTCTTAGCTTATTGATGTCAATGATCAACGTGTTTCATTTGTTTATTAAGATTACTACAAAAATCATTGTTGTGTCAAAATATATGATCTTTCTATTGTTTCTATTATGATATCACATGATAAACTAGATAAAGTTGGTTTTGAAATATATTAGGTACACACATGCTTCTTTATTCATTGAATACAAAGACATTATTAGCTCCAAAATGTGTCGGCGTTAAATTATAATAGTAACAACTCATATAGTTTATACACATATTTTGAAAGGGTTGTGAACAGTATCATTTCTCATTTTATCCCATTCCATCGTGGAATTGAATGGACATTTCAGCAGAACCAAGTTTTTATTAATATAATTTTTAATAGCGCAAATCATGTTTTTTAAAATATCAATCAGTTTACTAACTGATTCTCAACAAAACTAATTGATATATTTTTTTTTGTAGTATAATTTGAGGTTTTGGGGAACTTCTATTATGCTTAATATGTAATATTTGTACATAGTATTCAGTCACTTCTAATGATAATCTTTAAAACAGATATAATATTATGTACTATCTCAATAGTCCATACCTATATAAGTATATATAAGATATGAATTTCATGATTTGCTTAATAGGTCAAGAAAAAGAAGAGACAACTATTTCTTAAAACAACCTTAAAAGGACGACAAAAAGCTAAACAGAAGAGTTTTGAAGAAGAGTTAGAACGCGGGCATATCGTAATTTTTTTTCCTTCTTCAAAGCCTCTCTTGAGATCCATGAAATTAGGTTGAGTAGTGCTAATACATGGTAATAGCATTTTGAGAGTTTGTATGAGTATAATTGTTTCATGTATATTACCTTTCAAGGTATTTGTAATGCATCGGTTGTCATTTGTTCAAAAACACGAGCAAAACCATTTTGTTCTTGCGGTTACTTTATTAACTTGTATTTTCTTATATCGGATGAACAATTATTATTGTTCTTTGTTAATGCATTCAATAAATAATTTTATATGAGAATAATTAATTTACTTTTACTTAATTAAAATGTTAACGATATTCACAAAACAAGCTCAAATGAATGAGTCACAAAGTGTAAGCCCAAATGAAAAAAGAACCTAGGCGCGGAGCATTTTCGGTGGCTAGCCTCCTTCCTTCTTACTTACAATTCGACTATTTTTTTTTCTTGAATTTGAATCATTTCCTCTTTACCGCCGTTCTTCTATTTAAGAATTGCGCCCCCTTGCCTCCGGTGGCTATTTGAATGGAGAAGCATGAAAATACAATTTCACCAATTTATAAATTTACTTTGCTTCTGAAACAATAATATAGATGTTGATTTTTTTAGCCGTTTTATAGATTATGTTAACATCAATTATAGTTCTTAACCGTTTCATTTAAATTTTAATTACTTTTTAGTATATATTTGTTCTACAAAATTCTAAAAATAAAAACCACAAATCAAAATACTTACATGCTTTTAGCTGTCTTATGGATTATGGTAACATCAATTATAGATCTTAACCGTTTCATTTAACTTTTAATTACTTTTTGGTATATATTTGTTCTACTAAATCCTAAATATAAAACCCAAAAATCAAAATACTTACCTGCCTTTAGCCGTCTTATAGATTATGATAACATCAATTACAGATCTTGACCGTTTTATTTAACTTTTAATTACTTTTTAGTATATATTTTTTCTTCTAAATCCTAAAAATAAAAACCACAAGTCATACCCGTCCATCGGACGGGTTTTGCCACTAGTATATATATATATATATATATATATATATATATATATATATATATATATATATATATATATATATATATATATATATATATATATATATATATATATATATATTGGGAAATTATATAAGTCAAAGTTATCAAAATTTGTCATACATTTCTTTGAAATTTTTAGGTGTGAATTGTTATGGTAGCTATTTCATTAAGGACAAATTCTTTGAATTTTTATATAGAAATATTAGTTTGAAAGGAATTTTAGAAATTTAACATTACTCATTTTTTAAGTTTCAAAAACATGGATACATGCTTTGTATGTATAATAATAAAAAAATGTTGTATTGACTTTTCAACATTGAATATGCCGAATCTGTTTTCATTTAATATTAGTTTGAATTTTTAATGGTAATTATATATACATATAGTTAAAGACGAGTACCCGTGCATAGTAACGGGATTTTATAGTGACATATCGTTTAGTGATAAAAAATATTTATGGGTTATAAACGAAAAATAATAAAAGTTTGAAGATTTGGGTATTAAACATAATGTTTTGAAATCCGGGTTGACCCAGGTGGTTCAACTGGTTGAACCGTTTTGGTCAAAAAACGGACCGATTTAAACTGGGTCAACCCGACGGGTTGGGTTGAACACGAGTGAAATTAAACCGGGTCAACCCGTCGAGTTTGAAGCGTCCCGGGTCAACCCGGTTTTCGATGTGTATTAATAGTTTCCTTTTGAAATATATGTTTTCAACATTTTTATTTTTAGTTTCAAGTTTTCACTTTTTGTTTTTTCCTTTATATATAGTATACACGGGTACCCTGTGACGATTAACTATAGAAATAAATCTCGATGAGGCCTGATTTACCAGTTTGTATCGGTTTCAACGGATCCTCTCTAGTTCATTTTCGGATGACTTTTATTGGTTAGTTGAACCGGTGGCGAAACCGGTTCCCGGTTGAACCCGTTGGTTCGATCCGGTTTTCAAAACTATATGTATCATCAACTTGTTAGCTTGTATAAAACTTTGTGTGTTTGATTAATTTGTATAATGTGTATAATAACATGTACTTTTCATTTTAGGGTGTTTTAAAAATAACATTAATTAGTGTGTTTAATTATTTTATATTCTGGATTTTGTTGTAGCTTGTTTAAATTGTATATTGTGAAAATTTTATTGTACTTTTTAGTATGGGGTGTTTTAATTGTTTGTATTTAATTTGGTGGATATGTTTTTAGTTGGTTGTACAATATGAATAAATCAATGTACTTTTAAATAAATGGGTGTTTTAATAAGAGTATTAATTACATTATATATTTCTCTCACCTATGACTTTCAACTTTCAACTTTCAATTTTCACTTTCACCTTTGACCATTTTTCTATTTTATGTAGTAAAGAAAAGATTGTAATAGGTAATGTAATGGGTAAAAATCTAAGTCCTTAACCCATTGACTAGGTACAAAAGAATGTTGTTAGGTAAAACCCAAAATCCATGACCCATACCCATGGAGCTTGATCCATAACCCATGACCCATTGCATGACATCCTGTATGAATTAATGTTGGGTATTATCCAAGATCCATGACCCAAGACCCATGACCCAATGTCTAGATACATTGCATCTTGTTGGGTATCCATAATTCATTACCCATAACCCATAACCCGTTTTGCAACCCAAAATCCGGACTTAAGCTGACCCAGTTGCCGGATCCTTTGGATTGCACTAGCCGGATCCCTCTGGGGAGGGATCCGTGGGAACCGTGGAACAGTAGAGAATTTTGCCTATAAATAGTGAGCCATTTCTCACTTGTTACTCACCCCTTTTACACATAGTCTCTCTTAGTATTGTAACATCTCTAACCTCAGGTGTAAAGGACCTTTTTATGTAGTTTTGTGTTTGTGTGATTCTCTAGGTTCCTCTTAAAGGTGAGATCACCACCTCTTGAAGTCGTGCAAGCTCAAGTCCATGAGTTGCCAAGCTTCATCATCATCAATACTACTGAAGTTATCTTGTTGATAGTTCTTTCCTCCCTCCTTAGAAGTGTTGTGTTGAAGGCATTAGTGAAAGGTGCCAAAGGGTCAAGTCGAAGGCATTAATGAAAGGTACCAAATGGTCAAGTCGAAGGCATTAGTGAAAGGTGCCGAAAGATCATATCGAAGGCATTAGTGAAAGGTGCTAAGGGAGTACATTCGATATGGTACATCGATGTACAAGATAGGTAGTTCGGGTTAAAGGATATTGATATCCTTATGATAGTGTAATAAGGAGTGTGTCTCCTTTGGGGTAGTCGTGTAGTGTTGGGTAGTAGTTCCTCTTTTGTAATGGAACTCGGTATCTAGCCTTGTACCGGATAAAGTGTAGGCGACGTTGTGATAGGTTTTGTTCTACCTCGTGGAAGAACCCGATGTCTAGCCTTGTACCAGATAAAGAGTAGGCGACGTTGTGAAGGCTTCTCCACCACATTAAGGAGCTTGTGTTGTGTAGTGCTTACAAACTCTCGAGTGGGGAACTCGGGGAGTGGAGTAGAGCACGGAAGGTGTCCTTGTAGCCGAACCACTATAAATACTCGTGTCGTGGTTTTGTGTTCCTTTACTCTTTATCTTTGCATTACTTATTTATATGCTTATCTATCATCATCCAACACACACATTAAATAGATTGACATAAGTCGATCTAAATAGTTTAAACGAAGTTTTAATCCGTGAAACTATTTAACCTCCCCTTCTAGTTTTTCACAATTGTTACCAGAGCTCGTTAGCAAGTTTCTTAGAGTATAATGTACTTTAAAAACTTGACACAATCCGTGTATGATTGAAAACTACAAAGAATGAAACTTTCTAAAAACAAATATCATGTTTTAAGAACACTTTTGTTGGATGTTGATTGGATGACAACATCAATTTTTCTACATCTTATTTTGTCTTACAAAATGCACTAACCTTTCTTGTCATTTTGTTTAGTTAAACTCATATTAAGCAAGCCATCAGAATTCCTTGGTAACAAGATAACCTTTTCAAAAAAAATGGTGTCTTAACATACTACCAACTAGATCTCGAAGAAACCGGAGTTGTCCATTGATATTTTTTTCTCAAAAGGAATGGACACTCAAAATTGTATTAGAGGTATGATTTTCATTAAACTTATCTCTAAGTAACATTAGCTAATAATAAGTATGATTGCATATCACTAAATAGAAACTTATACGGTTATATTAATTTTTTCTTTATTTATTTATTTAAATTATATGCTTTTGTGATATACGTGGCTTCATTAGAAAACCTTCGTGCATACGTTTTATCTTCCGTCTAAACCTAGGTATATCAATATGTGTTATCTTAACCTAAATCCTAAAAATCAAATCTTTCTAAATACTAATAAAACAAAACACAAATCTCAAAAATTACTCCTTCCCCATAAAACATCCTTCGATCGTCCAAATACCACCAAACCTCATTTTTCAAATCTTCCACTTTCAAAATACCTCACATTCAAACTTCATCTTCTTCTTTATCTCACTTTGAATAATCAAAACCAAGGAAGATTTCCATCATCATGGTTTACATCACCTTCGTGCACATCATCATATCACTCATCGCTCTCGTGTATCCCATGATCAAGTTTTCTCATGGAGACGTGTACTTTGTCTTGTTGATCTACATTTGTATCATATATTCAATCCTTTGTATTGCTCTAAGTGTTGCAATGAAATATTATTAATGTCATAGTTTGTCTCGTTTATTTCTCATAGTGTGTTTGTCATATTGGTTTTCTCTTTTGGCACACTTTAAACCTTGACATGTTTTCGAAATCAACAATGCATGCTTAAGTAGTAACATTGGCTAAAACACATTCCTTCTTATAACATAAAAGTTGCAAAATTCAATTTTACGTCAAGATCATTTTTCGGTCAAAATTGCAGATCCACGGATCCATAACTTTTAACTAGTCGGATCCCTTTTAAAAGGGAACCGGCAGAACCGTGGACCTGCTAACAGAAACTCATGCAACAAAAAAACCACTTCATAAAACTTACCATAAAATGGAAAACCCTACTAGAATATTAGAACAAAGTAATTTAATTGTCATTGTTAATAAAAATAGAATAGTCAATAAAGAGATCATATCATTTCAACATTAAAAAGGATTGAACTAAGATGTCATCAATCAAAAAAGTTCCCACCCTTGAAGCGTTACTTTGTCCTAACTTACTTTTGTAAATTATTCATTTCATGTCTGTAGGTCTCATCCTGACTCATGAGTATGAATTTGATCATCAACTCACTTGTGTCTACATTCCTAATATTTCTCTTGAGCCTAACACACCTGGCAATCATGTTCGTGGGTTCAATAATCTCGAAAATCGTTGCTTTCATGAAGGACGTGTTGTTGACTCAACTCTACTATACCAAGAAGGTATCAATACCTCATTCCGCACCATAGGACTAGAAGGTCTTCTCGAATTAACAAGAAAAATTATCCGCGGTGTGTTTTGGAATTCTTACGTCAAGTTGAACTCGTTCGTAACGAGGATCACTCTCTATCACTATGGTTTTGGATCAAAAACCAAAAGTTTGTCTTGACTCTTGAAGAATTTGCTCACATTCTCCGAATTCCAAATCATGGACAATGTGCCTTCACTGAAGATTGGTCTTTTGATTCTCTCTTTAACTACCGTGAAGAAAACAGTCCATATTGTTCACACATACCCTCTCCTCAAGAAATAACACGCATTCTATGCACTACTCAATCCAATTACACAAATCCAAACATAATCCATACACGTGATATCCGAGATGATCTCAAACCTCTCGCAATCATTCTATGTGAAAACGTTTGGAGACTTAGAGGAAACTGTGAGATACTTCCTGCATGTTGTGCTCACATGATTTACTGTCTCCTAACTCAACAAACATACTATCTCGCCTACTTCTTCGCTAAGCGAATTGTAAATCTCCAAGGTATCAAGAACAAACTTATTCCAAATGGAATGTTCCTAACACGCCTTTATCATCAGGTCATGTACTATCACCTCAATTTCAAAGTCCTTTATATATAATCGTGAAAAAAATGATGAAACCTTTAAACACATCTCTCATCACTTCATTCCTGAATCTTCAAATACTCACCACCCATTCGATGATCCATCAAATGAAAACACATAAGAAATCTAGTCTTTTCTTTAAATAGAATCAATCCTTAGGATTCATCTTTTACCGTTGTAATATGATCTTTCCTATGAAATAAAAGGTTTATTGATCATTTGATATCTTGCTTATATAGGTGTTTAGTTACTTTAGAAATCATTAATTTCAAAATTGGACACCTAGAACAAAATAGTGCACGTTCATTGTTGAGTATTCTGTCTCAGAAAGACGGATCCCTCATTTATAATAAGTCGGATCCCTCAAATAAGGGATCCGTGGGATCCGGGCAGACAAAAGTATATTTTTAAACATCCTCACTTCAATCCAATATTCCAGACAATAATATACTAGGTAAACATGATACTTTAGGATCACTTAAGTCTTCCTCAAGCTCAGTTGGTCTCACATCCACTCATAGATAACTTAGGATCACATTCAAGGTGCTTTTGATTTATCTTTTCATCAAAACTCCCCACATTTCTGCTCCAATGCTCACACATTGATTGTCTCATCTCAAAACACCTAGTTTGATATTTCTCTCAATTTTATCAAATTGATTTTAGTCATCATTACCTCAAAATAGGCTAAAAACTAGTTTTTCATTTCTTATGACTATTAAAGAATTTTTCCAAATTTCTTTTAAGTTACCATCTGATCTCTAGGATCATTTGACTCCACTTGACACTCTCAACTTTCTTAGTGTCATCTTTGATCACCCATTGGTGCTCATAAAAACTCCATTTCTTTTCATAAAAGACAATCATTAGCTACCCTCACTCATTTCACTAGATCATTTGAGTCTCATATTATTTAAGACACGTGAGAAGACTGAAAACACTCAAGATGTGTAGGTACTAGACTTTACAAAACATCATCTTCCCTTTTCCTTGTCTGCTGAGAGCCGGATCCTAGGATTAGCCTAGACGGATCCCTCATTTGAGGGAACCGTAGGAACCGGCTGCACAAACTAAGCTAATCCTTTTCGTCGAGCAAGTTTTTCAATAGCCTAGGCAGTGAACCTAATCATTGTAGTGTAGTACTGGGTAAGCCTCGGGTATTGATATCGTTCTCTAGGGGAATAGGAATGCTAGTGAGAGATGTACTACGCTAAGGTTTAAGGTTGAGGAAGATTATTTTTTTATCTTTTTATATTTTTTTGGGAAGCTAAGGGTAAAATTTTTGGGTTTGGATTTGGGGGTTTTGGTACTTCTACCGATTACTTCTACTATCTAATTATCTAAACTAATGGGTAGTCTATGTCTATTGATGTGTGCTCGTATGATGATTAAAAATGTGTCTACCTAGATATTATTACTCCCTAGTTATCTTTTATTGGTGTTTGAATTGTCACGTCCTTATTCTTAATGCGTTGTGCTTTCTAAGATCGTAGGGTATGCTTTTATCCCTAACTCTTTGAGACTACCTTAAGGTTAGTGCCTACGAAATCTCTATGATTCATAAACTAACTCTAAGGTTATCTTTGGATGTTTAGTCTACAATTCCGCTAAGTGAGTATAAACTAAGGTTCACAAAGATTACTCAACCATTAAAAACACTACGATGGCCTAATGCACTCCTAAGCCAATTACAATTAAGATAAGAGACAACCAATCAATAATTAATAATTAGGTTTCATAGATCTAAGCAAACACACAAGAAATTTAGCCGGACATGTTAAACATGCAAGCATACACACATACAATCGAAGACATAATGAAATCAATGATGTAAATTACTTATCTTGATGTAAAATAGGATATGAGAACCCTAAGATACTCTCCAAACCGGACCAAAATCGTTTTAGGTTTTTACTCCACAAGTCTACCTCTTAAAATTCTGAAAATTCAATTTCTATATATAATTTTACATCTGCGACGGCGTCACCTTATAGTTGGGACGCCTTCAGATCGCTATCATTAGGGTTTCATCTTGGCCAAGTCATCATTGGTACGGCGTCACGTTGTAGTTGTGACGCCGTCATTCTTCAGTAGTGACGTCGTCTGAATCTGGATCTAGGCCGTCTGGGAAGAAAAGTCTCGTGACGCCCTTACTCTTCAAAGCCTGACGCCGTCAGGTGTAAAATAGCAAAATCGCTACTGAGTCGTCACAAGTTTAATTACATAGATAGGGACGGCGTCGCCCTCTATTCGGCACGCAATAGTGTGTAATTCCAGCAGCTTTAGTGTCTTGATCTTGACTTAGCCATTTTCTTCACATATTCACTCCTTTTCGTGCAAAAATGCATAATTCTAGTATTTTGCTTCCAAGAGACCTAAAAAGTAAAAAGGAACAAAATTAAGCAGTAACGAATATAAAAGTGATCGATTAAGGGCTTAGATATGGCCATATGCTCTCGTCAGAAGTTTTATAAGGGGTTTTCAGATTTTGGTCAATCTTATAAAAATCATATCTAATAAACCGTAAGTCGTTAGAGGTCGTGCCACCCGTCGCTTTAAAGGTAATTAAGTCTATTTTCAATTAAAAATACTTTCAAGGTTGTATCATAATTGATTTTTGTCAGCTCATGAAAAATTAATAGAATGTCCGTTATAGTCAAGTCGTTTCCGCGTAAAAGTTTAAATTTTTCACGTTTTTAGTCTAGCCATTTCAAGGGGTGCTACAACCTGACCCCTTAAAAGTGTACGTTTTAAATCCTTATCAAATATCCCTACACTTGGTATTTGCTTGTCCTCAAGCAAATGTGCTTTTGGTCAATCAATTTATAAGTTAGGGGGCATAAAGCATTGGTTTAACATAATTCATTACAAGTAAAAGCACCGCAATAGTAATAACAAGCATAGAAATTATATACTAGCACCTCACAAGTGGTGTTTGGATTCTATCATCTCTCGGGTGTATATGAAATATAGTAAGTGGAAATGGAAGATAAACACTCATTAACCGGCCATAGTACATAGATTACCATAGGAACAACTATCTAAAAGGTCTTTTAAAGGGTTGTAACGTTAGGCTTACGGTAGGGAAATAAAGGGTTTGGTTGGATAGGCGATTTAGTGGTGGCAAGTCAAAAATCTTATGTTACAAGCATGAAAAGAATGGCGTTGCTAAGCCAAGACTCGACTCACTAAACTCTAGATAATTTTGAAACAAACAAACATAAATAGGAAGATAGATGTAGGATGGTAGCCCGTATGTTTTTTTTGTTTTTTTTTTTCTTTTTTTTTGGTATACACTTTTACTTTACCATCCTCTACGATAACATCAAAATATAAGGGGATTTAAAGGAGCATCCCTACACTTGAGTTTTTATTACTCTAAAACTAATTTGACCCGAATTGAAATGATCAAAACACTTGGAGTACTTTATTACGTAAATAAAGGGAATTTGAATTTAACGTTATTTCCCGTCACTCCATAAAATTTTACTTTACCCATGAGTCCCAATCGTCCCAAAATTGTGTACAAAAGATATGACTCGACTTAGCAACTATGCAAGTAACTAGATAATTGAACTAAGGGTTTAGTATGATAACAATAATGCACTAAAGGTGAGTGTATACAAGGTAGGCTAAAGGCGATTTGGGTGTACATTTGGGGGTGGATTGTAAACAATGTTCTTCATTGATATTCCGGAAAACCGAAATATCACGAGAACCACGAAAAGGATAGGCTCTGAGGGGTTAACTAGGGGTATCGTGTACTAAAGATGAGTACATCGCAAGGGTGTGAGGGAAATTACTCGACCGATATGGAAGAAGTAATTATAATACGGGTATCAAACAAGGGTTATCCTAATGCCTCTTATCATTTAGTTATTCCTAACTACACAAGTGTAGTCTCACTAGCGATCTCGGAATGCATCACAAAACAAGTTCTAGAATCTATTATACTACCGGTACACTCTCAAAGCATTAAAGGTGAGTGCTTTAATTCCTATAGATCTAGGGGCGAACCTCACATTTTTGGGGTGGAATTTGAGCGGTAAAGGGTTTATGTGCTAGTCATATAACTCCTATCCATGAGACGCTTTATTAAGACTAAAGTCCCACCCGTACATGTCAAATTTGGCGCTAAAATTTCCCTAATAAATATTTCTCATAGCTTATTACAAAAACGAACTAGGACAAGACAAATAATCAAGGATAAGCATAGTTTCAAAGTTCCCGTTTTATTCTCCCTCCCTACACTTAAACTGAACATTGTCCCTAATGTTCCTCGAAAGTATCAAATTTATGATAAAGGAAAGTAAGTAAAAGAGAAAGAAACTAGTACTCCCCTGATTAGCTCAGTAGGATCTGTGTGAAGTTGCGGTAAATCCTCTTCCAAGAAGAACGCATAAGTAATAAGCTTCATCCAATGTGTTTCTTCTTCTTGTTCAAAATAACCTGAACACTCATAAGAAAACAATAACCCAAAGCATCAAACTGAACAAACAAAAATCACAAGATGTAATTCCAGACTTAAATAAGATATAATGCTTGTGGAATGGATGTTTGCAGTTTTCTGGGAAAATTAAAACTGAGAAATTCCAAAAATTTATAAATAGCACAAAAAAAGAGAGAAAATTTATAAGGTGTTTCTGCTCCTCCTGACGTCGTCAGGTTCTAATCCTGACGCCGTCAGGTTATCCTGACAGAAACTGGTCTGCTGCATTTTCCTGGAAAAATTAAACCTTTAAAATCTGGAAACATTCCTGCAAAACATCCATTATGACTCGATACAAGCATTTGACTCTAACAAACACACATATATATCAATTTCACTAATCGTAGTTCTCATGTTCACGTTCTATTAAAAAAGTGTGTAATCTTCCCAACACTTATCCTTTTTGTAAAATACATTTATATGTAATTAAGACGAGGTTAAAGACAAAATAAAGCATTTTCACAAATTCAAGCATGAGAACATACAATAATGAAAAGATATATGACACACAAACATGCAAACAATTAAGCATGAGTTGCCTCCCACGAAGCGCTTTTCTTTATTTATGAGTCTTGTAGCTAGACTCGAAGTCGTGCTCCTACGTGACTTCCTTACCGTTATTATTTTCTTTCATTAAGCCTTCATCATAAGGTTGTAAACGTTGTATGCTTAACGTGAACTCTCTCCCATTGTGGTCTAATATGATAACGGTTTCACTTTTTAGATTAGTCTCTTTCACCGTATAGGGTCCAAACCATATTGGCTTATTCCTTCCTCATAATGCTTTTAATCTTGATTTATATAAAAGAACCTTTTCTCCATTCAAAAATTCTTTAGGGTTCTTTTGAGGCTGTGGCTTTGTGGTGTAGTTATTTCCTAATTTTTTATCAAGTTTCCACAATGTCGCATCCATCCCTTGACTCATGAAATTTCTAAGCCCTTTTTTCCATTCAACAATTTTCTTCTTAACGACATTATTGGAGACCTACGAGTTCTTATCTTTTACCTTCTCCATAATCTTCAAATGATATCTCGGAACAATAGGTATCCTAACTTGTCCTTTTCCACTTTTGAGTATCATGATACCTTCACCGCATTTGATGGTTGCCTTGGCGGTGGCCAGGAAAGGTGTTCCCAGGATTAATGGCATGTTTTCATCTTCCTCAATGTCTACAATTACGAAGTCCACCGGAAAGACAATATTGGCAACCTTAATTAAGACATCCTACGCTATTCCTATGGGATAAACATATGAATGATTTTCTAAGGAAAATATAAGATTGGTCTTGGTTGGTTCCTCCTTAGTCAACTTATTATAGACTGATAGCGCCATTATGTTTACATCAGATCCCTGGTCGGCAAAGGCATTTATATTCTCTAAGTCACCTATGCAACATGGTATTACAAAGTTCCCAAAGATCTCTTGCTTCTTAGTTACTGGCTTTCTCGGGAGCCTTCGTCTTGGTGTACTCCTTCACTAAGTCCATCATCTCCGCCATTTTTGCTTGTATTTCATCCCTTTGTCCATTGAAGGCTTTTAAGAGGGTGTCAAGCTTGGTTGTCATCTCTCTTTGTCATTGCTTGAAATTGGCTTCAAGTTGCGTCAATCGAGCTTCTTGAGATGCTATGAATTTGGACACCATTCCCTCAAGAATAGTGGAAGTTCCAGTGTTTGGAGGGTTGTCGTAGGATTTTCCTAAGTTATTTGGCTCGGGCTTGAAAATGTACCACTTCTCTCCTGCTCTGTCGGTACGCGTGGAGGCGTAGTCTGAAAAAGCTTGTTCGGGGAGTCTTGTGCAATCACGAGTGTCGTGGGGACCACTACATAACTTACAAGGTAGAGTGATTTTGCTCACTTGGTGCGAAGACTTAGGATTCTCGTAGGAGCTCATTAGGAATTTGACTTGATCTTCAAGCTTGAGCATCCTACGATCGGAAGTTTGTGAGTCAATGGGAGGCAAGGAGATTGACTTGACATTTTTGGGCAACTCATGGGGTTCATTCTAACTTTCGTTGTCTTAGAGGGAAAGGTCCTCTATTGTACCCCACGATTCTTCCGCGGTGAGATCACTAAGTTTGCCACCGGCTGCTTGGTCGATGGATTGCTTAGTTGAGAAGTTGACATGATCATAAAAGATTTGGACTTGAAGCCAAAGATCTATGCCGTGATGAGGGACTTTATGGAGCAAGTCTTTGAATCGAGTCCATGCCTCGTAGAGAGATTCACCTTGACGTTGTTGGAACATCAAGATTTCATTCCTAAGTTTAGTAGTTCTCCCCGGTGGGAAAAATTGGGCAAGGAAACGAGTAGTAGGATCATCCCATCTTGAGATGGATTCGGCGGGAAGTCGCTCAAGCCAATTACTAGCTTGGTCCCTTAGAGAGAATTGGAAGAGACGCAAGCGTGTGGTTTCCCGTGTGGTAGCATCAAGGTCGATGGAATCAACGATTTTAAGAAAATCCTTGAGATGCTGATTAAGATCTTCGGAACGCAGTCCATGGAATGCACATCCGTTTTGCACCAACCGGATGGTGTCGGATCGCAGGGCCGTAGTTTGAGCTTGATCGGGGAGCTCAATAGTGTTCCTATAGCCTTGGTGGCTTGGTCTAGAGTATTCACCAAGAGTACGGCCTCTTGGCGGGTCAATGATTGGTGGGTCGATGAGTGGTGGTGGGTTATCACCTTCCATGATGAAAAGTGATGGGATTACTAACAAAGTCATGAAGAAGGGGGATACACTACGAGGAAGCTAAAAATGAGAAAAAAATCGTACTTGATAGGAATCAAGCAAGGGAACCTAAACGAGATGAAAATCTAACTAGCTATTCTATTCCCCGGCAGCGGCGCCAAAAACTTGATGTGCCTATAACGCGTTCGGGGTCAAAGGAAACTTCCTTTTCGTCGAGCAAGTTTTTCAACACCCTTGGCAGTGAACCTAACCGTTGTAGTGTAGTATTGGGTAAGCCTCGGGTATTGATATTGTTCTCTAGGGGAATAGGAATGCTAGTGAGAGATGTACTACGCTAAGGTTTGAGGTTGAGGAAGATTATTTTTTATCCTTTTATATTCATTTCGGAAGCTAAGGGTAAAATCTCGGGGTTTGGATTTGGGGGTTGTGGTACTTCTACCGATTACTTCTACTATCTAATTATCTAAACTAATGGGTAGTCTATGTCTATTGATGTGTGCTCGTATGATGATTAAACATGTGTTTACCTAGATACTATTACTCCCTATCTTTTATTGGTGTTTGAATTGTCACCTCCTTATTCTTAACGAGTTGTGCTTTTGATATCGATTATTATATATATATATATAAGAAATATCAAATTACGAATACACGTGACAATTACAAATCAACCGTTTTAGGAAAAAGGTCGACATGCAAAACCCGCGAATACTAGATAAGTGATACCGGGCAAGTGATTACCCGGGTCATTTCCCAACGAGGTGTGAATTGACGGTTACGTTTGAGGGTTGTTATTAAAGTGCTTGAATGGATCGGGAATTTACGGTTTTAATTACGATTTCTACAAATTAAGGAACGTGAATGTAATTAAGGCAAAGGAACAAAGTAAATGACTAAATTAACAACTACTAAACATAAGAAACAATAAAACTAAGTTAAATTACGTCCTAGGGTGCTAAAACTAAAAAACGTGAAAACCCGGGTTAATCCCGAGCTTCAAAAAGTGAAAATTTTGAAACCTAAAGCCTACGGGTTCAAAACCAATTTTCCTACAACTTAAACTACTAAAAATAATTTTAGGAAAAAGCCGGTTATTTTTTCGACTTTTATTTTAATTATTACGAATTAAAAACTAAATAATACTAATTAATTAATTAAAAATACTAAAAGTTTTTTGGAAAATTCTGAAACTTTTTGTAAAAATACTTGATGATCTAATGGACCTATGAAAAATAAAATGGGTGCAATGGATTAAGTGGATAAGCAGTTAATAATCTAATAAGCAAATAAGCTAAAAAAAACTAAAATGATAGTTAAATAATAAATAGTGCAAAATTAAAGAAGACAAAGACTCTAGCACAGATGGAAAAGGGTGTTATGTTTGTGGCTTCCTCGTGCACAGACCCAGGTTCAATTCTTGGTCTGTGCGATTTTTCCAATTATTTTTTTTTTTACCAAACTAACTTGATAGATCAAAACAAACTTTTTTCATAAAAACATGACTTGTGAAAAGCTAAGATAAGCTGTTAACCAGCTTATTGGGAAAGCAGCTTCAAACTAAAAGGTTGTTTGGTTTAGAGGCTAACTAAAGGCAACTAAAAAGCTACAACAAGCTTATAAAAAAGCTAAAACTAATGAAGACTAGTCTAATGATCTAAAAGCATTAAAAGGAATACTAAATAAGCAATAAACAAAGAGGGGGAAAAGCTAATAAGCACTTAAAAAAAACTCCTCAAGCCTGCTGCTGCACAACAGCAGCCTAAAGGGGGTGTTTAGAGGGCAAGAATAAGCTATAAAAAGTTATAAAAAGCTAAACTATGATTAAGTCCTAATCTACTATATCTAAAAGTACTAAAGGAACTAAAATAAGCAAAGCTAAAGCTAATAAGCTAAATGAAATGAGTGATCAAGTTTGCTGCCATACTGCAGCAAAACATGCCATGGGGGGTTATTTGAGCTTATAAATAAGCACTTAGATGGCCTCTAGAATCCTAAATAAGCTAAGACAGAAAAATCTATTACATCTAATAACTAAAAAAACAAACTATAGCTACTATGAAGCTTTTAAGAGCTTATTAAAAGGGTGCAAAGAAGCTACTAGGGACTGATATGGCAAATTGAAAAAGGACTTTTGACAGATTTCTAAAAGCTAAAAAAATTATGTTTAACTACTGAAAACAACTACAATGTTATCAAATTTACTAGACAAAACCATGTAGAGACACAAAATGGGTCACAACTGGAGTTTGACCCAGAATACTTGCAATTCCAAACACCCCTTTTGGGGCAAAATACCATGAAAGTAACTGTGAATACAAAAAAAAGAAACTTGATTTCTAAACCAAAAGCTCAGATTAGCTTAAATTATGAATTGAGAAACACTTTTAACATCAAAAGAGAACAAGCATTTAATGACAGAAAAAATGGAAAGACAGGATGACTGAATAAACTTGAAACTTGGAATAAAAACAAAAATTAAATTGCATTTAAATTAAAAGTTTACAATAAAAGTAAATGACAAGGAAACTAAAATGGTACTAGAACTTGAAAGTAAGGGTGTGTTTATTTCATTAAGATGTTTTGGGTCTGAATCTGACTACCACATCTTACTGGTAAGAGGTGGGTAGAAGGTCTAAATCTGAACGAAATAATGTTGTTTGTTTTTGTATAATTGTCCGAATGATTTTAAGTGCTCGTTTTTGCAATTTGTTTATTAAACCAACGCAATGCGATAATAAATAACTTATGTAAATATGAAACAAGACTTTTTATCATAAATATAACATAGTTAATAAACAATCAAATATATTATATAAAGTTTACAAAACGAGTAAGAGGCAGTAAGACAAGTCTCCCACCTCTTACTGAGTAAGATGTTATATGTCTAACGGGGTCTTACTCAAAAGAAAAAAAACAAACAAGAAAAACTTCTGCCCACCTCTTACTGGTAAGAGTAAGAGGCCTAGTAAGACTTTTTTAAAAAAAACAAACACACCCTAAATGTATTTTTTTTTTTTTTTGTATTTTTGTTATAAAACTTTTTTTTTTAAGAGAGAGAAAGAAAAAATATTTTTTTTATAAAAAATTGGTTTTAATAAAAATAATGGTTGTTAAATAAAAATGGATAAAAATAAAAATAGTTGTTTTAGTGAAAAACGTTTTCTGGGTAAAATTGGTAAATTGGGTTCGGGTGAGGGATAAATTAGTAATTTGGATTTAGGGATAGGTTTTTCGTCTGATTCCCCAAGCTCAATCCCAAATGTGTATCCCGGGCTCTGAAAATGTAGAAATTCATCTTCCGGTTCCGTCTTCAAAGCAAGTTTTCCAATCCGAGCTCATTTCTGCACGTTGTTGCCCTGTTTTCGATCCTTTGTACCTGAAACACATAAAAACACATTCCAAGGATATCTGCAGAATAATTGGTTATATTTCCGTGTTTTTAGACGTTTTCGTGGGTTTTTCGGGCTTAAAATGATGAGTAAAAGGCCACTCATCAGCTTTCTAAGGTCGTAGGGTATGCTTGTATCCTTAACTCTTTGAGACTACTTTAAGGTTATTGCCTACGAAATCTCTAGGATTCATAAACTAACTCTAAGGTTATCTTTGGATGTTTAGTCTACTATTCCGCTAAGTGAGTATAAACTAAGGTTCACAAAGATTACTCAAGCATTAAAAACACAATGATGGCCTAATGCACTCCTAAGCCAATTACAATTAAGATAAGAGACAACCAATCAATAATTAATAATTATGTTTCATAGATCTAAGCAAACACACAAGAAATTTAGCCGGACATGTTAAACATGCAAGCATACACACATACAATCGAAGACATAATGAAATCAATGAAGTAAATTACTTATGTTGATGTAAAATAGGGTATGAGAACCCTAAGATGTTGTCCAAACTGGACCAAAATCATTTTAGGTTTTTACTCCACAAGTCTACCTCTTAAAATTCTGAAAATTCGATTTTTATAGTATAATTTTACATCTGCTACGGCGTCACCTTATTGTTGGGACGCCGTCAGATTGCCGTCATTAGGGTTTCGTCTTGGCCAAGTCATCATTGGGACGGCGTCACGTTGTAGTTGTGACGCCATCAGTATTCAGCAGTGACGTCGTCTGAATCTGGATCTAGGCCGTCTGGGAAGAAAAGTCTTCATGACGCCCTTATTCTTCAAAGCCTGACGCCGTCAGGTGTAAAATAGAAAAATCACTACTGAGTCATCACAAATTTAATTACATAGAGAGGGACGGCGTCGCCCTCTGTTTGGGACGCCGTCAGGTGTAATTCCAGCAGCTTGAGTGTCTTGATCTTGACTTAGCCATTTTCTTCACATATTCACTCTTTTTCGTCCAAAAATGCATTATTCCAGCATTTTGCTTCCAAGAGACCTAAAAAGTGAAAAGGAACAAAATTAAGCAGTAACGGATATAAAAGTGGGCGATTAAGGGCTTTAATGACCCCTTAAAAGTGTACGTTTTAAATCCTTATCACAAACACTATAATACCTCCTAAACCAAACCCCCTACTTCCACCAAACCATCACCTCTAATACCTATAGCTATCTCTTTCACCACTCCACTCTCATCTTCACACCTCTACAACTTAGAAGACTTACCTTCTAGGCCATCTCATCCACCACCATTGCCAACATTTTCCTCAATTGAGAAAATAGCCCAACAACAAAACTTTGGTAGTGAAACAACACTAGCACCCGTATCCTTTTCTCCATCACCCTCAAATAGTCCATTTTGGATTATGAGGAATCAAAAAAATCAACAACCCGATCACATGGAAGTAGATACCTCTCTACCACCATCCTCAACACATATTCCACCACCTTCATCCTTGGTTGAACCACCTCCAAATGTGCCTCCACAAATCCATCCACCCTTTGTGGAACCTCTACCATATTAATCCAACCTTCCACCTCAAATCACTCCATTCCTACCACCACCATTCCCTAGCCATGTCAAAGATTTTTATCATTGTCAACATGTTGAAGGTTTAGTACATGAAGTACGTGACGAGCCACGTTTCATGTTTTATCACATCCTCGAACGTTTCAATGAGGTCAACAAATCTAAACATCCTTAAGCATGGGAATTCAAGTGGTGTTCTCATCTTAGGCATAACTTAGATTTGCTAGGAATCATACTTCATGTTTGGATCATTTTCTTAGTTTTAGAGTTATGTACATCATTTCTCTCGTTTTATTAAATGATATTACATGTTGTATGCTATTTGGTTATGAAAATATGTTTGGTGCTACAACACATAACTCTTGTTGATGTCAACATCAAATTTTACATCCACATTGCTGTCATAAGATTGCAGGTACACAGATCCCTCTGTTTTGCCTAGACGGATCCCTCACATGGAGGAACCATGGGATCCGTGCAACAGAAGCACTTTTTATCACTAATTTGAATCTCATTTACAGGAAATTATACATCATATACTTGCTTTCTAACCTTGGTCTTGTAGATTTTCAAAATACACATGAAGACTTTGACACCCTCAACAAGGGGGAGCTTTGCATCAAAGCAAAGCAATTGCAAAAACGCTTGCAATACTTTCACTTAGGATTTATCTATTACTTGACGTCTTCCTCAAAAGGGAGCACTCGTCAAGGGGGAGCATTTCGTCAAAAGACGAAACCATTTGCAAACATAATTGCAAGAGTTAATTACATAAATCGTCCTTGTGGTTTGGTCAAAATTACGGATCTTGCCCCTGTACTTTTTTTTCAGTGCGTTTCGTCCATGTGGTTTACAAATCTTACGGATCTTGTCCCTGATCCGACCCGGTCCCAATAAAAGGACCTCCCTTGCAAATACACTCTAACGTGAGAGACAAACATCATATTTTGGTTTTAACGATCGGAGTTAATTACATAAATCATCCTTGTGTTTTGGAAAAAGTTATGCATCTTGTCCCTGTGGTTTATTATAATTTTTTTTTTTAAAACTGTTTTTTCTTTTAAAAAAATTAATTTTATTAAAAAAAATTAAAATAAAATTAAAAAAAACAAAAAAAAACTTTTTTTAATTTTATTATAAAACGGATGAAGGCGTATAAAAAAAAACGTTTTTATACGGTTTTCTCTATTTTTACGTTTCATTTGTTTTTATACGGTTTCGCTCGTTTTTGTATGAAAATGTATGAAAACATTTTTGTACAAAAATGTATGTTTTTGTATGAAAATGTATGAAAACATTTTTTCATACAAAAAGGAACGGCCGTACATTTTGTACATTTCGTTCATTTTTTTATGAAAATGTATGAAACATTTTTGTCTAAAAATGTACGTTTTTGTAAAAAAATGTACGTTTTTGTATGAAAACATTTTTTCATACAAAAAGGAATGAAACCGTACATTTTTGTACATCTCGTTCGTTTTTGTATGAAAAAATGTTTTCATACATTTTCATACAAAAACGTACATTTTTGTACATTTCGTTTGTTTTTGTATGAAAAAATGTTTTCATACATTTTCATGCAAAAACGTACATTTTTGTACAAAAATGTTTTCATACATTTTCTTACAAAAACGAACGAAACCGTATAAAAACAAATGAAACGTAAAAATAGAGAAAATCATATAAAAACGTTTTTTTATACGCCTTCATCCGTTTTAAAATAAAATTAAAAAAAGTTTTTTTTTTTGTTTTCTTTTTAATTTTATTTTAATTTTTTTAATAAAATTAATTTTTTTAAAAGAAAAAAGCTTTTTTAAAAAAATATTATAGGGACAAGATGCGTAACTTTTTCCAAACCACAAGGACGATTTATGTAATTAACACCGATCGTTAAAACCAAAATATGATGTTAGTCCCTCACGTTAGAGAGTATTTGCAAGGGAGGTCCTTTTTTTGGGACCGGGTCGGATCAGGGACAAGATCCGTAAGATTTGTAAACCACAGGGACGAAACGCACTGAAAAAAAAGTATAGGGACAAGATCCGTAATTTTGTCCAAACCACAAGGACGATTTATGTAATTAACTCTAATTGCAACATGCTCGCTTAGTGTTCCTAATTACTTGACGCCCTCAACAAAAGGTAGCATTCGTCAAGGGGGAGCTAAGACGAGAATCCTTCTCCTCTCTTACTCTCTATTTTTCATATTATTACTTTTCACACGTTTTTCTCAAAAACAATGTGTTAGTTTCTTTTCGACGATCTTTTTGTTTCGACAAAAAAGGGGAGAAGAGAGTAAAAACTCCAATTCAAACTTTTACGAATTTTAGGTTTTTCCTTAAATTAATCTTATATTTTGTCATTAACAAAAAAGGGGAGATTGTTAATACAAATAAGCCATAAAAAGGGGGAGATTGTTTATATAATATGGAAATGTGCATATATATATATATATATATATATATATATATATATATATATAAATATATATATATATAAACCCAAAATCCATGACCTATACCCATGGAGCTTGATCCATAACCCATGACCCATTGCATGACATCATGCATGAAGTCATGTTGGGTATTATCCATGATCCATGACCCAAGACCCATGACCCAATGTCTAGATACATTGCATCTTCTTGGGTATCCATAATTCATTACCCATAACCCATGGTTAATAACCCATAACCCATAACCCAGTTTGCAACACAAAATCCGGACTTAAGCTGACCCAGCTGCCGGATCCCTTGGATTGCACTGGCCGGATCTCTCTGGGAAGGGATCCATGGAAACTGTGGAACAATAAAGAATTTTACCTATAAATAGTGAGTCATTTCTCACTTGCTACTCACCCCTTTTACAAATATTCTCTCTTAGTATTATAACATCTCTAACCTCAGATCCAAAGGATCTTTCTATGTAGTTTTATGTTTGTGTGATTCTCTTGGTTCCTCTTAAAGATGAGATCACCACCTCTTGAAGTCGTGCAAGCTCAAGTCCATAAGTTGCCAAGTGTAACAATTCGCATTTTTAGGATTTCTATCCATTTTCGAATTTTTACTATTCATCACCAAAAAGTTTATTTCACATTCTCGTAAGTTAATTTATTTTAGTGATAACCTGAGAGTTTGACAATCGTTAGATCATCTTCGCAAAAGTTATTAAGAAAACATCGTCTTAAAGTTTCGTTTTGGTCGGAGCACCATTTAAACATCCCGCGCATAACGAAAACCAACTCTGACAATTTTCCCCACATCAGATTAATTTTTAGATCACTCATAATCAATTAGAGAATTTTTAAGATTTCATTTAAATGTTACCAAATAAACCCTGAGCCGTACGAGACTAAACTTACGTTTTAAACAATTCTACTTAGACCGAGACTTAACCATTCCTGAACTGTATTTCCTAAGATGTTTAGACACTTTTACATTTTTTGGAAAAGTCAAACATATTTCCCTCCTCCTTTGACCATAAAGAAATTAACCTTGTACGTTCTACATTTTTGCTTAAATCGCGTAACTTTTAAACTTCACGTATAACTGTTAAGTTATCCCACGTATACGAAAATCACATTTTGACATCTCATATCACTTATAGACTAATTTTAGTCTACTTTAAATAAATTCACGGTCATTTCCCTGAAATCTCGTTCTTTTCTGATAAATTGCATTTTTCACGTATTTAGCCTACGTTTCCAGTTTTAATAGCGTTTACGTGACCCATCAAACTTATCACTCATTTTTATGAGATAATAATGAGTATATTGATGATTTTAATCATTCCTATAAGTTTCATATTTTTACGACACCCGGTTTTACGTTTCATGAATTAAATACTTACCGTTAGCGATTTTCGGAACCAAACTACACTCTGTAAAATCAAGATAATATCAAAAAATTCCAATCTTATCACCACCTCCTCATATGAACGTGTAAAACACATGTAGGGATGATATTTTATCTTTCCTTAGGGGACATTTGGTACGACTGAATCACAAAGAATGGAAATGCATTGGAGAATGGAATGGCATAGAAAGAGAATGAGTCTGATATAAGAAAATGGATTCTAGTGTTTGGCAAAAATAGAGAATAGAGTGTCATAATCGATTAAAGAATCAATTCCTTTGTTTGGTACATAAAAGAATGAATATATATATTTTCAACTAATAAAAAAGATGGATACTGTATAATATTAATGATCGAACTAGTATATACACGTAGAGGATAAGCAATTAAAACCTGATTTACAAACACTAAGTATATACACATCAATATTTGTATAATTTTCTGCTATAGGGTTTTTTACATGTTACGAAGTAGAGAAAAATTTAAATGCTTACTCTTATTTTGATGCTTACCAAGGGACAAATCCTCACCATCCATCTAGTTTGATCTAATGGTGGGGATTAATCTAAAATTTAATAGATAAACCTAAGTCCATGTTTTTTTCTTGTCTTTTTGTCTTTCTGTTTTATTCACATTTTTTTTATGAAAGCGTAAAAACACGTCTGAAAACAGACGAAAACGTATGAAAATGGATGGAAATGAAAGAAAGCTGATGAAAACGGACGAAAACATATGAAAACGAACTAAAACGGACGAAAAATTATGAAAACAGACGAGAACGTATGAAAACGGGCGAAGACGTATAAAAACAGACGAAAACGAACGAAGACAGATGAAAACGTATAAAAACAGACGAAAACGAATGAAGCGAAGAAAAAACGCGAATTAAAAAAAACGTGAATTAAAAACACGCGAACTAAAAAAAACATGAATAAAATAAAAAAACGTGAATAAAATAAAAAACGTGAATTTTTGTCCGTGATTTTTTCATTCACTAGAGAATGGATAGAGAGAAAGAGCCCTTCTAAAATTCTCATTATCTACCTTTCTCCTCTTTTTTTAAAGAAACAAAATGGGGGAATGAGAATGGTAATTTAATTCCCTATTTCCATTCTTATGTCAAACAAACATGAGAGTCAACCTCTTTTCCCATTCTCAACTTTCCATTCATGCATACCAAACATCCCCTTAGATCATAACAAGTATACAATTTAACCATGGTTAGTTTTTAACCCAATATATAGTTAACTCCTAAATTTTCCCTCTAAATACCAAGCTAAAAACTACATAATTTCTTGCACCCTCTTCTCTTTATCTATAAAAGTCCTAAAACCCTAAGGCACTTATCTTATATTTTGTAAGAAAGTTAACTAGTTTTTGAAAGAAAACTAGTGTTTGATCTTCGTTCTTGAAAGTTTTCAAGAAAGAGTCGTTATAATCTTCAAATAACTTCAACTCTCCAAAAAGACATTGTTATAATCTTGTTTTCTTCTTCGGGTTCTCAAGAAGGCGTTGTTATAATCTTCTAATAGCCTCGGGTTTTCAAAAATTACAAAATCTACGTCAAAGCTCCGCTTATATTTCCTTTTTCCATAATACTCAAGAATTTTATATTAAAGTAAGTATTTATAAGACTCAAACTTATTTAAATACTTATAAACTTTGTTCGTTTATTTATTGTATTTATAAACTCTTAATATATAATATAATCAAAATACATGTTTTACGTATTGAGCACTACAACACTAGGGAACTTCATGTGAGGGGTTCATTTGGGTAAACGGATCGACGAGTTGCTGGATTTACGAATTAAAGTATCCTAGCTCCTCGAACGTTTGCTGCATGACCTCTGAATTATGATGGCCCGAATGGTAGTACGAGTTATACAAACCAAAACAATTTCTATTAACAAACATACAAATACTACATCATGATCAATATAATGGCATATATAGGCTCGTTCATGTTTTCTTAGGCATTATTCCAAACCTAAGTTTCAACAATTATTTTAGGTTGCATGTAGAGGTTTCCCGGCTATTCCATCGATTTCGATATACCTTCAAACATTCTTAAACTCTCGGTGAGTTTCATAGCCCCTACTTTTATATGTTTTGAATTACTTTTGGGGGGTGTTACAGATTGGTATCAGAGACTTGGTTATAGAGAACTAGGTTACATTTAAGAGCCTAGACTATAACTACTTTATACGTTAAGACTCTCCACTATAAATTGCCTTACACACACTTCGTGCGCATATGCTCCTTGTTAGTTGTTTGTTTAGATCCACGTTGTTGGACAATATGACTTTAGTAATAATAAAGAAACCCTAGAATTTAATCGAGTCATTAAAAATATGGAGCTCAGTTATAAATAATTATTTAACTTGATCTTGTGACAGTTCTTGTTTGATGAGACATAAGATTTGAGTTAAATAATATTATTACTTAGCTTTAGGGATTTGATGACTTGGTTATCTTATTATCTGTCTAAGAAAGCTAGTTTTGTGTCGGGAAATCTTAAGTAGGATGATTTATAATCTCCTTATTTGAATGGATTGGGACGCCTCTTTATTCAAATAAAGAAGTTATAAACCACCGAACCATAGGTTTATAACCCATTAATTACATAAATTTGGACGCTTCTTTATGTAAGTAATGAATTATAAATAAGTAGGCTTATTTGCATCCGATACGATTCCCTAACCACATTATGGGTGTATTACAACGTAACCCATACATTATTCCTGTTGAATAAAAGAGAACCCCACTGTTTTAGAGACCACACTTTTTTTAGACACGCTATAAGTAGTTAACATCAACAGAAATTCGGGACGAAGTTCCCTTAAGGGGTAGAGACTGTAACAATTCGCATTTTTAGGATTTCTATCCATTTTCGAATTTTTACTATTCACTTTTACTATTCATCACCAAAATTTTTATTTCACATTCTCGTAAGTTAATTTATTTTAGTGATAACCTGAGAGTTTGACAATCGTTAGATCATCTTCGCAAAAGTTATTAAGAAAACATCGTCTTAAAGTTTCGTTTTGGTCGGAGCACCATTTAAACATCCCGCGCATAACGAAAACCAACTCTTACAATTTTTCCCACATCAGATTAATTTTTAGATCACTCATAATCAATTAGAGAATTTTTAAGATTTCATTTAAATGTTACCAAATAAACCCTGAGCCGTACGAGACTAAACTTACGTTTTAAACAATTCTACTTAGACCCAGACTTAACCATTCCTGCACTGTATTTCCTAAGATGTTTAGATACTTTTAAATTTTTTAGAAAATTCAAACATATTTCCCTCCTCCTTTGACCATAAAGAAATTAACCTTGTACGTTCTACATTTTTGCTTAAATCGCGTAACTTTTAGACTTCACGTATAACTGTTAAGTTATCCCACGTATACGAAAATCACATTTTGACATCTCATATCACTTATAAACTAATTTTAGTCTAATTTAAATAAATTCACAGTCATTTCCCTGAAATCTCGTTCTTTTCTGATAAATTGCATTTTTCACGTATTTAGCCTACGTTTCCAGTTTTAACAAATAGCGTTTGCGACCCATCAAACTTATCACTCATTTTTATGAGATAATAATGAGTATATTGATGAGTTTAATCATTCCTATAAGTTTCATATTTTTACGACACCCGGTTTTACGTTTCATGAATTAAATACTTACCGTTAGCGATTTTCGGAACCAAACTACACTCCGTAAAATCAAGATAATATCAAGAAATTCCAATCTTATCACCACCTCCTCATATGAACGTGTAAAACACATGTAGGGATGATATTTGATCTTTCCTTAGATCATTACAAGTATATAATTTAACCATGGTTAGTTTTTAACCCAATATATAGTTAACTCCTAAATTTTCCCTATAAATACCAAGCTAAAAACTACATAATTTCTTGCACCCTCCTCTCTTTATCTATAAAAGTCCTAAAACCCTAAGGCACTTTGTAGGATCATACATATTGTGTTGATGATGATTCGGGTGGCCTTGGATGGTGATGAATCAAGTATGCCATAGTTTAGAGAGAGGGTGTTTCTTGAAAGAGAGTTGTTAAACAAAAAATGAAAGGTTAGATTGAAAAGCACCACCCCTTCCAAGGATGGAAGGGGTATTTATACTTACAGACTACACGCCCTCCTGACGGGCTGTGGATCAGGCATACAGTGGGTAAAGACCCGTCCTTCCTCCACGGTGTTACACTAAACTAATATACGCTACTAATTAACTAATTAACTACTAAACAACATAAATAACTACAAGTGTACGAGCTAACATATGCTAGACCATAATTGGGGTGACCGACACTTTCACATGGAATTTCCAATTCCTAACAATCTCCCCCTAAGGGAGGTCACCCCATGAAATACATTTTGCATCTTAGCATTCTATCTTTGTCTTTAGTTATGAGCTCGTAGACTTCAATTCTTTAAGTTTCGCAATCTTTGTGCTTTAGTAGCGATTCTTCAAATTCCAGATATTTTGTACTTTCAGTGGAGGTCTTTAAACTGATCAACATCTTGATGATCTTTGAGCTTTCATTGAGATCATCAGCCACAGCAAATCTCTGGATCACCCTTTATTATGTTGCCTTCATGTGATGTTGTGACTTTTAGATCGACATGCTCACACTTTCAGGATCATGACATATTTCCATCAGAGTAGCGGAAGCTTTACTGGTTCATGATATTTGCAGCAGCGTAGCAGAAGCATAGTATAAAAATATCATAGCCAAGTTATGTAGATATGCACTAGTCATGATTTTTCAATTTAGTGTGGATGCTGTGAGCATGCGGCTTTGGATTGACTCCTCAATTCTGATCAGCTGCAACTGTTAGGATTTAGTAAATCCAGTTATTAAAGTGTCGGTCACCTGAAGTATATGTAATCGTTAGAAAGCTCGTAGTCATAATGTTAAGTAGTATTTAGTTAAGTAACACCGTGGAGGACGGACGGGTCTTTACCCACTGTATGCCTGATCCACAGCCCGTAGGTGGTGTTTTATGTAAGACTATAAATACCCTCTACCTCCCAAGGTAGAGGGTTGGAGCTCATAATAATACTTTCACTTTCTCTCACTAAGTTCCCAAACCTCTAACTATTTCTCTCTCTAAAACCTAAACTTATACGCCTACTTGTGATCATGGTTTGATGTGTTTGTGAAACCCAATATGTTACAAATGGTATCAAGAGCCATGGTTTGATCATCTCTCTTTCATATCCTTGGATTTCTAGTGGTTTTATATGGTTTTTGGGTTTGAAAAAGTTTAGCGGTATTTGCATCAGTTGGAACATTTCTTATGTTAAAGTTTGGATTTTGATTGTACTTTTGTGTTTAGGATCATCATAAGTGCTTAGGTTTTGATTTGGAAGGCTTGAATCACGTTGGTTGGATTGTTTTTGGAATTTAAAGTGGCGTTTTGTGTGTTTTGCATGTTAGCGATTTGAGTCTCGGTAATATATTTCAGTTGAGCGATTTGTCCTATTTTGGAAGCGATTTGTGTCAGTTTCAAATCACTTACTTAAGCGATTTGCCCGGATAGTGGTTGTACTTGTGCGATTTATTCGGAGTAGCGACTTGTCATTTTTCAGCGACTTGCTTATTTAAGCGAGTTGTGTATTTTCAGCGACTTGTGCATGTTAAGTGATTTGTCATTTTAGGCGAATTGTTATTGATTTAAGCGATTTGTTGGATTTAGCGACTTGCTTCTTGAAGCGAGTTGTAAGTTTAAGCGACTTGTCTTGGTTAAGCGATTTGTCTTGGTCAAGCGACTTGTCTTGGTTTAAGCGATTTGGCAGTGGATGCGACTTGTCACTTTTAAGCGACTTGTTGACTGTGCAATTTGTCTTGATTGAGCGATTTGTCTCTTGTGACTTTGTGATTATCTTCTTGATTACATTCTACGGTTTTCTCTTGATTTAGTAAAATCCCGTGAAAGAATCTATTTCCCGGTTTAATCATAGAGTTATAAAATCCCGTAAACATTTCTACCAACGTGCCTACAATCATCTCTTCTGTAGCTGAGGACGTTCAAGCAGCTGGATCTGATACTCGTCCACCCATGCTTGACAGAACTGACTATGACTCATAGGCTCAACGAATTAGGTTGTACTGTTTGGGAAAGGAAAATGGGGTCAACATTCTCAAGTCAATTGATGAAGGACCTTATCAGATTGAGACTACAAGAGACACAGTTGAAACTGCTGCAGATGGAACAATGATCTTAGGTTTGGACAGACCAAAGACATATGATGAGCTCAATGATAAGGAGAAAAAGAGATACGATGTTGATATCAGGGCTTCAAACATTATACTTCAGGGTCTTCCAAAAGATATCTACAAGCTTATCAATCACAACACTGAAGCCAAGGCAATTTCGGATAATGTCAAGATGCTTCTCTCGGGTTCTGCATTAACTAAGGAAGACAGAGAATCACAACTGTATGATGAATTTGAGCACTTTAAGATGAAACCAAAAGAAAGTGTCTAACCAAAGTTTGTGAATGACATGAGGAATATCAAAATGACCATGCCAAATATTCAGCTGAACTCAAAGTTTGTGAACAACATGAATCCTGAATGGCACAAATTTGTCACCTCAGTGAAGCTAACCAAAGGATTAAAGAACACCAACTATGAGCAACTATATGCCTTCCTGCTTCAGAATGAGAGACATGCTATGTTTGAATGAATGATTCTTGATCAGTTCAAATCTAAACAGGGAGAAACAAGTTCGTCAAATGATTCAACAGCATTTTACACCAATGTTGGAATTACCACCAAATCTTCTCAAGTCATACCCACGGGCAATGGTAATTACAAGCTCATTCCTGATCCAAAGATATAAGCCTCCAGACTCAAAAACTCTCATGAAAAACTTCATCAATCAACTGTCTCTCATAGTTAGTCAAAATATGAATTCCACTCAACACACCAACAATAATCTCAGAACAGCATCCAATCCACACAATCAAGCTACTGTCAGAGATGGTAAGGTAGTGGTGCAAAATGTGCAAGGGAGACGGTATGAACAAGGGATGATTGGAGCAGGTTATGGTAATACTGGAGTAGGTGGAGGATATGTGGCTAATCAAAATCATGGAAGAAATTCCAATCAAGGGCAAGCAAAGCCAATCAAATGCTACAACTATGGTGGTGAGGGACATATTGCAAGGAACTGCACATCTCCAAAACGTCCACAGAATGTAGAATACTTCAGAGATAAGATGTTGCTTGTGCAAGCTCAGGATAATGGAGAAGCTTTGGATGAAGAGGAGTTGTTGTTTCTTGCAGAAGGGAATGCTAAGACATATGATGCGATGTGGATGAGCACCAATTCAGGAAATAGGTCACAATCATCAAAATGCCTTTCAAGTTGCTGCCTGTGATGCATTTGACTCTGATGTCGATGATGAACCTACTGCCCAGACAATCTTCATGGCTAGCATTTCTCCAATGGTCTCTCCAAAGGTCCCATCACCACAACAGGCTGGTCCATCCAAGAAATTAATCATCTCTGAGGTATTAAAACTATACGATGATGTTGATGAGCAAAAGATCCATGACAAAGTACAATCAACTGAAATTGTTGAGTCAGATATTGAAAATATGGGTAATATCAATGTTGTCCCATATGATCAATACGTGAAACAAAATGAAAGTGAACTTGTACCAAGTGATGTATCTTCTGCAGTCAATGATGACTATACTTTTGATGAATACACTGCATGTGCCCTCGATGATTCTGTTATCTCTGAACTGAATGCCTATAAAGAACAAGTTGCCATTTATGAACAACGTGCTAAGTTTGAGTTAACTACCCGTGATCAGGAATTGGACAACCAAATGCGTACAATTATTAGAAAAAGTAATTTTAGAGAAGAAGTGTTAAAACAAGAGTTAACCACCTTACATGAAAAGCTTTCTAAAACTGTTAAGCAAAAACAAGAACTCCAAGAGAATGTCAAAGTGCTTAAACAAGAATTTAATGCTAAGGAATCAAAACTTTTGAATGACTTTTCCAATCTAAAAACTTTGAAAAACAAGCTTGAAAATAAGTTGTACGTACAAGGGAATACCATTCAGACTTCTCACATGGTCACTAAGCATAGAGTCTTAAGCGATAAGCATAGTATTCCCATTATAAAGGAACCCAACCCTGAGTATGGTAAGAAAGCAAAACCTGTTCAAAATATAATTTATGATGGCAATGAGATTCTTAAACCTAGACAGAAACCTAGTTGTGTTGAGTGCACTAAGGAAGATATCCAACTAGAAGATGCCTCTAGGAAGAAAATGGATAAGAAGCTAGATGATTCTGAGTGTAAAAAGCAAAACATAACGGTAAAGCCCCATGATTACACTAAGGAAAATTGGATCTCCCTGAATAGGTTTAAGCCTCAAACTCAATTAACCCCAGAACAAATTTTTTGGAAGAAAGATATGGATGAGCAAAAAGCAAATGAAATATTGTTGAAACTAACACTCCCCTTAGGAAAGTGCCTGCAGCCACTGTGTATCCCCCGAATACACCAATGCACTTAGTTCCTAGAACTATTTCCACTAATAGCAAAACCTTAATTAGCCTATATGTTGTTTATCAACTATTCGTTGATTTTGAGAAAACATGTAACAAGAGAATCACACCTACAGGGATAACTGAAGGGGAAAGGGGTTTTGAGCAAACTAAAGAATGTTATTTAACCGAGGTCATGCCTTTCTTTAAACAACTAAAAGGTCAATTTGAAAGTCTTCAAAAGGGGATAAACTCAGATATTAAAGAAATGGAAAAGGAATTTGATGCTATGATAGTTGAGGTCAATAACTATGAACGGGAACTCAAATATAATGAAATTGAAAGAAAGAATCTGCATATCTTAAATGAGAACTTGATCTCTCAATGTGTTGCTCAAGATGTGCTCTACACTGCTACTAATTATTCTATTACTGCTTCTCAATTTCATGAATTGTCTGTTACTTTGAAAGTCTCCCATGATCGTGTCATTGAGCTTGAAATCAAAAACTCCAAACTAAATGAGAAAATTGAACAGGATGATCACGATAATTTGGTAAAACATTTTTCTAAACTGGAAGTTGAACATTTTGATTTGCAACTAAAATATCAACATCTCAAAGAAAATGTTAAAACCTCAAACATCAAGATATCCTCGAATGTTCCAGAGTTTGATGCAGTTTTTGGAATAAACGAACGTGATGAACATATTCAAGCTCACCGTAACACGATCAGAAAGTTGAAAGCCCAAATTTCACAATTAAAGGGTGAAAAGAACAATGTGACTGGCTCCCAAATGCCTCCTCTTTTAGATTCTCAAAATTCTTAAAATTTTCATCTTTAAAACTTGGTCAATGCTTTACAAAAGGATAATGAGAGATTTCTAGAAGAAAATGAAAAAGTTAAACAACATTTCAATGAGTTATTTGAATCAATAAAGGTCACTCGTAACAAAAATAACGAAAAAATAGCTTCGTTGCAAAAGGAAATTGAGAATCTGAAGAGTCAGGTAAAAGGGAAAATGCCAATGACCAATGGGGAGAATGATGCATCAAAGGTGCCTGCTTGTTATAAATATGCTTTGTCTGTGAAATATGTTCCTCCTCATCTTAGGAATAACAAACTAGCAATTCAAACATATTTTTCGTACCTTAAGGATAGTCTAGAATGTCTCTGTGAGATTGTAGAAGAGGATAAGTTAGATAAACCACTTGATAATGCAATTGGGCATGCATGCTTATATGCCAAACGATCTCAAGAACTTCTAGAATGCTTAATTACAATATGCCCTAAATCCTTAGGTGAGAAAGTTAATGCTTTGATGCCTTGTTCTATGCCTAGTGCCAAGTATGTAACCCATTCGATGCCCAGTGTTAAGAAAGTGAACTTTAGTGTGCCTTCAAGTAGTTCAGATCCCAGCACTTCTAGTGTTAAGAAAGTGAACTTTTGTGTGCCTTCAAGTAGTTCAGATCCCAGCACTTCTAAACCAGAAATGCAAAGAGTAGCAAAACCAACTAATGTTCACATTCCTTCTACAGGAGTAAAAAGTGACACCAAAGCGAGCAGGTCAAAGCCTCAAGGCAACACAAGGAATGATAGGACCTTGCAAGCTAGGAATGTTCAGTGGAAGAAAGTAGAAGATCACCTTAGGAAGAATGAAACTATGTTGAATAAAAAGAATTGTGTTGATTCTAGTATTAGCTCTAAGCGTGCTGTAATTAATTCGAATTCTGCTACTTTTGGCAAAACATGTAATGATGATTGCTTGATTTTTGTTACTAATCATGAATGTGGTGTGAATGATTTGATTAATACTGTTAAAAGCCCTGTTAAGATTGTTAATCCCAAAAATCAAGCTAATAAGGCTAGAAAGCAATGGCGAAAGAAGGATAGAAAACATTGGAAACCCATAGGAAGGAAATTTAGTAACATAGGTTATCAGTGGATACCTACTGGCCACAAATTTAATCTTAATGAGATGTGCCCTAAATTAGCTAGGTCAATGCCCATTAGGAAATGGATGCCTACAGGTAGAAATATTCCTTTAAGAAGTGAACATACTTTGAATAGGTCTAATACGGACACTAGCTCTTCATCTATTCCTGATGATTCCATTGTTTCTTCTTCCAATGTGGGTGTTCCAAACAATGTTACTAACCAAATGGAACCCATTCTTGCATGGGGATCCCAATTATCCAGTTATCCATTCTTGTCTGTGTTCAACTGCAGATCGTTCAATTCGTTCTGTGGTACCGGACTCGTGCCGCTCCAAGCATATGACCGAGATCGCTCGCTGCTCATGAACTTCGTGAGTAAATTCATCGGGACGGTTAGATTCAGAAACGACCATTTTGGTGCAATTATGGGTTATGGAGACTATGTTGTGGGTAAAAGTGTAATCTCCAGGGTATATTATGTTGAAGGTCTTGGTCATAATCTGTTCTCTGTTGGTCAATTCTGTGATTCCGATCTAGAGGTGGCCTTTAGAAAACACACCTGCTTCGTTAGAGAACTTGGTGGTGTGGAACTGTTAAGAGGTACACGTGGTTCAAACCTATACACCATCTCTATTTAAGATATGATGAAGTCTTCTCCAATTTGCTTACTATCAAAGGCCTCTAAAACAAATTCATGGTTATGGCATCGTCGTCTCAATCACTTGAACTTCGGCACCATTAATAATCTGTCTAGAAAGGACCTAGTAAGAGGCTTACCCAGGTTGAAATATGAGAAAGATCATCTTTGTTCAGCATGTCAATTGAGAAAAAGCAAGAAATATGCCCACAAACCCAAACCTGCAAACTCAGTAATGGAAGTTCTTCATACCCTTCATATGGATTTGTGTGGACCTATGAGAGTGCAAACGTTAAATGGGAAGAAATATATTTTAGTTGTGGTTGATGACTACTCTCAATTTACTTGGGTAAAATTTTTGAGGACAAAGGATGAAACTCCATATGTCATCATCAAACTTATCAAGCAGCTTCAGGTTCGACTTAACAATACTGTTAGAATTGTTCGAACAGACAATGGCACAGAGTTCGTTAACAAAGACTTAAGTCAATTTTAGGAACGTGTTGGAATCGGTCATCAAAGAAGTGTACCACGAACTCCTCAACAGAACGGTGTAGTTGAAAGACGAAATCAAACTCTTGTGGAAGCCGCAAGAAAAATGCTAATATATTCAAAGGTTCCAATGTTTCTCTGGGTTGAAGCCATCGCCACTGCTTGTTACACACAAAATCGTTCCCTTATACACACCTCTCATGAAAAAACTCCATACGAACTTGTCCATAAACGAAAACCTGATCTCTCCTACCTTCGAGTGTTTGGTGCTTTGTGTTATCCAACAAATGACGGTCAAGATTTAGGTAAATTAAGAGCTAAGGCGGACATTGGAGTTTTTGTAGGTTATGCATCAAACAAGAAGGGTTACCGAATCTATAACAAAAGAACTCGAGATATCATGGAAACTATTCACGTCACGTTCGATGAGCTGACCGGGAAAATGGCTCCAGGACAATCCAGTTCTGGACCCGCATCACAACCTTCATCTAGTAGTCCCATTAGTTCTTCTCTTGTACACAATCTCTCACCAGCAACTCCTTATGTACCTCCTTCAGAAGATGACTTGAAGAAATTGTTTGATCCAATGTTTGATGAACACTATGAGCCAATTGCTAATGATCTGTCAAATCCATCAACAGAGGCTGCTCCTATCCCTGTCAATGTAGATAACCCTTCAGTTTCTATGTCCTTAAGTCAAGAAGCGCCTGCTGCTGATCACTCTGTCTCATCATCAAACCTTCAATCATCGAGTGTACATCATGGAATTGTTTTTGGCACCTATGATGGAGATAATCCATTTGCTACTCCCGAAGATGCTCCATTTGAGAACATATTTGCTCCTGAATCATCATCAGAACCATCTTCATCAGGAGAAATCAATTCTGCTACTTCAGTTCCTCAACAACAACCACATGAACACCTTAGAAAATGGACACATGATCACCCATTGGACAACATCATTGGAAACCCTTCTCGTCCAGTATCCACTCAAAAACAACTAGAAACTGATGCCCTATGGTGCTTCTTCAATTCAGTACTCTCTAAGATCGAACCTAAAGATGTTAAAACTGCAATGTCCGAAGACAGCTAGTTTAATGCAATGCAAGAAGAAATTCATGAGTTCGATCGACTAGATGTATGGGAATTAGTACCCATTCCAGACTGTGCTATGATCATTGATCTCAAGTGGATCTTCAAAGTAAAGCTTGATGAGCATGGTGATGTTCTGAAAAATAAGGCTAGGTTAGTGGCTAAAGGATATCTTCAAGAAGAAGGTATTGACTTTGAGGAATCTTTTGCTCCTGTTGCACGTATCGAAGCTATCAGAATCTTCTTGGCTAATGCTGCTAGCAAGAACATGGTTGTATATCAGATGGATGTGAAAACCGGCTTTCTTAATGGAGATTTGAAAAAGGTGGTTTACGTCAGCCAGCCAGAGGGTTTTGTGAATCCAGAGCATCCTACTCATGTCTATCGCTTGAAAAAGGCCCTTTACGGTTTGAAGCAAGCTCCTAGAGCATGGTATGACACGCTATCAAAGTTTCTTCTATCAACTGGATTCAGCAAAGGAGCAGTTGATCCGACATTGTTCACTAGAAAGTCAGGCAAACATTTAATTCACTTTAAAATTTATGTTGATGATATTATTTTTGCCTTGGCCGACCCAATGGAATGTGATCGTTTCTCTAATGAAATGGGCTCAAAATTTCAAATGTCAATGATGGGACAAATGTCATTTTTCTTGGGATTACAAATTTCACAAAGTCCCGGAGGCATTTTTATAAATCAATCTAAATATGCAAATGAGATTTTAAAGAAATTTGGATTTGATTCTAGTGACCCTGTTGACACTCCCATGATAGAGCGTACCAAACTGGATGAGGACCACTCAGGTATCATGGTTGATCAAACGAAATATCGTATTATGATCGGATCCCTGATGTACCTCACAGCCAGTAGACCAGATATTTTATTCATTGTATGCATGTGTGCTAGATATCAGGCCAAGCCTACTAAAAAGCACCTTGAAGTGGTTAAAAGGGTCTTTCAGTATCTCCAAGGAACCATTAACATGGGTCTTTAGTATCCGAAGGACACCGGTACGTCACTAACGACCTATGCAGATGCTGACCATGCAGGGTGTCAAGATACATGTCGAAGCACATCAGGAGGTGCTCAGTTTTTGGGTGATAAGCTTGTGAGCTGGTCTTCTAAGAAACAAATGAGTACTTCTATATCCTCTACAGAGGCTGAATACATAGCCATGTCATCTTGTTGTGCTCAAATCCTATGGATGAGATCCCAATTATCTGACTATGGCTTTGAATTCAACAAAATCCCTCTGTATTGTGATAACAAAAGTGTCATTGCTCTCTCTTGAAACAACGTTCAACATTCAAGAGCAAAGCACATCGATATTCGACATCATTTCATCAGGGAACAAGTGGAGAACGGTGTGGTAGAACTCTATTTTGTGAAGTCTGAATACCAGTTAGCAGACATCTTCACCAAAGCTCTTCCTAGAGAACGTTTTGAGTTTATCCTTCCACGACTGGGTCTAAAGAGTCTACAACCGGAAACACTTAAACGTCTTCAAGAGGAAGAAGAGGAGTAAAAGTTTTTTCTTCATCCATCTCTTGTAAATATTTATTCAAAAAACAAAATAAAAAATTACAAAAGCTTCTAAAATCAAATAGAAAATTAGAAAAACTTTCAAAAATCCATAAAAATTTAAAAAAATCAAAAAATCTCAAAAAATATTGTCATTTTGTCATGGTTTTCTTTATTCGATAAATATCTACGGTGTTTGTGTTGTCATTCAAAGAATGACACGGGTCTTTAGATGTTGTTCGAATGTACATATTTCGTTAAAAAAATAATAAAAAAATTTGAGAGTAAGTGAAACAATGGTTTATAGTCATTTCTGTCTATAACCCGTTTTCAAAGAAAGAACAGAGCTATGCTTTATCTCATTTTTCAAATCTCATACTCTGATTCTAAAAATGAATGTTTGTCACTAAAAAGACAAATGTTTCTTTCCAAATATTTTTCCTTCTAATAATTCTTCTGAAAAATATTTGTCATCTAATGAAAACAAAATTGTTTTGAAAATACCTCGGACTCTAATATTTGAAAATCATCCGGGATTCTCAGTTGTCAAAATTTCTATCCATCAATCAACAACTTATGTCATTGATTGAGGGGGAGAATGATTTCAATCAAAAAGAGTATTTTTCAAAAAAATGACACTTCAACGAACAAGGTCTACTTTTGGTTAATCAAAATGAACAATGTTTTACAATGTTTATACAATTGGTACCAGACCTTGGTTATGTTTTCAAAAGATACTCATGCATGTTTAAACAATGGAGTTTAAAGTCTCTGATTCCTATCAGTGAAAATGTTTTGTTTCAAAAGCAAGTCGCAATTCTCCTCAAATGTTTTCAAAAATAATTTAAATCAATAGAGATCACAAATCTCAAAGGATTTGAAAATTGTGATCAGGGGAGAATTTGTGATTTAAATTGGATTTAAACTGATAATTCGATAAAAGGTTATATATGTGTTTAGCAAGCTCTCCTCCTTACATGTACCAAATGATTTCAAAATTTCCATGCACATGTTAAGGGGGAGCATATATTGTTAAACCAAAAATAATTGAAACGTGATTGATTTGTATCAAATGTGCAGGTTCCTTCTAATATGTGCAAAACTCTTTCGATATACATGCACATATTGAGGGGGAGCAATCTTAAGAAAACCTCATCCTTACCAAAAATGTTTTATCCATAGTATTTTAATACTAAAATTGATCGGGAAGTGATGATGATCATTTTAAAAAAGCTGACTCAAAGATTGGATACTTTATTTCCAATCTAAGATTTCAAAAGTCCTCTTGCCTCCATGTGCTAAACTATTTCTAATACTTGAAGCACATGTTGAGGGGGAGCATTTCTAAAATATCAAAACAATTAAGATACAAAATGCTTTAATTATATATCACAAGTATCTTGATTGATTTTTCAAATGGTTTTAAATTGGTTTCAAGGCAGAAGAACAATACCAAAAGACCGACCAATTTTACTTTATGCATGGTGATATAAGGATGATAAGGTTAGGTATAAGTTCCCATGATCCGCCAGAACTGGAGGGATCTTCCCAGGTACAAACCACTAGATAGTGTAGAGTCCTTAGGTATGATGAAGAAAGGAGAAAAGTGAGAAATGGGAAGAGTGCCGACTGAGACAGAGCTAGTACTGGAATAAACCCAACAAGGTTCTAGTTATGAAGTCTCGGTAAGCACTGAAGGGGTTGAAGAATGAAAAAGAAATGAAATGAGAAAAGGGTGAAAAGAAATAGCCCTCCAATACATATGCTACTAGTGGTTACTAAGGTAACACTGGTATTGAAGACAAAACGTCATGGACCCAGAGGACGCACTGCATTAAACTTCCCAAGCTACTCAAGTTCCTCTTAAAAGGGCTTGTTTCATTCTCACGGGGAACCTACATAATCTATCGACTTTCTCTTAGAGATTGTTGATATCGAAGAAGGAGACCCTCTCCCTAGTCTCCGGCACAGGAAACCAAAAGAGCACTATTGAGTCTAGAGCCATGAGATCATCAATAATTCTCATTAGGACACATTATTCTTGAAGACTCACAGTTTCATACAATGTGAAATGTGAGAATACATTTTGAGAGTCCTACGCATTATCCTTGTGGTATTGCCAAGACTTGTTGTGTCATCTGGACTTCATCAATGGAGCGATTCAATATTGAATCGATCCTTGTCCAGGAAAATGGATTGACGGATACCTTTGAAAAACCGGTCGTTGTGCTAAAAAAACTCTTTTCTCTAGAACTTCGACTGTATATTATGTTTTCAAAATCAAAAGGATATTTATGATTGATAATTGATTTTCCATAAAACCTTCGTTGTATTGCAAAACTCTTAATATTAAATACACGATTGTTTTTCAAATCATTTTCATCAATCAGTGTATCTCAATTCGCTGGTTCACTCACTCCGTGTTGTCTTCTTTGAGATGTTCCGGTTTGAGAACGGCTAGAGCAGCTGCGAACCATGTCAAGGAAATTCTTCGGAATTATACCTGATCACAGGGAGTACTTGTACTGATCAACGGGGAACCGTGGGCCGTGTACCTCAATTCAACAAAAGTGATCAAAGACACTTCTGTGTGCTTTATTGCTAATTGTTTTACGCAGGAACACCCGACGTTTGCAGCTGATCAGAATGGAGAGGTCAATCCATTGCCGCATGCTCACACAACACACTCAGTTCTAAAAGGAAATCATGATAAGTGCATCAATGACTCTGATATTTTCACTCTATGCTTCTGCTACGCTGCTGCAAATATCATGAATCAACTAAAGCTTCCGCTACTCTGATGAAAAGAAATCGAAAGTCACAACAACCCATAATGGCGATACAACAATAAAGGATGAGTCAGAGATTTAATGTGATTGATGATCTCAAAGCTGGCTCAAAACTCATTATCATGTGGATCAGTTAAAGACCTCCACTTAGATTAACCAAACATGCAAAACATGAAGAATCAAAGACTACGAGCTTCTGAGCAAAGAACATGAACAAGAATCCAAGAACAATCTTAATGTAATATCTGTTTGTATTCAATGTAATTTGAGGTTACCTCCCTTAGGGGGATATTGTTAGGATTTAGTAAATCCAGTTATTAAAGTGTCGGTCACCTCAAGTATATGTAATCGTTAGAAAGCTCGTAGTCATAATGTTAAGTAGTATTTAGTTAAGTAACACCGTGGAGGACGGACGGGTCTTTACCCACTGTATGCCTAATCCACAGCCTGTATGTGGCGTTTTATGTAAGACTATAAATACCCTCTACCTCCCAAGGTAGAGGGTTGGAGCTCATAATAATACTTTCACTTTCTCTCACTAAGTTCCCAAACCTCTAACTATTTCTCTCTCTAAAACCTAAACTTATACGCCTACTTGTGATCATGGTTTGATGTGTTTGTGAAATCCAATATGTTACAGCAACCATCCAATGTACCTGCAAACAACAGTTAGCAATAAAACACACGAAAGTGTCTTTGATCACTTTCTTTGAATTGAGGTACACGGCCCACGGTTCCCCGTTGATTAGTACAAGTATTGCATGTGATCAGGTATAAGTCCGAAGAATCTCCTTGACAGGGTTTCGCAGCTGTTCTAGCTGTTCTCAAACCGGAACGTCTCAAAGAAGACAACACGGAGTGAGTGAACCAGCGAATTGAGATGCACTGATTGATGAAAAATTGATTTGAAAACAATCGCGTATTGCTTAGAAGAAAGAGTTTTGCAATACGACGAAGGTTTTATGAGAAAGACCAATTTTCAATCAAAAATACTTTTTAAATTTGAAAAGAGTACACATTCGATATGCTAGAGAAAAGAAGAGATTTGCACATCGAACGGTTTTTCCAAAAGTATTTTTTCAATCAGAGATACTTTTTGTGTTTGAAATATGAATACACATTCGATGTGCTAGAGAAAAAAAAGGGGATTTGCACATCGAACGGTTTTTCCAAAAGTATACGTCAATTCCATTCCTGGACCAAGGTTGATTCAAGAATGAATCGCCCCATCGTTTCTATCCAGTTGTCACAAGCTTGATCTTTAGAAAAGATCTCACATGTCACCCACCAAGAGCTTGTTTGATGTTGGCTCTAGAAGGCTTTCCATCTTCATCGTGAATATTTAATATATCACTCGGATGTTCTGGCAATACCACAAGGGTAATGCGTAGGACTCTTAAAATATATTCTTACTTTCCACATTGTGTGAAACAACAAGTCTTCAAGAATTTAGTGTCCTAATGAGATATTGTTGATGATCTCTTGGCTCTAGACTCAATCGTGCACATTCGGTTCCTATGTCGGAGACTAGGGAGAGGGTCTCCCTCTTCAATATCAACAATCTCTAAGAGAAAGTCGATAGATTATGTAGTTTCCCCGTGAGAATGAAACAAGCCCTTTTAAGAGGAACTTGAGTAGCTTGGAAAGTTAGGTGCAGTACGTCACTGGGTCCATGACGTCTTGTCTTCAATACCGGCGTTACCTTAGTAACCACCAGTAGCATATGTATTGAACCCGGTTTCTGCCCTAAGGTTGAATTATTGGAGGGCTATTTCTTTTCACCCTTTTCTCATTCATTTCTTTTTCATTCTTCAACCCCTTGAGTACTTACCGAGACTTCATTACTAGAACCTTGTTGGGTTTGTTCCGATTACTAGCTCGTCTCACCAGCACTCTTCCCATATTCTCATTTTTCTCCTTTTTTCATCATACCTAAGGACTCTACACTATCTAGTGGATTGTCCCTGGGTAGATCCCTCCGACTCTGGCAGGATCGTGGGAACGAATACCTAACCTAACCATCCTTATAACACCATGCATAAAGTAAATTGGTCGGTCTTTTGGTACTGTTCTTTCCTTATTGAAACCAATTGAAAAAACATTTGGAAAATCAATCAAGGTACTTGTGATATAAAATCAAAACATTTTGTACCTTAATTGTTTTTGATCATTTTAGAAATGCTCCCCCTCAACATGTGCATATGATTTTGAAATTGTTTCGCACATGGAGGCAAGAGGACTTTGAAATCTTTTCTTGATCAAAATTTCCATGGAAAAAGCCATTTGATTTTCTTTGGTAAATTCTCCCCTTCAATATGTGCATAGGATATTTGAAATAATTTTATCACATAGAGGAAAGAGTTCATTTGAAGTACATCCACGATCACAAAGGCCATTAAGAAACCATTTAGAAAATCAATCAAGGTACTTTATGTTGAAACATAGAAATCTTTGTACCTTGAAAGTTTATTTTCTTATGAAATGCTCCCCCTCAATATGTGCTTCGAGATTCGAAAGCGTTTAGCACATATGGGAGAGCAGCCTGCACTTTTGAATCAAATCAAACATCATTTATCAGATTTCATAATTAAATCACAAATTCTCCCCCGATCAAAAATATCAAACCCTTTGAGATTTTGGATCCCAAGTGATTTAATAAGGTTTAGAAAACATGGGAGAAAATGTGGCTTGTTTAAATACTCATCTTGTTTTTGGATAAATGCTCCCCCTCAACATGTGCATTATGTATTAGAAATTGTTTGGCACATGGAGGCAGGAGTGCCTTTAAAGGACTAAAACCAATTCCATTTAAACAAATTTGAGATTTAAATCACGATCTCTCCCCCGATCAAAAATTTCAAACCTTTTGAGATTTGTGATCCCAATTGATTTAAATCATTTAAAAGATTTTAGGGACAGACGTAGCTAGATTTTAATTTTGAAAAATGACAGATAAGGACCAATTATAGACATTAAAGATTGTTAGTGTCAGGTATGATAGTTTTTAAGAGATCTTTAAGTAAAATAAAACAATTTCACAATCAAACAAGAACAGAAAAAATTTCATTTTGTAAAATCTTTGAGTTTTAAAGAAAGTCATACCATGACATAACATTAAATCTTTAGATCACGACTTATTATTGTACAGACCGGACTTTTATGAAGAAATATCGTTTGAAAATACTATATTTTAAATCACTCTCCCCCTCAATCGAATACCGTAGTCGATGATTGAGTGACTAAAGTTTTGATAAAATGAAGTCCGGTGATTTTCAAAATTAAGTCCAATTTATTTTCAAAACCAATATTTTTCCATTTTTCAAAACAATATTATTTAAAATTGTTTAAAAAATGTTATCATCACTACTTGTCCTGCACAAAGATAAGTTAGGTGGTTGAGCTGCTTTTGTTGTTGTTGTAGGTTTGGAAGAAAACCATCTGCTGATGCAGTGAGACTTCTTACGTTGCATTTTATCATGCCAACTCTCCATAGAGGTCAAATTAAGCTATGTTTCTTCATTTGATGATGAAGAAAACCATCTGCTGATGCAGTGAGACCTCTTGCGTTGCATTTTTTCAGGCCAACTCTCCATAGAAGTCAAATTAAGCTCTGTTTCTTCATTTGTCAACCCAAGATATAGTTACCCTTTCCTTTCGGCATCCAATCATCTTCTATTGTGGTTTCCGGATCGGGAACATTCTTATATACCAATATACCTGCATACGTTAGTGAACACACATACAGATATATGGTGGTCGACAACACCCAAACAGCAATCGACTAATAAAAGTCAATCTAACATATCAATCAGTTCATATAAAGCATGGGAATAATGTGTTTATCAAACTCTAATCATCTAATCCTAACAATCATATCCTAGGCACCTAGTCCTTCAACATAGGTTAACATGTTTTACATTTAAGTATATAGTATAATTAGATAAGCTCGTTAGATGATATAGATTTGAAAACATTCTCCCTCTCAATCAATGACTAATTTTCTGAAAAGTTTAAAAGCGCTGAAGTCATTGATTGAGTTTTCAATTTATACGAAAACTCTGAATCTGATTGATTTACAAGCAACTCAATTACCATCATTTAGTTAAAACAAATATTTTTCTGAAGAATTTTAGAAGGAAAAATATTTGAGTAGGAACAGCAGTCCTTCGACATACTTTCCTCATTTTTGATTTTAGGATAAGTGCACGAAATATTTAAAAATCGGTTTAGCGCAGCACTTTCCTTTCTTGAAGCGCGGATTGCTATCAGAAATAATACCAAACCATGGTTTAAGCACGGGTTACAGTCTGAAGTAACTGTAAGCCATAGTTTTAGACATGTTTAGAAAAGAATATTTACACCTTCTGATCGAACTTCATCTATGGTCACGTGCCATTATTGAATGACATTTCCAAGACCGTAGATGTTATCGATACCAGAAGACATGTCTTGAGAAAACAATGTTTTTGGTATTTTCTGATTTTTCAAATTTTTATGGATTTTTGTTGATTTTATAATTTTCTATTTTGTTTTTGATAAATATTTACAGATAGAGTAGATGATATAGTTTAAGAAGATGATGATACGAGTACCGAGATAAGGATATCGAGCAGCCCCGTTGTAGAAGATAGAAGTCATCATCTCTTAAACATTCACCACCAAAGCTTCCGAGGCTCCAGAATAGACTATAGAACCCGAGCCTTTGAGAAAGAGAGACTTTGGCAGCTTCCCCCAAACCAAAAATCCATTAGATGAGCAGATTCGAAGCTCTATTTCAAGCTTGCCTTAGCCAGGTGCACAGAGAAGCACACCATTATCATAAATCCTGCTGATCCTTTTAAGAACGATAGTCGAGATTCTTCGTTCGGGGTTATATCATCCAATAGAAGAACAACAACGTTTCATCCCACACTTGAATGACTCTTCTCAAATTCCTTTTCCACTAAAGTCTGAAGCGATCCATTCCAAAAGGTGTCAAGAGAACAATTCCCCCAAGTAGTTGAATTGATGCAGTCAATCTCTTTGTATAATGCTCAAGAACTCTCCTGAATATACATCATGCCCGGAATAAAAACACCTCCCCAATGTTCACATTTTTCTTTCCTGATGATCGTGTATGAAGCTCAAGAACCAGAAGTACACCAATACCCAAGAACTCTCCCGAATACACATCATGAGGGTAATGAAAACACCTCCCTAATGTCCACATCTTTCTTCCCTGATGATCGTGTATGAAGCTCAATAATCCGAAGTACACACATTCCCAACGAGAGAATAACTGATAACACCTCCCTCATGTTACACATTTATCTCCCCTGAATATGTCATACTTGTGTACCTCTTTTATCTTTAGAAACTTTCTCTTACATCTGGAATAATAACACTAAAAGCCTTGATGAGTAAAACCTTGAGTTTCTCTACGGTCATGACATTTGTCTTCCCGGGATATCTTCAATCACTTAGAAGAATTAAGTTCATCAAGTTTACTCGCTTTGTGTTTAGATGTGTGTCACCTTCCCGCTTGTTGGTTTTGACACTTCAGAATTAGCAACATATTATAAGCCCAAATACTTGAAATCTTTTTGAGAAGAACACTTTTGATCTTTGTGAGAATCAACTTGCTGAAGAATGTGAGCAAGTCTAATTGCGGATTAAATTCGACATTTCACTCTCCCCCAATTAGTGCTCTCCCCTAAACCGACAATCTTTTTGATAAATGCCCAGATTAAGAATAAGTCTTTAGATAATCAAATGCAGCTCGTCTTTAGTCTTCTAACATGTAGCAGAGAATGTTGAACCGACTGTAGACTCGACCTTCTTCAAGATTGTCTAGTTGGGGAATAGATAGTTGACATCTTCATCTCACCAAAAAGGCATCCCAATTAACTTACATCTTGTGAATCCCCTTAACTAAAACCCCTCCCAATCAAACAAGAACAGAAAGATGTTCATCAAGGAAATCAGCAATCAGCCTGCAACGAACACACTAAATGGTAACACCAAACTACCAATCACATCAAACAAGAACAGAGAGATTGTTCGGAATTATCATGTTGATGTGTACGTGAAGCATTAACCGGAAGCACTTTGTCGATAAACTCATCAGTCCGTGAGAAGATGTCAACCAACGGCTCTTAGAAGAAACTCCATGTAAAGATGACCCGATAAAAAGAAGCTCGGTTCTTACATGAGTCTGGAGCCGTTTGACCATTTATTCTCATATATCAATCATCATGCAGTAGTTTCACACTTCTTCTCCCCCTCAAGAAATGCATACGGAGTTGCCATTCTTGATTGAATAAGTGAACATCATCCAAATGTGGTCTATTCACACTTCTCCCTCACAAAAATTGCATATGATGTCGCCATCGCCATTATAATTGAGCAAGGGGAATAAGAAAACTAGTAACGATAGTCCGGTTCACTTGATAACTGAAAGCGCGTGGAAAAAGTATGAAGCATGTTGATGAGAATGGTCATAATAAGAATATTTCTCTTCTTCAGAAGATAATGCGCACTGAAGCGTACACATTTCTTTTCTATGGAGGTACGAGGCTTGAACTGTTGTGTTCAAACGTCATAAGAAGATTTCTCTTCTTTTGAAGATAAAGCGCACTTAAACGTACACTTTTCTTTTCTTTGAGGTACGAGGCTTGAACTGTTGTGTTCAAACGTCATAATGTTGAAGTACGACGCCTGAACTGATGTGAACAGACGTCATAATCTCTCTATTTTCAAACTCTCTTGGCAAATTTGTTATCAATCCCATTATCATTCAGTAGGCTCTTTGCCGTGACATCTGATGGAGAAAATCCAATATGATGAATTTGACCCTGAAGTAAACTAACCCGAACTCGTGACTTAAACTTTCACATATGTAACAAAGAGCGGTGCCAAGAGTTCATCCTCCATTGAATCTCTAAGTACTCTATACTCTTCATCCAACCAACCATCAAGTATAAGACGTACATCACCTCTTGAAAATCCACATTTGAATGTGACACTGAGCACTACAACGTAACTCCTTTAAGTGATAGTTATTTTGTGGTGGTAAGAGCCCAATTCCCCCAAGTGGTAAAAGAAAAGGAAAAAGTCACCCAACAATAACTAGATTTCCAAGTCTTCGTATTTGATAATAAGCTCGAACAAGGATCTTGAAGAATCTTCATCCAACCATCCCCGATACCCTCAGATACTAAGTACACTCGCCCATGATATTTCACTTCAACCTCAAATAAATAATAGTGAATTAACCCCGTTGTCACATCTTCTGGTTAAAAGCTCAAATCTAGCCTCCTTTTACGTTTTAAGTGAACTATGATAATGGTTTCATCCCGACCATGGTTAAAAGCACATAACCCCGTAAAACCTTGTAATAGCCAAACTACCATGAAGAATATCCAAAAAATCACCCAATTCATGAAGTACACCCTTTTATCCCTTCTTCGAAGTAGAAACCGTAGCACCAGCATCAGATGAGATCCTGAAATACACTTTCCTTTCTCCAGGATGGTTCCATCATTACGGGATTTTACAATTCTATGGTTTAAACCGAGAAATAGTTTCTTTCGCGGGATTTTACAAAACCAAGAATCAGTGTTGTAAATATCACTTGGCGGTCCCTCGGCGGTCGACCACCGCCAAGCGCCATATCGGTCTTGGCGGCGATATATCGCTGATATAAGGAGACCCTAAATTATAAAGAAATTAATTTTTTTTTATAGGTATTTGTATATTTTATATACATATTTATAAATATTTATTAGTTTTATTGTTATATTTAATATTTTTAATTATATATTTTATATAAATATTACAAATTTTACATTGTATATGCATTTAGTTATGTATTTCCCACTCTTAACCGATATTTGACCGATATGACCGATATAACCGATATTTGACCGATATTTGACCGATATTTGACCGATATTTAACCGATATTTAACCGATATTTGACCGATATGACCGATATAACCGATATTGACCGATATTTGACCGATATTGACCAACCGATAAATTTGACCGATAAGTGAAATATCGTATCGGTGGACCGCCGATAAGCGATATATCACTGATATATCGGCCTCCAAGACCGATATTTACAACACTGCCAAGAATAAATCGCAAGATAGATCCGGAAATGCACATTACTTTAACCGGGATGTTTTCATTGTTACGGGATTTTACAAGTCTATGATTTAAACCGAGAAATAGATTCTTTCGCGGGATTTTACAAAATCATGACTAAACCGTAAACAATGTTAGTTTGAATGTGTTATGACAACTTTGGTTTCGGTGAATATCTGTTTTAGGGGAATATGCAGCGGTTCATCAACGAATCATCTCCATCATCAACAATATTATCAACAATTCATAACCCATATGTAGACAACTTCACACACCATACTACGTCAAGTAGTATACACTACTTCTCCCTGGAGGTTGACCTTATCACATCAAAGTACACGTTTCTCCCCCATGATGGTTTCGAACTTTCAGAAGCATCATAACGTGTATGACCATTTACACGAGAAGTTCTTGTCATAAGCAAACATCTTGAAAAGTCATGAATGTCGCTGAAGATTCTTGAAAGATTTTGCTTAGACTGTGAAGTATCATTGACATTTTGTAGCGTCGAATATCTCATGGGAATTGCTGATCACATCTTATCCTTACACGTCAAATGTCATCATCAAATCGCTTCGACAAATCTCATCAATCCAATCTCATATTGAGAGGCCCATCTGACCGATATCCGAATCCAAGCTTCATGGCACAATGTTCAAGCCAAGTTGTATATCACTCACTTATACTCTCGTTATGATAAATTTGAAATTGTAAATCAATCTCCAAATTATATATCAACCAGAAAAGTGTGATTTTTTATTCAAACTCCAAAGCCCAAGTGAGGTCACCAACTTCAATAATCCTTTTCTTAAATATTAAGCTCAAGCCATGAATTTGTATCCCTCCGTGAAAATTTTCATACCAAATATACCAACCATTATCAAATATTATCAAAGACTTATGTATCAATAAAAATTTGAATTACATAATTTGATAGTCCATTTTTTCGAATGATAATAGTTGACCCGTTGTTAACCAATCTAATCCAAACTCAAAAGAACAGTGATTACCCAATCAGCTTGGTCCAATCCAATGTGTAACTCATTTAATCCCTTATTCAGTCCAATATTGGAGGCCCAACGCACGAAATATCACCCGATCCAAAAAAAACAATATCCGATCCATGTGACTTGAATTATCTGGTTATAAAATACCATACCCTAAAACTTCTCCCATTAACCCTAATCACTTCTCTAAAACATACGCCCCCATCAACACTCTCAAATAAAAACTGCTCTTCTCATCAAACTGATCTCAACAAATCTCATAGATTTCAAACCGATCATCACAAATACAAACGAAACTGCACCTTTACCATGTTATTTTAATCTAAGTGCGACTCAAGAGCTCGTCATTGAGGGCTTCAAGATCTTTTAGATGAAAAGGTCTCGGGTAAGGTTAATTAGTTTCGTATTTGTGTTTATGAACGAAGCAAGAAAATGATTATAACATAATTGTTGTAAATCGTTTTTCTTAAAAGTTTCGGATAGTAATCATAGATTGGTCAATGAAGATCGCCGGTTAAATGAAATAATCTTTTAAAGATTAAAAAAACTTTAATCGTATCTGAGATAAGGTTATTGATTCATGAGTTTTTCTTTGAGTCATGTATCTCGAGTCAAGGTCTAGTTTTGTGTTAGAGATGGGATTGAAGTTATAAGAGGTGGATGAGTTAGCTTTGTGATTTGTTGAAGGAGTTGTATTATTTTTTTTTAGATCTGGTGTAACTTCTTCGATTCATTTCTTTTTCATTTTGAATAATCATGAACTGATGATGGTTATGTAACTGGAGGTCAATGAGTTTTGGGTACTTGGTATGTTGGTCCTTATGAGAGTCAACAAATCGCTTTGCTTATTTATGGTATACAAGTCGCTTTTGACTCAATAGTCACAAAGCATACGCTCAACTCGCTTCCCATATTGTATCTTGAGTCAAAACTCAAAGATTTATAACAAGTCGCTTCTGTTTTTAACACCTCAAATCGCTTTGACCAGATACATTGAATCTGGACAACTTGTCAAGCAAGTCGCCTTTGACTTTTTGAATTTTTCCCGGCGATTTTCCGACCAAGTTTCCGACCATCTTCATACATAACCCAGAAAAATATCATAAAGATGCATCCTTTTTGACCCATTTTGACCACCAGACTTTCACGATATGGTAACAAAAAGTCATAAATAGTAAAAACAATCTTGTTGGATACAAAATGACACAACAGATATGTTAACAATAATAGACTGAGACATTTTGTTTAGACCAAATACATGATACATAAAAGGTTGTTTAAAAAACTGATATTACTTTAAAGTAGGAAAAAAAAATTCCGACACACAAAATTGGTACAAAATCAGTTTAAAACAAGTATCAAAAACCAACATAAATCATTAAACAAAGTAACCATGGTACGAAATCACACAAATCAACACAACACAATAACCATGGCTCTGATACCATTTGTAGGATCATACATATTGTGTTGATGATGATTCGGGTGGCCTTGGATGGTGATGAATCAAGAATGCCATAGTTTAGAGAGATGAAGAGAGTAGAGAGGGTGTTTCTTGAAAGTGAGTTGTTAAACAAAAAATGAAATGTTAGATTGAAAAGCACCACCCCTTCCAAGGATGGAAGGGGTATTTATACTTACAGACTGCACGCCCTCCTGACGGGCTGTGGATCAGGCATACAGTGGGTAAAGACCCGTCCTTCCTCCACGGTGTTACACTAAACTAATCTACGCTACTAATTAACTAATTAACTACTAAACAACGTAAATAACTACAAGTCTACAAGCTAACATATGCTAGACCATAATTGGGGTGACCGACACTTTCACATGGAATTTCCAATTCCTAACACACTTATCTTATATTTTGTAAGAAAGTTAACTAGTTTTTGAAAGAAAACTAGTGTTTGATCTTCGTTCTTGGAAGTTTTCAAGAAAGAGTCGTTATAATATTCAAATAACTTCAAGTCTCCAAAAAGACGTTGTTATAATCTTCTTTTCTTCTTCGGGTTCTCAAGAAGGCATTGTTATAATCTTCTAATAGCCTCGGGTTTTCGAAAATTACAAATTCTACGTCAAAGCTCCGCTTATATTTCCTTTTTCCATAATACTCAAGCTGTAACACCCCAACCCGACAAGGGTAGAAGTGTCACATTCTGGCGTCATATCAGAACGTACAATTAAAATCTTTACAAACGGAATCCTTAAAATGAAGTATCAAATAAGATAATCAATTTACTAACAAGGAAATACAATGTTCCAAAATGAAATGAAATCTCAAAACAAAACTCTTCAAGATAAGTCCAAATAATAATCAACTAGGGTTGGTCCACTCAGATAATCCAACTCTCAGCCCATCAAAGCCCATCTTCAAATCTAAAACCTGTCGCAGGAAAAGAAATGCTTTGAGCTTAAAAAGCCCGATTGAGCAGATATAACAAAACAAAAGCTAAATAAAAGCATAATCGAAATGAAACAAAGGAAACTGATAACAAGGTCGCAGCGAAAAGAGAACAATGAGTCAATGAGGATCCTACAGAGATACAATTATACTGAGATATCCGAAAAGAGCGGATAACAAAGAGAACGAAGCAAAGCAAGGCATCGATGACATATAAGTAAGCACATACAACAGGCATACAAGGAATCGGAAATCGACAACACATAAGCCACACGGAAATCTAAAAGCTAGCGGAAGCAAGTAATTAGAAAGTGAGCATGGCAATCAAACAAGTCAAGTAACCCGCGGTCAATAACATAACAGATCATAACGAAATAAAAACATGGCGGATCAACAATAAGCGGATAAGGATAGTATGAAGGTCATAGTCCACGAGATTAAACAAACGAAGTATACAAGATAAACAGATCAACAATTGGTTTCACACCAGCATGGTCACCATACAAATCAGAGGTTCAAATAACAATAGGATGACATGTATTCAGATGACAACAGTTGAATCATACAATTGCATATTAATCATATCGTAGCAGGGTAAACAATAGTCACATAAGACAAGCAAATAGCACAATCAAATTCAATAAACATATAACAACCCGATGCGTGAGCGGAATGATAGTGGAATGAGTCACATAAGGTACAAAGTAGCGGGCAATCAATACGAGAATATGGTGCGTTGGGGTAAACAGACGGTACAATATAGGTATATCAATAGTGTAAGGGTTGTCAGAAATCCATCCCGAGCCAACAGACAATGCAATCATGTCAATAGTGGCAATAGCGCCCAGATAAACAATAGTAACCATCGTATTCGGAGGGGTGACCTCGGAATACCGACAATAGGAGGAGACCTCGGTAACCAATGGAGTAGCTAGCTCCCAGTGTGAAGACGCGTATTGCACACCGACATCATTCACCGAAGCAGTCGATCTGATAACAAATCTAGGATGCATCCATACGCCCCCTGCAAAACAAATAGTGGCCATTCCAATACATATATCTGAAGCGCGCATTAATCAATACAAATATGGGGACGGTGTGTAACATCACTCGTACACACTGGAGTCATGCCATTGGTGCATCAATGACACGGACATGGAACCCCCATGCCTAGTGAAACATATTTGGCTCGGGTATCAAACTGAAGGGTCAAAGCATAATCATATCATAAGTTTCATATCAAAGGTTCATATCAGAGTTCCATAACATAGGTTCATAATCATAAGGTTCATAATCATAAGGTTCAAAATCAAACAGTTCACATAGGAGATTCAATCAAAGGGAGCATAGCAAAGTTATAGGGAAGCCCTAATAAGAAGGCTCAGAGTAAAAGTATAACAGTACAAAGCTAATACCAAAGGATGAATGCGAATCATGAGAAACCTTAAGAGGTAAGGTCAGAATATCTGTACCTTAACGCAAATGAGAGAAAAACAAACGAATGAATGAACACGAAGATACAACGTCGCGTCTCCTTCAACGAATCTACACGGATTACGGCCCGTATTACACTTATTAGTTCATTTAAGTCATAACGGATTTATTGCTTATATAAACCAGATTAATATTCTTAGAGCTATTAAGCGTATTCTCATTTTTAGTAATTGACCGAGTTAAAATACTTTAGAGTAATAATCATTAATTAGCCAAACTTAGGGTCTATGGCTACAAGTGATTTAACTTCAAAACTTAATAATATCATTATGATAGTTTAAGGTTGTAATATGCCATTTATAAAATCCAAGGTTTGAATGTTCCAATTTCCCAAAGATGAAGGTTTAAAGTTTAAATAACTCAAATGTAAAATAACATTCATAAATTAAGACGTATACTAAAAGATACAAATTCAATTTCATAAACCATTTTCCATACTATGCTCGATAAATTTTTACGACCGCTCGCGGTTCAAGAGACTAACATTTACGGCTTAGTAAACATGCATTACTACTAACCCCCGACTCATCTTCCCCGACACACGTTCAAAACACAAAACGATCCACCCATAAACTCCGCGATCACCCTCGAACTCACCCCTACAAGACCATGCTTTATATCACATCCAATAGATAATTATTTTTTTGAACCAAATCCTTAACGTAGCACAATTGAATTTTAAAAAAAAACCACACAAGACCCATGCATGCAATTAGACTCAACGTATACATCTCATGATCATATACACAATTTTTAGATTTGGTTCAAGTATACCCATATTAAAAATCATTTAATCTATCACTTACAAGTACATGATCATACTTTTATTTTTCTTGGATTGTGTTAGTTTTAAGGTGGCTAAAAACTTGTCATAATAAGGTCTTAATATCCATAATGACAATACACAAGAATACATTTGAAAGACAACACCCAAGAATGAAAGTCGACATATCGGTTTTTAACTGATTTATGTTATTCATATCATGATTAGAACAAGCAGGTTGTGTTGAGTTTTACATGTCCTTTACATATGTTTATACATGGTTCGAATTACTAGATCTTAAAGTGATTACGAGAGTACCTCTTAATCGATCAATGAACAACAAGGAAACGAGAAACCGAAACGAATCTTATTCAAACAACCCTCCTTTGGCCCTAGAAAACAGCGACCAGCAGCAGTCCAAATGATCACCCTTCGAACCCAATGAATCACGATCTATACCCATGTCGCAGCCTCATTTAGACACCATTTTCAGCTCCTTGATTGCCTTGAATTTCGGATGGGAGAGAAAGGACCTCCTGCCGTCACTTTTGGTAGAAGAAGCTAGGGTTTTCTTGTGTTTATTTTAGAGAGAAAAATATGAGGAAATCAAATGAGATATGAATGAGATTATATGGGGTAATATAATGATGAGTGAGGCGTTTTTTCTTGGCCGACTAAAGGGGAGTGGGGCGTTTAATATGGAAGACAAAGAATCAATTTATACACTTGCCAATAATAAAATGTTACATTTAATATAAATAGTCTAGTATATGTATTTAGCTAGCAATTAGACTTAATATTGTGTTACATTTATTTTGTTGTATAAGTGTAAGTTATATTTATTATCAATGTCTTGAATAAATCATTTACAAATTCCATAATTAACGTACTTAACGAGCTCGCTTTATTTGACGGATTATCAAGTGCGGGGTATAATAGTCTTTTAACGCGTTTACGATTTTGTGGTTTTACACAAGCTTTCTATATTAAGGTAAGTATTTATAAGACTCAAACTTATTTAAATACTTATAAACTTTGTTAGTTTGTTTATTGTATTTATAAACTCTTAATATATAATATAATCAAGTAATTAAAATACATGTTTTACGTATTGAGCACTACAACACTAGGGAACTTCATGTGAGGGGTTCATTTGGGTAAACAGATCGATGAGTTGCTGGATTTACGAATTAAAGTATCCTAGCTCCTCGAACGTTTGCTGCATGACCTCTGAATTATGATGGTATGAGATATACAAACCAAAACAATTTCTATTAACAAACATACAAATACTACATCATGATCAATATAATGGCATATATAGGCTCGTTCATGTTTTCTTAGGCATTATTCCAAACCTAAGTTGCAACAATTATTTTAGGTTGCACGTAGGTTTCCCGGCTATTCCATCGATTTCGATATACCTTCAAACATTCTTAAACTCTCGGTGAGTTGCATAGCCCCTACTTTTATGTGTTTTGAATTACTTTTGGGGGAGATACATGCTCAACTATTTTCATTTAATTTCACAAGTACTCTAAACTTTTGACGATTACCGTGAGTTTCATAGCCCATACTTTTATATGTTTTGAATTACTTTTGGGGGGAGATACATGCTCAACTATTTTCATTTAATTTCACAAGTACTCTAAACTTTTGACGATTACCGTGAGTTTCATAGCCCCTACTTTTATATGTTTTGAGTTACTTTTGGGGGAGATACATGCTCAACTATTTTCATTTACTTTCACAAGTACTCTAAAATTTTAAGGATTACCGTGAGTCATAGCCCCTACCCTTTTAATACTTGTTTTACAAACTCTTTGGGGGAGATACATGCTCAACTACTGGCTTTTACTTTTACAAATACTCAAAACATTATACTTGATTGCGTGATATATGATTATGTTAAACTTTTTTGTGCTATCCTTGAGTACATTATACTTAATTGCGTTATTCAACTTAGTGGCTCCAAATTAAGTTGTTGGATGACCATTAATCTTTGGGAAGAGGCTCCCAGTACGTGCAATTCAGTGGCTCCAAATTAAGTTGTTGGATGACCATTAATTTAGTGGCTCCAAATTAAGTTGTTGGAAGGCTATTAAATTAGATACATCCCAAATTAAGTTGTTGGAAGACCCTTGTGGTGACATTTATACTTTTTACTACTATGATACATGCATACATGATTGACATACTATATTTTAGTAGTGGGTTGTAAATACACAGGTTGCAAGTTTTGTATGGCGAGCTTGGGCGAGTGGATTTACAATGCCTTTGTTGTGTGAACATTCTTTAAAGGCTTATATGTTAAACAAACTCTATGAACTCACCAACCATTGTGTTGACACTTTTTAGCATGTTTATCTCAGGTCATAAGGCGATAGCTAGAGTTTGAAGCATAGAGTCGCACGACATATTTTGAAGACTTACACTTTTATCATTTACCATTCGAAACATTTTGTAAACATTTATATATTATACTTTGGGACCTCATGTTTGTAACTCCGAATTTATCAATCGAATGGTAACTTTTCAAAACGTCTCATTTAGAGGTCGTTTTCTATAACTTGTACTTTGTATTATGAAGTAGCACCCCAGTGACACAATCTTCCGCTGCGACCATTTTGGGGGTGTTACACCAAGCTTTGTCATCATCAAGAATACTGAAGTTATCTTTTTGATAGTTCTTTCCTCCCTCCTTAGAAGTGTTGTGTTGAAGGCATTAGTGAAAGGTGCCAAAGGGTCAAGTCGAAGGCATTAGTGAAAGGTGCCGAAAGGTCGTATCGAAGGCATTAGTGAAAGGTGCCAAGGGAGTACATTCGATATGGTGCATCGATGTACAAGATAGATAGTCCGGGTTAAAGGATATTGATATCCTTATGATAGTGTAATAAGGAGTGTGTCTCCTTTGGGGTAGTCGTGTAGTGGTGTAGTGTTGGGTAGTAGTTCCTCCTTTGTAATGGAACTCGGTATCTGGCCTTGTACCAGATAAAGTGTAGGCGACTTGTGATAGGTTTGGTTCTACCTCGTGGAAGAATTCGGTGTCCGCGGATAAAGTGTAGGCGACTTGTGATAGGTTTGGTTCTACCTCGTGGAAGAATTCGGTGTCTAGCCTTGTACCGGATAAAGAGCAGGCGACGTTGTGAAGGCTTCTCCACCGCATTAAGGAGCTTGTGTTATGTAGTGCTTACGAACTCTCGAGTGGGGAACTCGGGGAGTGGAGTAGGGAAAGGAAGGTGTCCTTGTAGCCGAACCACTATAAATACTCGTGTCGTGGTTTTGTGTTCTTTTACTTATCTTTGCATTACTTATTTATATGCTTATCTATCATCATCCAACACACATATTAAATAGATTGACATAAGTCGATCTAAATAGTTTAAAACGAAGTTTTAGTCGGTAAAACTATTCAACCCCCCCCCCCTTTCTAGTTTTCCACACTTTTGATCAATTTGAAATTCTTAGTAAAAAAATTCAAAACAAACTAGATAGTCGTATTTTGTCAATAAGAACGGATCATGGTCGTGAATTCGATAATGAAATACAATATAGAACATTTTGTTATGCCAATGGCATAATACATAATTTTTCAGCTCCTCGTACTCCGCAGTCAAATGGTCTAGTAGAACGTAAAAACCAAGAGATGAGTAGAACAATGCCTAATAAACAGAACATACCACAAAAGTGTTGGTGTAACGCCGTTGACACCTTTGACCTACATTTTAAATAGAGTATTAATTCGGCAATTTTTGAAAAAAACACCATACAAACTATATAAAGGTAAAAAGCCTACGCTAGGATACTTTAGAGTTTTTGGAAGTAAATGTTTTATTCTAAACACTAAGGATTACCTCATCAAATTTGACCCAAAGTCTTATGAAGGTGTATTCCATGGATATTCTCAAAATAGTAAAGCTTATATTGTTTTAAACAAAGAAGCCATAAGATTCGAGGAATCGTTAAATGTTACATGTGACGAAAGTCCACCTCCCTCTAAGACATCACCTTTGGTAGATGATTACTTAGTTGAAAGTTAACTTGTTGAAAACCAAAGAATCTAGATAATGACAATGAAGATGAACTATTAAATAAAGAAATTGTCAATATCAAAGAGTTTAAAAGTCATCCATTAGATAGTGTCATAGGAAAAATTAATGAAAGAACCTTAAGATCAAAAGTCTAAAATCAGAGTAACTTCTTTGTTTTGTATCAACCATTGAACCCAAAAATATAAATGAGGCTATAAAATATGAATCTTGGGTCCTAGCAATGCAAGTAGAAATAAATCAATTTGTTAAAAATGATGTTTGGACATTAGTACCTCAACCAAAAAGTCAAACTATAATTCAAAATGGGTCTTTCAAAATAAAATGGATGAAAACGGTTTCGTGTCTAGAAACAAAGCTAGGCTAGTAGCAGAAGGTTATAATCAACAAGAAGGCATTGAATACGATGAAACTTTTGATCCGGTTGCTAGGCTCGAGTCTATTAGAATTTTACTTGCATATGCATGTGCACATAATTTCAAACTTTTTCAAATGGATGTCCAAAGTTCATTTTTAACGGATTTATAAATGAAGAAGTATATCTCGCATAACCTTTGGGTTTCACCAATTTTAAAAAACCAAATCATGTTTATAAACTTAAAAAGGCTTTATACGGACTTAAGCAAGCACCAAAAGCATGTTATGTTCGACTTAAAACATTCTTAGTTGAACATAAGTACACCATGGGTTTAGTGGATAACACTCTCTTCACCAAGAAAAAGGATTCACATATTATCATTGTCCAAATATATGTGGATGACATCATATTCGGATCAACTTGTCAAGAGCTATGTGATGATTTTTCAAAAATCATGCACGACGAGTTTGAGATGAGTATGATGGGAGAACTAAACTTTTTCTTAGGACTTGAAATCAAACAATTAGAAAACGGAATGTTTTTTAACCAATCTAAATACATAAAAGATATTCTTAAGAAATTTAGTCTTGAAGACTCTAAACCTATTAAAACACCCATGTCCTTGGAAACCAAACTTACCAAGGATGAAGAAGGTGACTCGGTAGATAATACTAAATATAGAGCAATGATTGGTAGTCTACTTTATCTTATGGCTAGTAGACCCGACATTATGTTTAGTGTTTGTCTATGTGCTCGCTTTCAAGAAAATCAAAAGACATCACATCTTGAAGTCGTAAAATGAATATTTAGATACATAAAAGGTACTAAACACCTAGGATTATGGTATCTAAAAAAGGAACGGGTGTTGAAACCATAGTGTATGCCGACTCAGCCCATGCCGGTGCTATGTTGATAGAAAAAGCACAAGTGATATTTGTACTTTTGTTGGACATTGTCTCACCTCATGGTTCTCTAAGAAACAAACGGCTCTCGCCATTTCAACAACCGAAGCCGGTTCTTTGGATGAAGCAGGCTCTCATCAACAACCGAGTATGTATCAGCCAGAAAAGCATGTCAACAAGCTCTTTGGATGAAGCAGGCTCTCGTCAACTATGGAATTCAAATTGACGACATCTCTATTCTTTGTGACAACAAAGGAGCCATCGATCTCAATAAAAATGCAGTTCAACATGATCGAACTAAGCACATCGAAATCCGTCATCATTTCCTTCGCGACAATGTACAAAAAGGGAACATCTCAATCGAGAATGTGTCCTCGGAAGATAACATTGCCGATATCCTAACAAAACCTCTTAAACGAGAACCATAATCTCCTTAGACTTAGACTAGGACTAATGGAACCTAATTTGTTGTTTTAAGTAATTTAGATCTTAGCTTGAACCTTCGTTTGATCTAAAACATCCAAAGTCAAAATCTGACCCAAGGTACCCTATGGTAACAAGGACGGAACCAAAAATTTGGTTCCGTCCAATCCGTGGGGTACTGTGGTCTTCTATACAGCTTAAAACAAATACCTCCATCTCCAAATTAAAAATACAAAATGAAACTCACTCCACATCATACTAAACTCACAATTAAGGCAATTCCTTCAACTAATCTCAGCTCCAATCAGCATTGTAATTTTCCTTACTACCTTTCTTCTCTTAATTCTGAGTCTAGGGCTTCTAATTTATGCACAAAACCAAATATTTTTTCTGTTTTCATACGCATTCGTTCGTTTTCTCATGTTTTCATCCATTTTCTTACGTTTTCGTCCATTTCCATATGTTTCTGAATATCACAAATGATATTCAGAATGTCACTTGTGATTTTATGAATATCACTTGTGATATTTTGAATATCACTTGTGATTTTCTTACGTTTTCGTTCATTTTCATACGTATTCGTCCGCTTTCTTACATTTTGGTCCCCTTTTTTTATGTTTTTGTCCATTTTCATACAATGATACTCAGAATATCAATGTGATTTTCTGAATATCACTTGTGATTTTCTGAATATCTATCACTTATGATTTTCTAAATATCACTTGTGATTTTCATGTTACAAAACATCAGTTGAAAATCACTTATGATATTCAGAAAATCACTTGTGATATTTAGAAAATCACTTGTGATATTTAGAACATCACTTGTGATATTCTGAATATCACAGACTATCACACTTGTGATATTCAGAATATCACTTGTGATATTCAGAAACGAATGAAAACATTTGAAAATGGTCGAAAACATTTAAAAACGGACGAAAACGTATGAAAATGGACAAAAACGTAAGAAAACGGACGAATATGTATGAAAACGGACGAAAACATACGAAAGCATAAAAACACGTATGAAAACGGACGAAAATGAAAGAAAACGGATGAAAACGTATGAAAACGAACAAAAACGTAAGAAAACGGACGAAAATGGGCGAAAACGTAAGAAAATAGATGAAAACGTAAAAAAATGGACGAAAACGTATGAAAGCGTAAACACAAATCGAAAATGGGACGAAATGTATGAAAAATGAGGAAAATGAAAGAAAACGGATGAAAACAAACGAAGACGTAAGAAAACGGATGAATACGTATGAAAACGCACGAAAACGGGCAAAAACGTAAGAAAACGGACGAAAATGTAAGACAAACGGAAGAAAACAGATGAAAACGTATGAAAATGAACGAAAACGTATGAAAACAGACGAAAACGTATGAAAACGAAGAAAAAAACGTGAATTAAAAAAATATACTTGAACTAAAATAAAAAAACGTTAATTAGAAAAAAAGTGTAAATAAATAAGAAAGACAAAAAGACAAAGAAAAAGGAAAAATAAAGACATGAACTTAGGTTTACATATTAAATCTTAGGTTAATCAGCACAATTAATTCATAATAGATGGATGATGAGGATTTGTGAGAGCATCTCCAATGTTTGCTCTATTTATACTTTTAGCACTAAAATAGTGCAAAACAACTACAAAACTTCTCCAATGTTAGCACTAAACCAATGTACTATTTTAGTGCAATGAATAGTAATGAAGAAAAAACACCAAATTTAGTGTTATACATTCATTGCACTAAATCTTTAAATGTTTCACTTTATACCCTTATTCTGTACATTTGGTTCTAACTTTTCTCATTACATTGACGTTGGATCATTTCTGTAACTGAAATATACATTTTAAATATAGAACATGGAGTATTACTTCTTCTATGAGATGCTATAGTCTAGATATTTATAAAATGACACAGTAATAATATTTTCATATATAGTTATAATTATGTTATACTTTGAGATCAAAACTATATGGACAATTATTTGTTTGTAGTGCACCTTGTAAAACTTTTTTGCTTCAGTACTCAAATAAATTTTTGTAAATTAAAATTTTGATGTTTGTTGTTGTAGATAAAATATTTTTATCTTATATGTTAAAAACTAATACTTTAATTATTGATATAAATAAATAAATGCTTAAAATTTAGATTGATATGAATGAGATAATTTAGTTTAAAGCATTTAAAGATCTAATGCAAATTTTAGTGTAAAATTTAGTATTATACATTGGAGTAAAATATTTTTAGTGCAAGCATATTTATAAAGATTCGATTTTTGCACTATAATAGTGCAAAATTATAATGAATACATTGAAGATGCTCTGAATGATATCCAAAATAAAGGAAATTCTCTTTTTCCATTTCTCTTGTTTAACACTCTGTTCTTGAGTTTTTTCTTTTAAAGAATGAAAGGGGATGGGAAGGGAAATACCAAATATTGGTGTTCTAGAGTTTTTTTAAAAAGGTACAGTAGGGGACGGGAAGGGGGAGGGAAGGAAGTTTTTTTTTTTGTATAGATTTGTTCCTCCCAATATTGGGAGGATTAGGAAAGGAAGTGGTTACTAGCATCATGGGTTTGTGTAAAATTACAATTATATCCTCATTTATTAATCCATGTTTCATATATTTGACTTAGTTGTCACAACAGGAACTTGATTCATGAATAATCATGGATTTATAAGGTACGGAGATAAACTTGATTACATGCTTCTTTCAATCGTATATGCTTTCAATTGTCGCTGATATAAGTGATTTCCTTGTAATTTTGTGATTTTAAATATACATTTTCTTACTTATCCATTTGCATTTTAATCTTATATTATGTTTAGGTTAATGGTTAATAGCATATATTATACGGATATATGCGCATTTACATACTTGAAGCTTAAAGAATTACATGCAACTATTGTTTCTATAATGTTAAACTATACTGTAAAACTAATATTTAGTGCCTTTGAATACTTATATTGTTGCTTTGTCTATATAGTTTTAAGGGAGTAACGGTGCAAACACTTAATGGAGAAACTAACGGACCATCCAAAATAGAGACCAAATAAGTGCAAGGTTTCAAAAATAGGTATGTTTGGTGTGATTAAAACGATTTAAGGACTAAGCATGAAATCTGAGCAAACCACAGGGACCAAACGTGTAATTATTTCATCTATAAGTAACTTCTTGTGTACTTCTGCTACTAGATCTCCAACTCAAATAAAATCGAAACCAAGTCATTTGATTCAGTTGGATTCGATTGTTAACCGCCGTCCTCTATTCAATGGAGGACGCATTTACTAGATCTGTTCCTGAGGTATACATTTTCCACAATCATTCAATACGATTTAATTCATTCTCATGTATTTGTTCAATAAGCACTTTGAATTATCAAATAAGCATCTCCCTACCTGCTTATAAGAATCCGCCTATTTTAAAATAAGCACAACAACTTTGGATAACGCAAAACTGCTTCTGCTCTGCAATCCCAAACACTCCTTTAGCTGATCGCGAAACAGTAGGCGTTGCAAGTTTTTCTATTTTTTTTTTTGTAAAAAAATGTAACAATACGAAAAAGTTTCTATTTGTAAAATTTTTAACTTACATAAACAACATGAAATTAGCAGCCTTGGTACCTATCATTAGAATGCGCTTATTTAACCTCAAAATAACAAGTTTCGATAATGCAAAATGCTTAAAAGAATGCGCAAACCCTTAACTCATCTGCAAACAGTTTATATGTGTATAGTGTCGGGGTTTAAGTGAATTTAAGGCGAAATGTAGCTGTACTTCTTTCTTTTCGGGTTTCTTAAATGTATCTGTTTCTATATGTAGGTCTTGGATTTTTTCGGAGTGGATCCAGCTAAAGGTCTTACGGATATCCAGGTTGTTATTCAGGGGTTCTGTTTTTTGTCTAGTGTGATTTTGATTTTTAGTTTAAGTTGTGGCTTTGCTAAAGAGTTTTTTTTTTTTTTTTTTTTTTTTTTTTGAATGTTTTTTAGGTGACAAGTCATGCTCGGATATATGGAAGAAATGGTAAGTCCATATGTTTTGATTGTTCTGGATTAGTGTTGTGTTATAGATTTGGGTGACTGAGTATATATCACTTAATATTTGATTAAGCTGACTTTGTTTAAGCAATACATTATATGATACAAGAACTTTTGTTAAGAAAGCGGAAACAAACACAACTTGAAATAGGGGTCAGTCACATGGTTCAACCCTTATGCTGTTAACACCTGTAGCTAGGCTCATATGGGCTATCTTGATTCTATGCATTGAGATTGTGACTTTGTTTCAAACAAGTTGGGTAGGCCAAAAACCAGTAACCTCGGATTTTGTAGATGCGATTGTGACTTTGTTCCAACAAATGATCACAAAAATAAGCATAAAATGATCTTGAAAGTAAATCCCAATCGTTTACTTTAATGTTGTCATGTTGGCTATTTCTGATGTTAGGTCAATCTACCTCAACAGCTTCATTCTGAGGTGTTACTAGTGAATAGTGATGCCTGCATGTATTTAGGGTCAAGAATTTTTTTATTTTTTTTTATTTATTTTTTTTTTGGGTGAGAACCGTAAGTATATAGTACAAAGCATAATTGTTTAATATATAACAAGATGCTATGACAACACCTACCAGTAAATCATTCCGAAGGTCTATTCTGATTATTAAATTACATTAAGGTTAATCCCTCAGTTTCTTACGTAGTGTCAATCCCCATACAAGATCTCTACTTTTTGTTATTTTTTTGCATGCCTTGTGATGTAGACACTTAAAAGCAGCTGAGAATGATTGAAGGGGCTTAGGAAGTCTAAAATGGCCCAATAAATATAATTCGTATCATGTTTGATGCCTGGCCAACATGTGTTAGGACCACCAAATAGAAGAGAAGCCTCATCAATATTTGTATCAATGAATCTTGCTCCCTTGTTCTGCCCCACATTATAATCGTGCACGATGACTAAAGTACCATTTGTCTTTCCTTTTTCGGGACCTAATAGAAGACCACAACTCAAGCAATTGCTCTTAGGTTCTTGTGTGCCTTTCTAGATGGACCTTAGCTGATAAATAGAAAATGAATAATTGATGCCCCAACCTAAGTCCAAAAGGCCTTAAAATCTATCAGCGGAATTAGCAAGTGGACCATAGATGATGAAACTGATGTTTTGATTTATGAAAATATGGTGGAAGTCTCTAACAAAACGATGCTAAATCAAGGTTGCATAAATCGCCGATCGCTATTTGGGCGGCCGACCCCCTTGTAACAAGTATTCGGCTAGGCGAGGATTAATTGGATTGGAATATTCTTTATATAATTTTGGAAATTATTTGTATGACATGAACATAATACTTCAAATATTTTGAGGCTCAATTAGCTCAATGTTCACGTAGTTCAAAATTAAAATCCAAACCATAAAACATAATAAATAAGTTTTTAAAAGTTTTAAAATGACCATATTACTTTAGCCAAACTATAGTACTAAACTGATTTCAAGCCTATTGTGTTCCCAAACCTCATAAAACTGCTCTAATTTTGATTATGTGGTCCATTTGTGTGAGAAGCGCAAAAACTGATCCCAAAATTAAGTAGAAGACCTAATTTTAATTTTAAAAAAGTTGACCTAAGTTGACCAACTGGGACGCAGTAGTCCGATTTTTGACCTATAAATCCGATTTGTGATTAATCATTATTATTATTTTTTTTCCATTTCCCAAAATCTACAAGGTAGGAAGCCAATTACCTTGTAATCACCAATTACTAGGTCGACAAGGCTGATATTTGCAGCATTGTACTAAATTACTAAGCACACTGCACATGTAGTGACAATATGTGCTCCCGCGATATGAAAATATAAGGTTTCCTGCAATGTGTATAGCTATAGCTCCTTTAATTCATTTCTTGCATCTTCTACCTTCACTTTTACTGTTGATCAATTAACTATTTTGTGAAATTTCGTATTTACGGCACCATGATCCGTACATATAATTTAAAAGGTGATTTCTAGTTTACATATGAGTAATGTTCATTGAAGTCGAGCATCCTTTGCACAACTCCTTCTGCACCTACCACTTCTACCACTATAATATCATTCTTGGTGAAATGGAGTTTTGTCAAATGCAAATGAGTCGCTCTAAGGGGATACTTCGTTATCAGGCAATGTATTAAAGGTGGTTGGTATGTTTTAATACTATGGCTCGTTACCATAACTAGCTGTTGCAACATTATCCACCATCCCTTTACCTTTTTTTTCCTTCTTACTATTAACCACTTGTCAATCAAACATCGACACTACAACCACACTACAGTCTTATTGAAGTTTCAACCTTTTTGGGAGAACTTAGATTGAAGAAACCCTTTAACAATATATTGAGAATGTAGTAATTGCTTTATATATATATAATCTTTCCAAAGACACCCACATATACATTAGTCCAGCACAAGTAGCTGATTGTCTAGCCCGTGTTTAAGCTCATGATGTTTCGCCATGGGAACTCTGATCTTGCTTTCTGAAGTAACGGACTATTAGGGTTTCATATATAAATTGTTACACTCTCTATCATCATTACTTCATTAGTTTGTATGCATCTAGTTGGTGGCATTATAGCGAGGTTCATTTCAATAATAGAGTATTGACCTTGGCCCTATATTTAGGAAAAGACAAATTAAAAAAAGGAACACCCTTTTGCGTAGTGATAATGTTTTAGCTAACACATGCTCTTGTTTAAGGTTCATGTTTTGTGCAATATATTTCAAAGCAAGATCCATTTTAATTTTTTATTGCACTTAGGATACATTTTAACGCTAAGGGGGGTATTTTTTGTTGGTTCGTTTGAGTCTTCTTGTTTTATGATTTCTTTTAGCCTAGTATAGGTTCATGCCTGTAGGATTTCATGCTTTTATGCTTTTACGGCTTTTGTATGTTCGTTTAGCTTTATTCCCTGTATGATTGAATGATTGTATCCCATAGATGGCTATATGGCTTTTATGCGTGTTTTATTTTTACACTTGTTTTATTTTTACACTTGTATGCTCTTGTGCTTTTAATGCTTATATTTGATTGTATTGCTTTATCTTCTTATATGCCGCCTTTTTGAAATATGATCTTTGTGTGCCCTTAGTGCCATATTTTCCATATATATATTCTTGCATTCTGTCATGTTTTAATGTCGGTATGTGTTTATGTCTTTGCATGCTATGTTTTTTCTTTATATGCTTTCTTTTATGTCATTGTCTTTTCCATCCTCACACACACCACACATAAAGTCTATTTGCTTGCACACACACACACACACTTGCTGGAGGTCTTTTGGGTAGGGGTGTGACCGGCTACATCTCACCTCCCGCATACCTTGCTCCGGCGGGATCGGGTATTGTTGTTTGAGTCTTGTTTTGCGGTCATTTTCTGTGTGAATTTCTTCAAAACTGATACAATCAGAAATAGTTAAATTTGAGTTAAGTTGTGCATGTCGTCTTTAGTAATTCCATGCTAAGAAATAGTTCAATTTGAGTTAAGTTGTGCATGTCGTCTTTAGTAATTCCATGCTAAGATACGTATGATGTGAGTAACATGACATATTTCTTATCTTAGCTTAATAGATATGCTGTCAGCTATAAATCTATGATATTTAACTTTTTCTAATAAGCTTCCCTTTTTTTTTGCAGTGTTGCCTCAAGAAGAAAGTAAGTTTAACTAACCTTAGTTCTCAATTCTTTCTTATTTTTTAATGGGTGATAGTAATTCTATACATTAATTTATTTGTGATAAATGCATCTTTTGACATAAAATTACATCTCACTAATACAGGCACTCCTTTTTGGAAATTGGTCCTCAAGCAATTTGATGACTTGCTAGTTAAGATATTGATTGCAGCGGCTATTGTGTCATTTCTTTTGGCACTAGTTAATGGAGAAACAGGCTTAATAGCTTTTCTTGAGCCTTCAGTAAGTTACATATTATTCTGTTCAGTTATTCTCTGTTGAATGTGCGGTTACTATTGCTGTATTTATATTTTTATGACCTTTTTCTGCAATTCTCTTATATATGATTTAGCAAGTCACCAGCAGTGTAATTTTTTTGTTAGGCACGTAGGCTTATGTTGCAACCAATCATTGTCATCATACAAGATTTTTGGTTTAAACTTTTGTATTTTTTAAATCCATCTAGTTTCCCAGGATTACTATTTTGATATAGATTTCCAATATATCTCCTAGTTCGGTCCACTTAATAAGAACTTTTATTGTCGATACATTATGTATGATAAAAATGTCAAAGTTGGGTAATCCAAATAGCTTAATCTTAGATAATTGAGAATTTAGATCTCTCGGTTTTGAATTTATAGAATCAGATAAATAAGTAATAAATATCAATAAAGTTAAATAAAATTATATTTAAATTTTACAGTTGAAAGATGTATTAAAATAAATTTCAAGTTTGTTAAAAAGTTTCCCGTCTGATTTCTCTGTATAATGTAGTAATTTTGAAGGAGTTGGTTTTAGGGAGGTTAGAAGCTTGGTCTTGAACTTCTAGTTGGTATTAAAATAGTTAAATGGTTGGTCCTCCATTGTTTTAGTTGAAGTAGCTCATCGCTAAATTATCATGAACCACACACATCGTAAATATGTGGATTGATGGTATCTGGTTTGTTTCTCTTCCATTTTCTGTACAGCAGTGAACTGTGATCTATGCTTTTACTCTGTTTTTTGTTTGCTACACCTTTTGTTAGCGGTTAGCCGCTGTTAATACGATGGAGTCACTATTCTTGTTTACGATTAATCTATAGGTGATCTAGTAACGTTGGCCTTTCCATAACATTAGTACTATTGGGTGGCAAGCACATGCGTTATGTGACATAAATTTCATTCGCTGAGTGGGTGTGTGTGTAAGGAGGAAGCACTGTCAAAAATGAATTTTGACTGCCTACAACTAGTATGATTGAATCCAAAATTTTTATTCTGTTGACGCATTGAATGGCTAAATGTTTTTTCAGAAGTTCGATAGGCTTAAATGAACCCTTATCTGTAATAGAAATGAATCAATTCAAATGTGAGTTACAGTGCGTCTATTAAACATCTCTTTTCATCTTTATTAAGTTTTAACTTTTTGACTCACTCTGTCCCATCATTATATTTATATTTCTGTAGTTGCTGATCTGTCGTGGAATTTCACTCTCATGAAGGTCTTCCCATTAATGTACTTTACACAATGCCCTAAATAACACATCGTTCAGGAAAAAAAGTACAAAGTTTATATGATCCTCCTGAGTATCCTCACTTGTTTTTGGGTAAAATAGGCCTAGTTTTTTATGGATATGTCAAATTTATCTTACACTGCTTGCCCCTTAATGCTAGGAAAGTAATTTTTTTTTCCCAGTCTATGATGGCCCCAGAATTGTTGATGTTTTAAATAATTCCTTATAAAGCGAGGTTTGCCTCTCAATTCCTTCAGATGCATAGTTTTCGATTCTCGAGTCTTTGTTGCTTGACTTGCTTCTATGGATCTTATATATTCATGTTTGTGTAACATCACTTGGTGAAAAATGAACAATGCATTTCTTAATAGTAAATACTAGCGGTATACATTAATTGCATTCCTTATGTGAAGAGAATAATAATCGATGCTGACTTTCTCCTTTGACGCTTTCCCTCTTTCTTTATTGTTATTTTTCTTTGTTTTATCTTATTATTCTCCTGCACACTCTCTAGATATCTTTATAACTGAGGCTTGCCCATCATATACAACACCCTTACATGTTTTTTATGTTGGCTTCCAGGTCATCCTCATGATATTAGCCGCAAATGCAGCTGTAGGAGTAATTACAGAAACAAATGCTGAAAAAGCTTTGGAGGTAGGTTCCATTGGGTAGCAGACTTGGTGTATTATGGTTAATGTAATTGATATGGTTTTGGTGGCTGTTTCTGTGAACAGTTGGTTATATCTCGTTGCTTTTTTGATGGTACACGAGTCATTTTCACTTGTTTTATTGAGATTGCATATCAACATGACTTGGGTGGTACTTTATTTCTTGTTGAACCTTTCTGCCTTAATGGGCATTGACATTTTTATATCTCAGAAATGTTTCATTTGGTAGCCTAGCCTATTGAACCTGCCATTATATGTATATCATTCTATTTGAAGGTAGTTTTATATGTTTTTGTTTTCTACTTCTTGTTGCAGGAGTTGCGTGCGTATCAAGCGGATGTGGCAACTGTCATGCGTAATGGTAAACATTTGATGGTACCATTCTATTGGCCAGAAGTGTCTTTTTTGTACTATATCCATGGATGAATGTCAGTCCTAGTATTAGAAGGATTTAGTTCCACATATATTAATATTATAGTAATAATTATAATCCATCTATGGCTGCCTTTACAAGTTTAAATTGTTCTTTTGAGATAAATTGTCCTCTCATCTGCAAAAATATGTGCAGGTTGCTTCTCGATCCTTCCTGCAGCAGAGCTAGTTCCAGGGGATATTGTTGAAGTTAGTGGTATGAGTTTTTTATATCCCCGGCTGAATTCTTAATATTCACCTGCCAAGTTTACAATGCTATTAATGGTTGACATTCTCCCTTTTCTTTCATGTGGTCTTCTCCGATGAATAGTGGGTTGCAAAATTCCTGCAGACCTGAGAATGATCGAGTTGTTAAGTGACCAACTACGTGTTGATCAAGCAATTCTTACAGGTATAGGCTTCACATGTCCTTTTCATTTTGTGATGACCAATCCTTTAATGATTTTTATATGTATCTTGATAGGGCATTTTATGGTTCTAGTTTTATTTGTCTAATATAGGGTTATTATAAACGCCATATATGCATTATCAGTTTCTGTGTCTAGATTGGCTTGTTTACATGCGTATATTATTATAAATACCTGTTTATTGAGAAAATCAAGTTAAATCGTACCTGTATCAAATTTTGACAACAGGTGAGAGTTCTTCTGTGGAGAAGGAGCTCGAGTCTACGCTAACAACCAATGCAGTTTACCAAGACAAAACCAGCATCCTTTTTTCGGTATGTGTTTGAAACAGTTGTAAAACTTGTAACTCTATCTGATACATTGTTAGCTGCTAGTTACATGTGAATGAAATAAAGAAATGAAACAAGGCCTACTCACATAAACTGTGGGAACTTCTAATATCATGTATGGTTATTATACAAAGAAGTCACTAGAGTTTGCGAGAAATTTGTCCTAAGTCACTAAAGTTTCAAAGTTGTCATTCAGGTTACTAAATTATAAAAAACAAACACGTCTATAATTTCAGTGATTTTTACGTATATTTATTGATATGTTAAGTAACATAAATGTCATGTCTTTACAAATTCAGTAACCTGGATGACAACTTTCATAAGTTCAATAACCTGGATGACAACTTTCACAAGTTTAGTAACCTGAATTACAACTTTGAAACTTTGGTGACTAAGGACAAATTTCGTGCAAACTTTAGTAACTTCTATGTATAATAACCCTATCATGTATATGTGTGATTTTCTTTTAAGTTGGTAACATTGACTAGATATCAAGCACTGCCTGGTTTTCTGTTTAGAGAAACAGAAGATATTTATCATGAGCTATGCCTTTTCCTTATGTGTCCTGACGTACTTTTGCATGATCTATATCCTTTAAGTTCATATATAAATTGCATTGTGATATATTTCTGCTTGTTTCTGTTGTAATTTGTAATTGCATTAAACATCTTTAGTTCCTTACATGAGATCCTAAAATATAATTCTCATATGGCCCAAGAACATGCATAATCATAACCATGACCGGGAATAACTTAAAGCTAAATGTTTATTCATATGATAATCATACCCGTTGCCCCAAAGTAAGCTTACTTTGTATCCCTTCGTAAAGCTGTTACAAACTTTAAAATCTTGACAGAAAAATCAAAGATTTTACAAGAAGAAGCAAGTCTCAAGTTGGCATACCAACTGATATGACAATAAACAGCTAACTAGGATGACTAGTCAGGATGCATGTATAAATCAAAGTATGCGACTCCAATCTTTTTGGTCTGCTTTTGGTGCTTTTGAAAAAAATAAAAATAGTCAATAATTTGGCATGGTCCACATTCGTATCATAGAAATTAAAAGAAATTATATGATTACTTTGATTAAATTTGATTGACCAACTCTAAAGGAAATAACCTAATGAGATATGATGTCATGGCCAGGGAACAGTGGTGGTTGCTGGTAGAGCAAGAGCTGTTGTCGTTGGAGTTGGTTCCAGTACTGCAATGGGCAGCATACGTGATTCTATGCTGAAAACTGAGGATGTAAGGTTCATGTACATTTAACACATCGCTTCTTGTCGTCATATCCTTAAATGATTTGTTTTTTAATGCAGGAAGCAACACCACTCAAAAGGAAGCTTGATGAGTTTGGCACTTTTTTGGCCAAGGTTAAAGACTTGCAGTGATTACTCAACATACCTTTTGCTATACTATATTGCCCATTCCAGTATGTCAACTTAGAGGTGGAAAATGGGCAGGTCAAGCAGTTTGGGTAAAAGATCAAACTTGGTTTGGCTTAAAGTGTTTTGTATGAGTCAAAAGGGTTGGGTTTACCTGAAACGGATTCTTTCCAGTTAATATATAAACAAGTAGTGTGTTAGATATGATTGCTACAATTATATTAATAAAATAATAATAATGTTGGTAGTCGAAATTGATTGTAAGAGCTTTATGCATTAAAAAAAGAACTCTCTAAGGCTCTTTTGACCAGTTTGTGCCATTCTACCCACTTGACCGTAAGTTATCGTTTGACCTGTTAGAGAAGACCTCCATAATCAGCCCTTCAAACTTTTGGTGCTTCTTTCTCTCCTTGTAGGTCATAGCTGGTATCTGTATATTGGTGTGGATTGTCAATATTGGCCATTTTCATGATCCTGTCCATGGAGGTTTCTTTCAAGGTGCTGTTCACTACTTCAAGGTAAATATCCAGGATAGGTATATATGCATTTATGTTCTTTTCCACTTGAATGTTGTTGATTGAAGTTATATTATTAAACGAAGGGTAGTCCCTTAGATTTATTCTACTATGTTAATGTTCATGTTTCTTGATCTTCTCAAGGAAGAATTGGTTAGTACAGAGTATATCTTTGTATCAGCTTATAACAAATTTTCAGGAATCTTTGAGAAATTTTCTTTGACTTTACTTTGAACAAATTCTCACTGTATAATTCTCGTGATATATTTTCAATAATTATATCTGTTAGTATCACTGTAACCGTTATTATCATTTTAGTTATTTTTTTATCTATCCCAACAAAAATGCTCGGGGTAATCTGAAGTTTGAACCTTTTCTATGTCAGCTATAGAATATGACTTTACATAAAATTGTGTTTGTATATTACTGTAGTTAATTTATCTTAAACCTGTCTGACCTAATTGATCTTTAACCTTACTAGATTGCTGTTGCCCTTGCTGTTGCTGCGATTCCGGAAGGTCTTCCAGCTGTTGTTACAACGTGAGTGATTTTCTTGTATTTATGCCGAACTGAATTGGCAATGAGCCTTGATAGTATTGTGAGCTCAAGCTACTTGGCTCTGTACCTGTAATGTTCGTTCTATATGTTTCAGCAAGCTAGTCATTAGTGCTGATTATAACATTAATGTGGCAGTTGTTTGGCTCTTGGAACAAAAAGAATGGCTCGCTTGAATGCTATTGTGAGATCATTGCCTTCCGTAGAGACCTTAGGCTGTACAACAGTGATTTGCAGTGACAAAACTGGAACTCTGACCACTAACATGATGTCAGTTTCGAAGGTTGTTTCAGTTTCAATATGTAATCTCAATTTCTGTTCATATCCTATGTGTTATGTTCGTTGAACTCCACTTCAAGATAATAATCTGGTTCACAATATCAGTGGTCATGGTTCTCTGTTTTTATAGGGCAGTTAATAAATTTTGAGCATTGTTATCAGTTCCTTTTGTCTTGAAATTATTCTAATATAATTGCTGGATTTTAGGTTGGAAGAGTCAGTAATACTACTTTCTAACTTTCACAATACTTCAGTTTTGTAAAATTTCTGAACTTTAGGAAAACTACTGGACGTCCTTTCTTCGTTTTGGAAGATTAACATGCTACACAGATGACCTTAATAAAAAAGCAGCAATAATTTCAACAACTGCACTTGTTTTTTCACTGTTGTATGATTAAATTATCAGGGTCTTCTTTATTGTTTGTTATGACACTTCCCGGACCAGTGTATATCATGTAATGTTATTCTATGGACTGCTGTAAATGCTATTTTGGTTTTCTACTGAGACATATAATGCTCTTAAATGCGTGCTATGATATAGTTAACCTCTTCTTTTGGTTATTAATAATCTATCATTACTAAGTTCTTCTAACTATATGTTATCTGTTTTTATCACCAGATTTGTGTGCTTCAGTCTGCTAGTCATGGAGTTGCCACTACGGAGTACAGCGTTAGTGGTACAACTTATGCACCAGAGGGTTCTATTTTTGATGGCACTGGAATGCAGGTAAGTTTTTACGGAAAATTGCCCTTCCATTTTATTTATTTATTTATTTATTTATTTATATTATTATTATTATTATTATTTTTTTAACTTAGTTTTCTTATTCAATTGAAGTGTTGAACTTTCGTTTGTAAACAATAAGCAGGTGTTAGAATTTAGGATACAGCAATGCAAAAAAACCTATATTCACACTTTGATTTGTGGAAATATTAGTTTATTACTTAAAAGAACCTAATAAACATACAGTGAATAATTATCCAAGTTCTGGCCTTCCCCATGGGAGTGGAAATTGGTATATGTATGCCATGTATCCCCATTTAGAGATGCATGCAAGGAACCCATAACAAGTTACAGGTATCAAACGATGCAAACTTACTAGGTACTTTTTGTTAGAAACACTATGCTTACCTTTGGCTATGAAGACATTAGTAGCTACAATTACAGAACCATAGCGTTTGGCCAAAGGCAAACTTTCGGGCTCGTAAGAAGCCATTAGGAAGCTCAACTATCTTCATTCTTCTTCTGTTATTTCCTGTTCCACTGATTAATGCCGTTGTTGATGAGCAAGGAATTTCATAGTGCATTTGCAAGTTAGAATCTGGTACTATAGACTTAAGTGGAGGCAGTGCCGTTTCTCTAGCTACTTTTATGAGGACTAGTGTCTCAATTTAAATTCTCAGAGCTTAGAGTCATAAACTTCATTACATTCTAAGATAGGAACCTGTAAATTATTAAAATTTAGGTACATAGGTGGGTCATGTGACTCCATGAATGGCTATTTCTACTGATGCTACCTACAATTCCAATAATAATATACCAATAAGTAACAATTCTGCTATTACTAAATGGTAAGGTAATCGTCAATCTTACCATGTGCTTGTAAATTTTGCAGCTTGATTTTCCTGCTCAATTTCCTTGTCTCCTTCACATTGCAATGTGTTCAGCTCTCTGCAATGAGTCGATTATACAATACAATCCTGACAAGAGGATCTATGAAAAAATTGGCGAGTCAACTGAAGTAGCTCTTCGTATATTAGCAGAAAAGGTTGATTAATGATATCCATGTTTTTAATTCTCTGGCAACTTTTCATCCATGTTCTTGTTCACCTTGTCATACTGCTTTGTATCTCCACTTCACTTAACTTGTTTTGCTTTTGCTGCTGTTATCAGGTTGGTCTTCCTGGGTTTGATTCGATGCCTTCTGCTCTGAATATGTTGACAAAGCATGAACGGGCATCTTACTGTAATCATTATTGGGAAAACCAATTCAAGAAGGTTTGTCGAATCGATTTTTTAGCCCTTTCATTTGAATTCTACTTGATCTTATGACATTGCATGATCTACCTTATCTATTGCTTTTTGGGCTCAGTAGTTTGTGAATGCGTTTTTATCAGCCCAAGTCGATATTTGTTGGCTTTCCTCATTGAAAAATATCATTCTTGTGTGCTCTTAGGGTGCTGGAACATTTTATTTGCAACTTCATGTAGCAAATTGTTTCTTTTTGTTAATTTATTCTCTCTATTAAAGCTCACTTGGAAATGTGATGTGTTCAGATCTCTCTTTTGGAATTTTCTCGTGATCGCAAGATGATGAGTGTTCTTTGTAGTCGAAAGCATATAGAGATTATGTTCTCCAAAGGTGCCCCGGAGAGTGTACTTTCCAGATGTACAAGTATTCTTTGCAATGATGATGGTTCTACCGCTCCACTAACTGCTAGTATTAGAGCTGAGCTCGAATCTAAGTTTTCCAGGTTAAGGACTATCTACCTTCAATATGATTGCATTTATACTTTCTGGGTTTTTGTTAAAATGAAAAGAAAAAAAATCTATGTTGATAGTTAAGCTTATAAATTACATTATGTTGCATGCTCACATAAGTTTCTATTTTCTATTATAAAACAATAAAGTTGTCTGTTATTGTTCTTCGTCAATCATTCTTTAAATCATCTATCTCACATTTAGTTATTTACTCAACTTGGATAATAGACCATTGAATCATTGATATTCTCTGACCATGACAATTTTAGTGCTTCTCTAGCGTCTGACAACATTTAGCCAACCTACTATGATCTTTTTTAATTCCCTGTGACAAGTTATATTCTTTATGTTTCAGCTTTGCAGGAAAAGATACTTTAAGATGTCTTGCACTTGCTTTGAAAAGGATGCCTACAGGTCATCAAAATATTTCCTTACATGACGAGAAGGATCTTACATTTATTGGGTTGGTACGCTTTCTTTCAAAACAATTTATCTGTATTATAGTTTGTGTTTTTAGATTTTGTTTATTTTTCTTGACAACAAGTAAATCATATAAGCTGTGTAAAAGAGGCAACATTCACTTGAAATATGAACACGCTAAGATTAAAAGTATATCAAAACAATTAATCGATATACCGACTGGTGTTTTATCTGGATGAGAAATGATAGCAGAAATATTAAGTTTCCGATGTGATTGTTAATTAAAAAACCTTCAATTATTTGGTTGTTAATTAAAAAACCATCGTTTATTTATCGAAAACAAAAATACAAGCATTATTTTGAAAACAAAAATTAGTAATGGCTTTTATTGAAGATTAAATGTGTGGTTTTCTATATTAGTGTTCAGTATACTAATTCATATATAGCTGCTCATGGTCATTTTATTGTTTATCCACCCTTTGTTACATATAGGTTGGGATGCTTGATCCACCAAGAGAGGAGGTTAGAAATGCTATACTTTCATGCATGACAGCTGGCATCCGTGTTATGGTTGTGACTGGGGATAACAAGGTAATTTAGCCTTTTCTCTGTCTCCAGAATTGTAAGTGATATGCTTCTATCAAAACTATAATTCTAATCGGCAATGGAACTTTCAGGCTACTGCAGAATCATTGTGCCGAAAGATAGGTGCTTTTGATCACTATGAAGATTTTGTGGGCCGCTCCTTCACGGCTTCTGAGTTTGAGGACCTTCCAGCTTCTGAGAAAATAATGGCACTCCAACGGATGACACTTTTTACTAGGTAAAATTTGTCTTATTATATTTTCTTTTATGGCTGTTTTTGTGCATTCCATGTATAACTTCTTATAACAGACACTATATACACCTGGCGAGTTAGGTTGCTGCTTTTCTTTAGGAAAGTAGAATCCTTATAGAAAGATGAGAAGTACAGTAGCTGCTAAATCGAAGATGGACACATTTTGACAGCAGTATTTTGTTTTAGTCAACAGTTGTATTCTCCATAAAGATTTTCTTAGATCATAACTTTTGAAGTTAGAAATGAGTAAAATTAATTATGACGTATTTGAAGTTGGAGGCATGTTATTACTTAATTATTAGGAGATCGATTGCGCTATTCTGGCTTAACTTCTAGTTCATGAGCATAGATGAGCTGTACCTATCCAAAACTTTTACATGTTAGAAAACTCATGGTTTAGCATTTGTGAGTAAAGAGTTTCTTCAACGATCTTATAGTTACTATACTAGAGGAAGAGGATTGAACTAGTCACTTTCTTTTACATTTCTTAAAAAACCATCACATGTTTTTTATAATGTTCATATGCATTATCTTCCTGTTTTTGTATACTTTCTTTTAAAATAAAACTACTAAATGTCTGTTCATATTGTTTCCTTCAGGGTTGAACCATCTCACAAAAAGATGCTGGTGGAAGCACTACAACAGCAAAATGAAGTGGTAAGTCCATTGAATATCCCTTGTGGTTGTAGATATATGTTAAGTTTAAGACTATAGTTTGGTTGAACCATTTCAAATTATTTATTTCTCTGTTACTGCCATCTCCCAATAACTTCATTGACCTCAGCCGGCGTTGCATTTGTTTTGCTCAAAATGATGATAATTTATGGTTTGGATATTTCAGTATCTTAATATTACTTTTTCCGGGTAAAAGGCCTACTATCTATTGTCTTGTAGGCAGTTTGTCCATCTTCTTTGGATGGGCACATTTCATGCTCACTCCTTTTGCAGTAGACTGATATAATTAGTACTCACGTCTCATTCTTTGAACATAAATATCGATTTCTGACTAAGGTTTCAGTTCTGGATGCAGTTCAGCTGCAAAGTAGATAGGATGGTATTGTTAGATGTCTAGTTTACATGCAAATAATTTACATAATAATAATGAAGCCCAAAGCATTTCATTGGTAGGGAAGAGAAGGTTAAAAATAATCTAATCATGTCTTTGAAAAAGTTGTAATTGCTGCTTTAGAAAACTAAAGGTACCCTACAAACTTAGAGTAGCTGTTAGACACATTGTAACTATTGTTTTAGAAAACTTAAGGCGCCATATAGATTTCGTAATTGGTTGCTTTAAAACTATTGTTTCACCTTCACATGTCTGCTATTCTCGGACACCCTAAATTGTACAGGAGTGTTGGCTAGTATTTGTCATTGTGCCTATCCAAGTTCTCTTTCTAACGACCATACTTCTCGACTTCTGCATGTCTACTTTTCCCCAAATGATAGTGTATTTTGTTTCGAAGGTTGCCATGACTGGAGATGGGGTTAATGATGCACCTGCTTTAAAGAAGGCAGATATAGGGATTGCCATGGGATCAGGAACAGCTGTAGCCAAGGTGCTAACATGGTTCTATTTTTCGTTTGCACCACCTTTACTTATGATTAACATTCCTCTAACTGGATCATTGTCATTGTGCTTGATATCAGAGTGCTTCAGACATGGTTTTGGCTGATGACAATTTCGCTACAATTGTTGCAGTAAGCCTCTTGTGTGCTGTCAGTTTGACTAACATTTTTATGCATGCAATAAATTGTGGTTGCAAAAGAATATTTATAAGTTTATACATCTTAATTGATCCCTTCTATCAATTAATCCAATTGATTGTAACAGGCTGTTGCAGAGGGCAGAGCTATATACAATAACACGAAGCAGTTTATCAGATATATGATTTCTTCTAACATTGGAGAAGTAGTTTGTATCTTCGTTGCAGCTGTACTTGGAATACCTGACACTCTTGTCCCTGTAAGCTGCTTCTCATCTCGGTACTTGTATGATATTACATTCTTGTTTCCCCCATTTGCTTGCTGTTATCATCTGAAGAAAAGACCTACTATGCTAATAGTCTTGTTATATCCCACGAATTATGGGTTAAATATTTTTATGTAAGCTTGAATTCTTTGTGTGCCACTTTCTAGATAATGCTCATTATTTAGAGATATCTCAAAGAGAGAAGTAGAAAAGTTATGAAAGATTTTGTAAACAGTTGTATCATGCTATATTCTCTTTGTCATAAAGCGGAGTGTATCTTTATAATGTTATATATTAGATAACCCTGAATGTCTTGATATCTAAATCACAAGTCACTATGATTGTTTGGTATGTTCGACTTTAGGTGTAAAAATGGCGCTCTTAAGATAGTTAATGACACGAGAAAAGCTACAATTAATATTCTAGTTATATCCCACCCAGGATTCTTTACTTAAAACATTTTTCTTATAATTTATCTTTTGAATTAAAAAACCTACTTCCTAGCCGAGCTACATGACCAAATACTTTTGGATTGTATGACAGACCATTATTTCATTTTTGATCCTGTGTGCATGGACTTGAGCTAAGTTGTCATAATTGAGCCAATGCCGGCATACCTGTTTATTGTACTAGGTGATGTTAGAGATTGTATTTATACGTCAAGGTCAGTACTTTTGTTGGTTTACTTATCGACCTTACGAAATGATAAATCATTCTTTACAGGTGCAACTTCTTTGGGTGAATTTGGTTACAGATGGATTACCTGCTACGGCTATTGGTTTCAATAAGCAAGATTCAGATGTTATGAAGGCTAAACCTCGAAAGGTACCCTTTCTGTTACTTGCTCTTTCTTACAACTCATCTTACATGGCAACCTTAAATTGTTCATGTCTTTTTTCCCATATTTTTTCTAGGCTGAATGTCAAAGTTTTTTTATGGCAAGCCTATAATATATACTACCATGTTTAAATTATGCTATGATATGTTTGATTGGCGTGTGAAGCGATGGATAAGGTTTGATATGTGTGTTTCCGCTAGAATGGGAAGCACATTATAGTTTCCACTAAAATATGTAAACTACAGAACATAGGCTCCCAATATCAGAGAGCTTTAACATTTAAAGTATATTTAACTTTTTTTTGCCTTACCTTGCATTGACCATGCATCATACAACTTTTAACTTGCAACATTTTGAATCACAGGTTAACGAAGCTGTTGTCAGTGGGTGGCTATTCTTCCGTTATTTAGTGATTGGAGGTAGTCATAACATAATCTGCTGAGTGCACCAACATAAATGCATACTATTATTAATATTTAGAAAAAGACGCATTGCATATATATGAATGTACATGTGATCCCTTTTTCAGTTATTGCTCTTCTTAAAGGTACCCTGTGTGGGGAAAAAAAATCTAGCTAGTATTGAGAAACATCATTGATGCAGATAAAAAGGTTTTTCAGGCTCTATATTTTGCTTATTAGTTGTGTCGTATGCTTGGGTAGATATTTGTTGAAACTAAATGTATTGCAACCTGACCAATTTTCAACATTCAATATTTTGATCTTTCAATCTTAGTGCAATGCACAATGAGTAAGAAAGATGGTTCTATATGATTAACTGATGTGACAAACTTATCTTTTTCATGCAGCTTATGTTGGACTTGCAACTGTCGCGGGTTTCATATGGTGGTTTATTTACTCAGAAACTGGTCCAAAGATACCATATAGTGAACTTGTAAGTCCTTAGGTGTCAGTCATGTTCACTATTAATTATCTTTTTATATGGAACCAATTTTGGATCATAAAAGATAGTAATGCTTTTAAAGAAGACATAATCTAGAAACTTCTACGTAGATTAGTATTTAGATAGTGCAAAGTAAGTGACTGCCATGCAAGAAAACAGCAGTTTGGTGTAGAGAATCATATGATTTTGATTTTCTATGTTGCTTAGGTTTTTTCAGTTTCAAGCATTAATGTACAAATTTCTGCAAGTTTTTTATATGCATGTTCTTGAATTATTTCTTCTGCTGCAGATGAATTTTGATAGTTGTCTGAAACGCGAAACTACATACCCTTGTAGTATATTTAGTGATAGACACCCCTCAACTGTCTCGATGACAGTGCTCGTTGTTGTTGAAATGTTCAATGCTTTGAACAATCTAAGTGAAAATCAGTCCCTCATGTGAGTGTTTATACTCTTTTAAAGTATTTCTTGAGGGTTGAAGTTGGAGGATTTGCGTTAGTTAACAATATACGCTTGATGGTAATTTTCAGTGTTATACCACCCTGGAGTAATTTATGGCTTGTTGGTTCTATTGGCGTGACCATGTTACTTCACTGCCTCATTTTGTATGTGCAACCACTTTCGATTCTCTTTTCTGTAAGTTTCTATTCTCCCTTGATTCTTTCATAGAGTAATGTTTTGTCTTTTTTACGGAAATAACATTTGAAACGCTGAATTCTCCATCACAGGTGGTGCCATTAACGTGGGATGAGTGGACCACCGTCTTGTATTTATCGTTTCCTGTAAGTTGTTTCATCTTCCTAAGTATTACTGATCTGAATGCTTTTGTCAACCTAACGAAATATTTATGTTTCTCTTTACGCTCTCAAAGAAAGTAAAATCTCGAAGGCCTTTTTTTAATCAAATATTGATATTTTTAATAATCTTAGAAGCACAGCAAGAAAAGTTTAATTCTAGAAATGTTAATCTTCCTTTCAGTTGTTCCGTTATCATATATCTTGTGGCTCACCATTCTCCACCACATTGTAATAATTGATATGTTATATATGATTATATTTCACTAAGATTTATACATATACAAACAAGGAGTATCAAATATGTGCAAGTCTTAAGATTATGGACGTAGAACAATTTTATAGAACATGTTTTAAGTTCAGCCCAAAAAACAAAACCTGACACTTTTTAGTTTTTATCGTGCAAAATTTTGTAAATAGGAAGCATAACGGTTCCAAAATAATGACACATTTGATGTTTTTTCATAATTTGGACTGGCCGGTATCTACTATGTATAATTTTGTCTATCGATCAGTCATGTCATGATATGTCGTACCTAGAAGCTAAACCTATCTAATTACAACTCTCAATCTTAATGCATTTGTCGACAACATCCTCTAAAATCTAGTAATATTGTGGTGGATATTCTCCTAATTATATAACGTATAATCTTGACAATTTGAGTTACTTAGCTATATAATGTATAATCATCGCACTTCAATTTTTCAAGATTCTTATATTTCTTTCGTTGCCTGCTTTTGTTTAGCTTGTTTGGTTATCTGTTAATCTTTGATTATGTGTAATGCCTTCGCATGCTTTATGTAGGTAATAATTATTGACGAGATACTGAAATTTTTCTCTCGAAATCCCATCGGTATGTCTCTCATTACGTTTCAGATCTTATAAAATAGTTATGCGTTTCTCTGTTAACAATAATCAGGACCTGCACTTGATAGAAGTCAATCCATTGACCAAGTATCATGCTTCACCAGACCAAGTATCATGCTTCACCAATCTTTAACTTAAGAACTTTGACACTATGATGTGAGGGAATTTTGTATCAAGTGGACATAGGGAGGGGTTGTGGGGTAGGTCATTTATAGCTCGTGATGACAGTCGATAGTTATATAACTGTTATCTTAAAGAATTCACTTTAGATAAGAAAACATAAACAAGTAACGATACTTGTTTCAAGTCCTAAGTAATGTACTCTCTACCCTCCTTTTTAGACCCCAATAAAATGCAACACTTTTTTGCCCCGTGATAATCGTTAGTAAAAAGTTAGTAATTTTAGTTTTTATTATTGACAAGTTTGCTAGTTGTCCGCATATAGGTCTATGTTATTTCAATTTTAAATCGAACATAATAATCAGGGTCATTTTGGAGATATGATCAGATAGGCAAATATATATTGCATTTTGCTTTTAATGGATGTGAGTATAAAACAGTGTTGAAGATTGTTGATGCTAGATGCCATGGCTCTTAGTGAACATGCCTTTTTGGTGATAATCTAATGG
>OU343220.1:109799858-109871307 GCA_910596185.1 Chrysanthemum makinoi
AATTATAAAGACAAGAATAAAAATAAAACCCCTAGCCTCAGATATATATACACAAGCAAACTTGGTGAACAAGTTGGTTTTTCTTTCCTTGTTTTGTCCCTATGGCCGACGGCAGATAGGAGTCCCCAAAGGGATTCCTGAACCTTCCCAACTTTTGCAATTTAGTCCTTTTCCATAAACATTTAACGACCGCTAATCCATTACATTAATTACTTAACGCCCGTTAGTTATTTCGTTTAATAAATAAATAAATATAACATTTATATTTAATTATTAACTTTAAATTCTCATAATGCAGTTTTGTAGTAATCCCATAGTCTCAGTTCATCCTAACACACGCCTATTAATTTATTGTCCATAAAACCAAATAACTCATGGAATTTAATATCATGTATGTTATTATACAAAGAAGTCACTAGAGTTTGTTTAGAAATTTGTCCTAAGTACCAAAGTTTCAAAATGGTCATTCGGTTACTAAATTATAAAAACAAACACGCCTATAATTTCAAAGTGATTTTACGTATATTTATTGATATGTTAAGTAACATAAATGTCATGTCTTTACAAATTCAAGAACTGATGACAACTTTCATAAGTTCAATAACCTCGATGACAACTTTCACAAGTTTAGAACCCAATTACAACTTGAAACTTTGGTGACTAAGGACAAATTTCGGGGTAAACTTCTTTAGTAACTTCTATGTATAATAACCCTATCATGTATATGTGTGCTTTTCTTTTAAGTTGGTAACATTGACTAGATATCAAGCAATCGCCTCGTTTTCTTCTTAGAGAAACAATAAGATATTTATCATGAGCTATGCCTTTTCCTTATGTGTTCCACGTATTTTGCATGAGCTTATATCCTTTTAGTTCGGATATAAAGTGCATTGTGATATATTTCGCTTGTTTCGTTGTAATTTGTAATTGCATTAAACATCTTTAGTTCCCTTATATGAGATCCTAAAATATAATTCCTATATGGCCCAAGAACATGCATAATCATAACCATGACCGGGAATAACTTAAAGCTAAATGTTTATTCATATGATAATCATACCAAGCAATTCCAAAGTAAGCTTACTTTGTATCCCTTCGTAAAGTCAGTACAAACTTTAAAATTGACGTAAAATCAAAAGATTTTACAAGAAATAAGTCTCAAGTTGGCATACCAACCGATATGACAATAAAATGTTTTAACTAGGATGACTAGTCAGATGCATGTATAAATCAAAGTATGACTCCAATCTTTTGGTCCGCTTTTGGTGCTTTGAAAAATAAAAATAGTCAATAATTTGGCATGGTCCACATTCGTATCATAGAAATTAAAAGAAATTATATGATTACTTTGATTAAATTTGATTGACCAACTCTAAAGGAAATAACCTAATGAGATATGATGTCAGCCGCTGAACAAAGTGGTGGTTGGCTTGTAGAGCAAGAGTCGTTGTCGCTGGAGTTGGTTCCAAAGATCGCAATGGGCAAAGACACGTGATTCTATGTCAAAATCGAGGATGTAAGGTTCATGTACATTTAACACATCGCTTCTCATCGCCATATCCTTAAATGATTTGTTTTTAATGCAGAAGCAACACCACTCAAAAGGAAGCTTGATGAGTTTGCACTTTTTGGCCAAGGTTAAAGACTTGCAGTGATTACTCAACATACCTTTTATATACTATATTGCCCATTCCAAGATGTCAACTTAGAGGGAAATGTAAGGTCTCGGCAAATTTGGGTAAAAGATCAAACTTTATTTGGCTTAAAGCCAAGTGTTTTGTATGAGTCAAAAGGGTTGGGTTTATTCAAAACTGATTCTTTCCAGCTAATATATAAACAAGTAGTGTGTTAGATATGATTGCTACAATTATATTAATAAAATAATAATAATGTTGGTAGTCGAAATTGATTGTAAGAGCTTTATGCATTAAAAAAAGAACTCTCTAAGGCTCTTTTGACCAGTTTGTGCCATTCTACCCACTTGACCGTAAGTTATCGTTTTTCTTAAAAGTTTCGGATAGTAATCATAGATTGGTCAATGAAGATCGCCGGTTAAATGAAATAATCTTTTAAAGATTAAAAAAACTTTAATCGTATCTGAGATAAGGTTATTGATTCATGAGTTTTTCTTTGAGTCATGTATCTCGAGTCAAGGTCTAGTTTTGTGTTAGAGATGGGATTGAAGTTATAAGAGGTGGATGAGTTAGCTTTGTGATTTGTTGAAGGAGTTGTATTATTTTTTTTAGATCTCGTGTAACTTCTTCGATTCATTTCTTTTTCATTTTGAATAATCATGAACTGATGATGGTTATGTAACTGGAGGTCAATGAGTTTTGGGTACTTGGTATGTTGGTCCTTATGAGAGTCAACAAATCGCTTTGCTTATTTATGGTATACAAGTCGCTTTTGACTCAATAGTCACAAAGCATACGCTCAACTCGCTTCCCATATTGTATCTTGAGTCAAAACTCAAAGATTTATAAACAAGTCAGCTTTAACACCTCAAATCGCTTTGACCATATACATTGAACTGACAACTTGTCAAGCAAGTCAGCTTTGACTTTTGACTTTTTCCGGCGATTTTCCGACCAAGTTTCCGACCATCTTCATACATAACCCAGAAAAATATCATAAAGATGCATCCTTTTTGACCCATTTTGACCACCAGACTTTCACGATATGGTAACAAAAAGTCATAAATAGTAAAAACAATCTTGTTGGATACAAAATGACACAACAGATATGTTAACAATAATAGACTGAGACATTTTGTTTAGACCAAATACATGATACATAAAAGGTTGTTTAAAAAACTGATATTACTTTAAAGTAGGAAAAAAAAATTCCGACACACAAAATTGGTACAAAATCAGTTTAAAACAAGTATCAAAAACCAACATAAATCATTAAACAAAGTAACCATGGTACGAAATCACACAAATCAACACAACACAATAACCATGGCTCTGATACCATTTGTAGGATCATACATATTGTGTTGATGATGATTCGGGTGGCCTTGGATGGTGATGAATCAAGAATGCCATAGTTTAGAGAGAAGAAGTAGAGGTAGGTGTTTCTTGAAAGTGAGTTGTTAAACAAAAAATGAAATGTTAGATTGAAAAGCACCACCCCTTCCAAGGATGGAAGGGGTATTTATACTTACAGATCAGACGCTCACTGATCGTGCATAGCTACTGGTAAAGACTCCGTCTTCCTCCACGGTGTTATACTAAACTAATCTACGCTACTAATTAACTAATTAACTACTAAACAACGTAAATAACTACAAGTCTACAAGCTAACATATGCTAGACCATAATGGGGTTAACCGACTTTCACATGGAATTTCCAATTCCTAACACACTTATCTTATATTTTGTAAGAAAGTTAACTAGTTTTTGAAAGAAAACTAGTGTTTGATCTTCGTTTTTGGAAGTTTTCAAGAAAGAGTCGTTATAATCTTCAAATAACTTCAAGTCTCCAAAAGGACGTTGTTATAATCTTCTTTCTTCTTCTGTTCTCAAGAAGGCATTGTTATAATCTTCTAATAGCCTCGGTTTTCGAAAATTACAAATTCTAATACAAGCTCCGCTTATATTTCCTTTTTCCATAATACTAAGTCAGAACACCCCAACCCAAGGGTAGTTGTCACATTCTCAAGCGTCATATCGAACGTATAATTAAAATCTTTACAAACGGAATCCTTAAAATGAAGTATCAAATAAGATAATCAATTTAATCGACAAGGAAATACAATGTTCCAAAATGAAATGAAATCTCAAAACAAAACTCTTCAAGATAAGTCCAAATAATAATCAACTAGGGTTGGTCCACTGGATAATCCAACTCTGGCCCATCAAAGCCCATCTTCAAACCTAAAACCTGCCGCAGGAAAAGAAATGCGGCTGAGCTTAAAAAGCCCAAAGGAATGATATAACAAAACAAAAGCTAAATAAAAGCATAATCGAAATGAAACAAAGGAACTGATAAAAGGTCGCAAGTAAAAGAGAACAATGAGTCAATGAGGATCCCCGCAGATACAATTATACGATATCCGAAAGAACAGATAACAAAGAGAACGGCAAAGCAAGGCATCGATGACATATAAGTAAGCACACATACAAGAGCATACAAGGAATCGGAAATCGCAGAAACACATAAGCCACAGTGGAAATCTAAAAGCTAGCGGAAGCAACTAATTAGAAAGTGAGCATGGCAATCACACAAGTCAAGTAACCCACAGTCAATAACATAACAAAGATTATAATGAAATAAAACATGGCAGATCAACAATAAGCGATAAGGATAGTAAATGAAGGTCATAGTCCACGAGATTAAAAAAACGAAGTATACAAGATAAACAGATCAACAATTGGTTTCACACCAGCATGGTCACCATACAAATCAGAGGTTCAAATAACAATAGGATGACATGTATTCAGATGACAACAGTTGAATCATACAATTGCATATTAATCATATCAGTAGCAGGTAAACAATAGTCACATAAGACAAGCAAATAGCACAATCAAATTCAATAAACATATAACAACCCAGACGGAAACGGAATGATAGTGGAATGAGTCACATAAGGTACAAAGTAACGGGCAATCAATGAGAATATGGTGTGGGGTAAAATGACGCATACAATATAGGTATATCAATAGTGTAAGGGTTGTCAAATCCATCCCAGCCAAAGCAGAAATGCAATCATATCAATAGTGGCAATAGCGCCCTAAACAATAGTAACCATCGTGATTCGGAGGGTGACCTCGAATACCGCATAATAGAGGGGAGACCTCAGTAACCAATGGAGTAGCTAGCTCCCCAGATGAAGACGCTGCAGATGTACACGACATCATTCACCGAACAGATCGATACAGATAACAAATCTAGGATGCATCCATATCCCTCGCAAATAAAGTGGCCATTCCAATACATATATCCTAAGCGCGATTAATCAATACAAATATGGGGACGTGTGTAACATCACTGCATTACACGGAGTCATGCCATTGGTGTATCAATGACACGGACATGGAACCCCCATGCCTAGTGAAACATATTTGGCTCGGGTATCAAACTGAAGGGTCAAAGCATAATCATATCATAAGTTTCATATCAAAGGTTCATATCAGAGTTCCATAACATAGGTTCATAATCATAAGGTTCATAATCATAAGGTTCAAAATCAAACAGCCACATAGGAGATTCCAAAGGGAGCATAGCAAAGTTATAGGAAGCCCTAATAAGAAGGCCTGAGTAAAAGTATAACAGTCCAAAGCTAATACCAAAGGATGAATGCGAATCATGAGAAACCTTAAGAGGTAAGGTCAGAATATCTGTACCTTAAAACAAATGAGAGAAAAGCAAACGAATGAATGAACACAAGATACAACGCCGCGTCTCCTTCAACGAATCTATACAATTATGCACCCGTATTACACTTATTAGTTCATTTAAGTCATAACGGATTTATTGCTTATATAAACCAGATTAATATTCTTAGAGCTATTAAGCGTATTCTCATTTTTAGTAATTGACCGAGTTAAAATACTTTAGAGTAATAATCATTAATTAGCCAAACTTAGGGTCTATGGCTACAAGTGATTTAACTTCAAAACTTAATAATATCATTATGATAGTTTAAGGTTGTAATATGCCATTTATAAAATCCAAGGTTTGAATGTTCCAATTTCCCAAAGATGAAGGTTTAAAGTTTAAATAACTCAAATGTAAAATAACATTCATAAATTAAGACGTATACTAAAAGATACAAATTCAATTTCATAAACCATTTTCCATACTATGCTCAATAAATTTTTACGACCGCTCACGGTTCAAGTGACTAACATTTACTTAACTTAGTAAACATGCATTACTACTAACCCTCACTCATCTTCCCCACACACGTTCAAAACACAAAACGATCCACCCATAAACTCCGCGATCACCCTCGAACTCACCCCTACAAGACCATGCTTTATATCACATCCAATAGATAATTATTTTTTTGAACCAAATCCTTAACGTAGCACAATTGAATTTTAAAAAAAAACCACACAAGACCCATGCATGCAATTAGACTCAACGTATACATCTCATGATCATATACACAATTTTTAGATTTGGTTCAAGTATGCCCATATTAAAAATCATTTAATCTATCACTTACAAGTACATGATCATACTTTTATTTTTCTTGGATTGTGTTAGTTTTAAGGTGGCTAAAAACTTGTCATAATAAGGTCTTAATATCCATAATGACAATACACAAGAATACATTTGAAAGACAACACCCAAGAATGAAAGTCGACATATCGGTTTTTAACTGATTTATGTTATTCATATCATGATTAGAACAAGCAGGTTGTGTTGAGTTTTACATGTCCTTTACATATGTTTATACATGGTTCGAATTACTAGATCTTAAAGTGATTACGAGAGTACCTCTTAATCGATCAATGAACAACAAGGAAACGAGAAACCGAAACGAATCTTATTCAAACAACCCTCCTTTGGCCCTAGAAAACAGCGACCAGCAGCAGTCCAAATGATCACCCTTCGAACCCAATGAATCACGATCTATACCCATGTCGCAGCCTCCTTTAGACACCATTTTCAGCTCCTTGATTGCCTTGAATTTCGGATGCGAGAGAAAGGACCTCCTGCCACATTTTTTGGTAGAAGAAGCTAGGGTTTTCTTGTGTTTATTTTTTAGAGAAAAAATATGAGGAAATCAAATGAGATATGAATGAGATTATATGGGGTAATATAATGATGAGTGAGGCGTTTTTTCTTGGCCGACTAAAGGGGAGTGGGGCGTTTAATATGGAAGACAAAGAATCAATTTATACACTTGCCAAAAATACAATGTTTAATTTAAATAGTCTAGTATATGTATTTAGCTAGTCCATTAGACTTAATATTGTGTTACATTTATTTTGTTGTATAAGTGTAAGTTATATTTATTATCAATGTCTTGAATAAATCATTTACAAATTCCATAATTAACGTACTTAACGAGCTCGCTTTATTTGACGGATTATCAAGTGCGGGGTATAATAGTCTTTTAACGCTTCTATTTTGTGGTTTTACACAAGCTTTCTATATTAAGGTAAGTATTTATAAGACTCAAACTTATTTAAATACTTATAAACTTTGTTAGTTTGTTTATTGTATTTATAAACTCTTAATATATAATATAATCAAGTAATTAAAATACATGTTTTACGTATTGAGCACTACAACACTAGGGAACTTCATGTGAGGGGTTCATTTGGGTAAAAGATCGATGAGTTCTTCGGATTTACGAATTAAAGTATCCTAGCCTCTAACGCTCTTTGCATGACCTCTGAATTATGATGGTATGAGATATACAAACCAAAACAATTTCTATTAACAAACATACAAATACTACATCATGATCAATATAATGGCATATATAGGCTCGTTCATGTTTTCTTAGGCATTATTCCAAACCTAAGTTGCAACAATTATTTTAGGTTGCACGTAGGTTTCCCGGCTATTCCATCGATTTCGATATACCTTCAAACATTCTTAAACTCTCGGTGAGTTTCATAGCCCCTACTTTTATGTGTTTTGAATTACTTTTGGGGGAGATACATGCTCAACTATTTTCATTTAATTTCACAAGTACTCTAAACTTTTGACGATTACCGTGAGTTTCATAGCCCCTACTTTTATATGTTTTGAATTACTTTTGGGGGGAGATACATGCTCAACTATTTTCATTTAATTTCACAAGTACTCTAAACTTTTGACGATTACCGTGAGTTTCATAGCCCCTACTTTTATATGTTTTGAGTTACTTTTGGGGGAGATACATGCTCAACTATTTTCATTTACTTTCACAAGTACTCTAAAATTTTAAGGATTACCGTGAGTCATAGCCCCTACCCTTTTAATACTTGTTTTACAAACTCTTTGGGGGAGATACATGCTCAACTACTGGCTTTTACTTTTACAAATACTCAAAACATTATACTTGATTGCGTGATATATGATTATGTTAAACTTTTTTGTGCTATCCTTGAGTACATTATACTTAATTGCGTTATTCAACTTAGTGGCTCCAAATTAAGTTGTTGGATGACCATTAATCTTTGGGAAGAGGCTCCCAAGATGCGGCATCAGTGGCTCCAAATTAAGTTGTTGGATGACCATTAATTTAGTGGCTCCAAATTAAGTTGGAAGGCTATTAAATTAGATACATCCCAAATTAAGTTGTTGGAAGACCCTTGTGGTGACATTTATACTTTTTACTACTATGATACATGCATACATGATTGACATACTATATTTTAGTAGTGGGTTGTAAATACACAGGTTGCAAGTTTTGTATGGGCGGAGCTTGGAACTGAGTGGATTTACAATGCCTTTGCTGTGTGAACATTCTTTAAAGGCTTATATGTTAAACAAACTCTATGAACTCACCAACCATTGTGTTGACACTTTTTAGCATGTTTATCTCAGGTCATAAGACGATAGCTAGAGTTTGAAGCATAGAGTCGCACGACATATTTTGAAGACTTACACTTTTATCATTTACCATTCGAAACATTTTGTAAACATTTATATATTATACTTTGGGACCTCATGTTTGTAACTCCGAATTTATCAATCGAATGGTAACTTTTCAAAACGTCTCATTTAGAGGTCGTTTCTATAACTTGTACTTTGTATTATGAAGTAGCACCCGGTGACACAATCTTCCGCTGCGACCATTTTGGGGGTGTTACACCAAGCTTTGTCATCATCAAGAATACTGAAGTTATCTTTTTGATAGTTCTTTCCTCCCTCCTTAGAAGTGTTGTGTTGAAGGCATTAGTGAAAGGTGCCAAAGGGTCAAGTCGAAGGCATTAGTGAAAGGTGCCGAAAGGTCGTATCGAAGGCATTAGTGAAAGGTGCCAAGGGAGTACATTCGATATGGTGCATCGATGTACAAGATAGATAGTCCGGGTTAAAGGATATTGATATCCTTATGATAGTGTAATAGGAGGTGTCTCCTTTGGGGGTAGTCGTGTAGTGGTGTAGTGTTGGGTAGTAGTTCCTCCTTTGTAATGGAACTCGGTATCCAGCCTTGTACCGGATAAAGTGTAGGCGACTTGGATAGTTTGGTTCTACCTCGGAAGAATTCTGGTCCGCGGATAAAGTGTAGGCGACTTGTGATAGGTTTGGTTCTACCTCGTGGAAGAATTCGGTGTCTAGCCTTGTACCGGATAAAGAGCAGGCGACGTTGTGAAGGCTTCTCCACCGCATTAAGGAGCTTGTGTTATGTAGTGCTTACGAACTCTCGAGTGGGGAACTCGGGGAGTGGAGTAGGGAAAGGAAGGTGTCCTTGTAGCCGAACCACTATAAATACTCGTGTCGTGGTTTTGTGTTCTTTTACTTATCTTTGCATTACTTATTTATATGCTTATCTATCATCATCCAACACACACATTAAATAGATTGACATAAGTCGATCTAAATAGTTTAAAACGAAGTTTTAGTCGGTAAAACTATTCAACCCCCCCCCCCCTTTCTAGTTTTCCACACTTTTGATCAATTTGAAATTCTTAGTAAAAAAATTCAAAACAAACTAGATAGTCAGATTTTGTCAATAAGAACGGATCATGGTCGTGAATTCGATAATGAAATACAATATAGAACATTTTGTTATGCCAATGGCATAATACATAATTTTCACTCCTGTACTAGCCAAATGGTCTAGTAGAACGTAAAAACCAAGAGATGAGTAGAACAATGCCTAATAAACAGAACATACCACAAAAGTGTTGGTGTAACGCCGTTGACACCTTTGACCTACATTTTAAATAGAGTATTAATTCGGCAATTTTGAAAAAACACCATACAAACTATATAAAGGTAAAAAGCCTACGCTAGGATACTTTAGAGTTTTTGGAAGTAAATGTTTTATTCTAAACACTAAGGATTACCTCATCAAATTTGACCCAAAGTCTTATGAAGGTGTATTCCATGGATATTCTCAAAATAGTAAAGCTTATATTGTTTTAAACAAAGAAGCCATAAGATCGAGGAATCGTAAATGTTACATGTGACGAAAGTCCACCTCCCTCTAAGACATCACCTTTGGTAGATGATTACTTAGTTGAAAGTTAACTTGTTGAAAACCAAAGAATCTAGATAATGACAATGAAGATGAACTATTAAATAAAGAAATTGTCAATATCAAAGAGTTTAAAAGTCATCCATTAGATAGTGTCATAGGAAAAATTAATGAAAGAACCTTAAGATCAAAAGTCCAAAATCGTAAGTAACTTTGTTTTGTATCAACCATTGAACCCAAAAATATAAATGAGGCTATAAAATATGAATCTTGGGTCCTAGCAATGCAAGTAGAAATAAATCAATTTGTTAAAAATGATGTTTGGACATTAGTACCTCAACCAAAAAGTCAAACTATAATTCAAAATGGGTCTTTCAAAATAAAATGGATGAAAACGGTTTCGTGTCTAGAAACAAAGCTAGGCTAGTAGCAGAAGGTTATAATCAACAAGAAGGCATTGAATACGATGAAACTTTTGATCCGGTTGCTAGGCTCGAGTCTATTAGAATTTTACTTGCATATGCATGTGCACATAATTTCAAACTTTTTCAAATGGATGTCCAAAGTTCATTTTTAACGGATTTATAAATGAAGAAGTATATCTCGCATAACCTTTGGGTTTCACCAATTTTAAAAAACCAAATCATGTTTATAAACTTAAAAAGGCTTTATACGGACTTAAGCAAGCACCAAAAGCATGTTATGTTCGACTTAAAACATTCTTAGTTGAACATAAGTACACCATGGGTTTAGTGGATAACACTCTCTTCACCAAGAAAAAGGATTCACATATTATCATTGTCCAAATATATGTGGATGACATCATATTCGGATCAACTTGTCAAGAGCTATGTGATGATTTTTCAAAAATCATGCACGACGAGTTTGAGATGAGTATGATGGGAGAACTAAACTTTTTCTTAGGACTTGAAATCAAACAATTAGAAAACGGAATGTTTTTTAACCAATCTAAATACATAAAAGATATTCTTAAGAAATTTAGTCTTGAAGACTCTAAACCTATTAAAACACCCATGTCCTTGGAAACCAAACTTACCAAGGATGAAGAAGGTGACTCGGTAGATAATACTAAATATAGAGCAATGATTGGTAGTCTACTTTATCTTATGGCTAGTAGACTTACATTATAGTGTTTGTCTATGTGCTCGCCAAGAAAATCAAAAGACATCACATCTTGAAGTCAGAAATGAATATTTAGATACATAAAAGGTACTAAACACCTAGGATTATGGTATCTAAAAAGGAACGGTGTTGAAACCATAGTGTATGACTCAATTTCATGCCGGTGCTATGTTGATAGAAAAAGCACAAGTGATATTTGTACTTTTGTTGGACATTGTCTCACCTCATGGTTCTCTAAGAAACAAATAGCTCTCGCCATTTCAACAACCGCCGGTTCTTTGGATGAAGGGGCTCGTCAACAACCGAGTATGTATCGCCCGAAAAGCATGTCAACAAGCTCTTTGGATGAAGCAGGCTCTCGTCAACTATGGAATTCAAATTGACGACATCTCTATTCTTTGTGACAACAAAGGAGCCATCGATCTCAATAAAAATGCAGTTCAACATGATCGAACTAAGCACATCGAAATCCGTCATCATTTCCTTCGCGACAATGTACAAAAAGGGAACATCTCAATCGAGAATGTGTCCTCGGAAGATAACATTGCCGATATCCTAACAAAACCTCTTAAACGAGAACCATAATCTCCTTAGACTTAGACTAGGACTAATGGAACCTAATTTGTTGTTTTAAGTAATTTAGATCTTAGCTTGAACCTTCGTTTGATCTAAAACATCCAAAGTCAAAATCTGACCCAAGGTACCCTATGGTAACAAGGACGGAACCAAAAATTTGGTTCCGTCCAACCGGGGTAATCGTGGTCTACTATACTTAAAACAAATACCTCCATCTCCAAATTAAAAATACAAAATGAAACTCACTCCACATCATACTAAACTCACAATTAAGGCAATTCCTTCAACTAATCTCACCCAATCAAGCATTGTAATTTTCCTTACTACCTTTCTTCTTAATTCTCGAGTCTAGGGCTTCTAATTTATGCACAAAACCAAATATTTTTTCTGTTTTCATACGCATTCGTTCGTTTTCTCATGTTTTCATCCATTTTCTTACGTTTTGCCCATTTCCATATGTTTCTGAATATCACAAATGATATTCAGAATGTCACTTGTGATTTTATGAATATCACTTGTGATATTTTGAATATCACTTGTGATTTCTTTACGTTTTCATTTTCATGTATTCGTCTCAGCTTACATTTGGTCCCCTTTTTTATGTTTTGTCCATTTTCATACAATGATACTCCGAATATCAATGATTCGAATATCACTTGTGATTTTCTGAATATCTATCACTTATGATTTTCTAAATATCACTTGTGATTTTCATGTTACAAAACATCGCTTGAAAATCACTTATGATATTCAGAAAATCACTTGTGATATTTAGAAAATCACTTGTGATATTTAGAACATCACTTGTGATATTCTGAATATCACGCATATCACATTGTGATATTCGAATATCACTTGTGATATTCAGAAACGAATGAAAACATTTGAAAATGGTCGAAAACATTTAAAAACGGACGAAAACGTATGAAAATGGACAAAAACGTAAGAAAACGGACGAATATGTATGAAAACGGACGAAAACATACGAAAGCATAAAAACACGTATGAAAACGGACGAAAATGAAAGAAAACGGATGAAAACGTATGAAAACGAACAAAAACGTAAGAAAACGGACGAAAATGGGCGAAAACGTAAGAAAATAGATGAAAACGTAAAAAAATGGACGAAAACGTATGAAAGCGTAAACACAAATCAGAAAATGGACGAAATGTATGAAAAATGGGGGAAAATGAAAGAAAACGGATGAAAACAAACGAAGACGTAAGAAAACGGATGAATACGTATGAAAACGCACGAAAACGGGCAAAAACGTAAGAAAACGGACGAAAATGTAAGACAAACGGAAGAAAACAGATGAAAACGTATGAAAATGAACGAAAACGTATGAAAACAGACGAAAACGTATGAAAACGAAGAAAAAAAAACGTGAATTAAAAAAATATACTTGAACTAAAATAAAAAAACGTTAATTAGAAAAAAAGTGTAAATAAATAAGAAAGACAAAAAGACAAAGAAAAAGGAAAAATAAAGACATGAACTTAGGTTTACATATTAAATCTTAGGTTAATCAAAGACAATTAATTCATAATAGATGGATGATGAGGATTTGTGAGAGCATCTCCAATGTTTGCTCTATTTATACTTTTAGCACTAAAATAGTGCAAAACAACTACAAAACTTCTCCAATGTTAGCACTAAACCAATGTACTATTTTAGTGCAATGAATAGTAATGAAGAAAAAACACCAAATTTAGTGTTATACATTCATTGCACTAAATCTTTAATGTTTCACTTTATACCCTTATTCTGTTCTAACTTTTCTCATTACATTGACGTTGGATCATTTCTGTAACTGAAATATACATTTTAAATATAGAACATGGAGTATTACTTCTTCTATGAGATGCTATAGTCTAGATATTTATAAAATGACACAGTAATAATATTTTCATATATAGTTATAATTATGTTATACTTTGAGATCAAAACTATATGGACAATTATTTGTTTGTAGTGCACCTTGTAAAACTTTTTGCTTCAAGACTCAAATAAATTTTTGTAAATTAAAATTTTGATGTTTGTTGTTGTAGATAAAATATTTTTATCTTATATGTTAAAAACTAATACTTTAATTATTGATATAAATAAATAAATGCTTAAAATTTAGATTGATATGAATGAGATAATTTAGTTTAAAGCATTTAAAGATCTAATGCAAATTTTAGTGTAAAATTTAGTATTATACATTGGAGTAAAATATTTTTAGTGCAAGCATATTTATAAAGATTCGATTTTTGCACTATAATAGTGCAAAATTATAATGAATACATTGAAGATGCTCTGAATGATATCCAAAATAAAGGAAATTCTCTTTTTCCATTTCTCTTGTTTAACACTCTGTTCTCGAGTTTTTTCTTTTAAAGAATGAAAGGGGATGGGAAGGGAAATACCAAATATTGGTGTTCTAGAGTTTTTTTAAAAAGGTACAGTAGGGGACGGGAAGGGGGAGGGAAGGAAGTTTTTTTTTTGTATAGATTTGTTCCTCCCAATATTGGGAGGATTAGGAAAGGAAGTGGTTACTAGCATCATGGGTTTGTGTAAAATTACAATTATATCCTCATTTATTAATCCATGTTTCATATATTTGACTTAGTTGTCACAACAGGAACTTGATTCATGAATAATCATGGATTTATAAGGTACGGAGATAAACTTGATTACATGCTTCTTTCAATCGTATATGCTTTCAATTGCTGACACTGATATAAGTGATTTCCTTGTAATTTTGTGATTTTAAATATACATTTTCTTACTTATCCATTTGCATTTTAATCTTATATTATGTTTAGGTTAATGGTTAATAGCATATATTATACGGATATATGCGCATTTACATACTTGAAGCTTAAAGAATTACATGCAACTATTGTTTCTATAATGTTAAACTATACTGTAAAACTAATATTTAGTGCCTTTGAATACTTATATTGTTGCTTTGTCTATATAGTTTTAAGGGAGTAACGGTGCAAACACTTAATGGAGAAACTAACGGACCATCCAAAATAGAGACCAAATAAGTGCCGTTTAAAATAGGTATGTTTGGTGTAATTAAAACGATTTAAGGACTAAACATGAAATCTGAGCAAATCACAGGGACCAAACGTGTAATTATTTCATCTATAAGTAACTTCTTGTGTACTTCTGCTACTAGATCTCCAACTCAAATAAAATCGAAACCAAGTCATTTGATTCAGTTGGATTCGATTGTTAACCGCCGTCCTCTATTCAATGGAGGACGCATTTACTAGATCTGTTCCTGAGGTATACATTTTCCACAATCATTCAATACGATTTAATTCATTCTCATGTATTTGTTCAATAAGCACTTTGAATTATCAAATAAGCATCTCCCTACCTGCTTATAAGAATCCGCCTATTTTAAAATAAGCACAACAACTTTGGATAACGCAAAACTGCTTCTGCTCTGCAATCCCAAACACTCCTTTAGCTGATCGCGAAACAGTAGGCGTTGCAAGTTTTTCTATTTTTTTTTAAAAATGTAACAATACGAAAAAGTTTCTATTTGTAAAATTTTTAACTTACATAAACAACATGAAATTAGCAGCCTTGGTACCTATCATTAGAATGCGCTTATTTAACCTCAAAATAACAAGTTTCGATAATGCAAAATGCTTAAAAGAATGCGCAAACCCTTAACTCATCTGCAAACAGTTTATATGTGTATAGTGTCGGGGTTTAAGTGAATTTAAGGCGAAATGTAGCTGTACTTCTTTCTTTTCGGGTTTCTTAAATGTATCTGTTTCTATATGTAGGTCTTGGATTTTTTTGAGTGGATCCAGCTAAAGGTCTTACGGATATCCAGGTTGTTATTCAGGGGTTCTGTTTTTTGTCTAGTGTGATTTTGATTTTTAGTTTAAGTTGTGGCTTTGCTAAAGAGTTTTTTTTTGAATGTTTTTTAGGTGACAAGTCATGCTCGGATATATGGAAGAAATGGTAAGTCCATATGTTTTGATTGTTCTGGATTAGTGTTGTGTTATAGATTTGGGTGACTGAGTATATATCACTTAATATTTGATTAAGCTGACTTTGTTTAAGCAATACATTATATGATACAAGAACTTTTGTTAAGAAAGCGGAAACAAACACAACTTGAAATAGGGGTCAGTCACATGGTTCAACCCTTATGCTGTTAACACCTGTAGCTAGGCTCATATGGGCTATCTTGATTCTATGCATTGAGATTGTGACTTTGTTTCAAACAAGTTGGGTAGGCCAAAAACCAGTAACCTCGGATTTTGTAGATGCGATTGTGACTTTGTTCCAACAAATGATCACAAAAATAAGCATAAAATGATCTTGAAAGTAAATCCCAATCGTTTACATTAATGTTGTCATGTTGGCTATTTCTGATGTTAGGTCAATCTACCTCAACAGCTTCATTCTGAGGTGTTACTAGTGAATAGTGATGCCTGCATGTATTTAGGGTCAAGAATTTTTTATTTTTTTTTATTTATTTATTTTTTTTTTGGGTGAGAACCGTAAGTATATAGTACAAAGCATAATTGTTTAATATATAACAAGATGCTATGACAACACCTACCAGTAAATCATTCCGAAGGTCTATTCTGATTATTAAATTACATTAAGGTTAATCCCTCAGTTTCTTACGTAGTGTCAATCCCCATACAAGATCTCTACTTTTGTTATTTTTTGCATGCCTTGTGATGTAGACACTTAAAAGCAGCTGAGAATGATTGAAGGGGCTTAGGAAGTCTAAAATGGCCCAATAAATATAATTCGTATCATGTTTGATGCCTGGCCAACATGTGTTAGGACCACCAAATAGAAGAGAAGCCTCATCAATATTTGTATCAATGAATCTTGCTCCCTTGTTCTGCCCCACATTATAATCGTGCACGATGACTAAAGTACCATTTGTCTTTCCTTTTTCGGGACCTAATAGAAGACCACAACTCAAGCAATTGCTCTTAGGTTCTTGTGTGCCTTTCTAGATGGACCTTAGCTGATAAATAGAAAATGAATAATTGATGCCCCAACCTAAGTCCAAAAGGCCTTAAAATCTATCAGCGGAATTAGCAAGTGGACCATAGATGATGAAACTGATGTTTTGATTTATGAAAATATGGTGGAAGTCTCTAACAAAACGATGCTAAATCAAGGTTGCATAAATCGCCGATCGCTATTTGGGCGGCCGACCCCCTTGTAACAAGTATTCGGCTAGGCGAGGATTAATTGGATTGGAATATTCTTTATATAATTTTGGAAATTATTTGTATGACATGAACATAATACTTCAAATATTTTGAGGCTCAATTAGCTCAATGTTCACGTAGTTCAAAATTAAAATCCAAACCATAAAACATAATAAATAAGTTTTTAAAAGTTTTAAAATGACCATATTACTTTAGCCAAACTATAGTACTAAACTGATTTCAAGCCTATTGTGTTCCCAAACCTCATAAAACTGCTCTAATTTTGATTATGTGGTCCATTTGTGTGAGAAGCGCAAAAACTGATCCCAAAATTAAGTAGAAGACCTAATTTTAATTTTAAAAAAGTTGACCTAAGTTGACCAACTGGGACGCAGTAGTCCGATTTTTGACCTATAAATCCGATTTGTGATTAATCATTATTATTATTTTTTTTCCATTTCCCAAAATCTACAAGGTAGGAAGCCAATTACCTTGTAATCACCAATTACTAGGTCGACAAGGCTGATATTTGCAGCATTGTACTAAATTACTAAGCACACTGCACATGTAGTGACAATATGTGCTCCCGCGATATGAAAATATAAGGTTTCCTGCAATGTGTATAGCTATAGCTCCTTTAATTCATTTCTTGCATCTTCTACCTTCACTTTTACTGTTGATCAATTAACTATTTTGTGAAATTTCGTATTTACGGCACCATGATCCGTACATATAATTTAAAAGGTGATTTCTAGTTTACATATGAGTAATGTTCATTGAAGTCGGGTATTGTTGTTTGAGTCTTGTTTTGCGGTCATTTTCTGTGTGAATTTCTTCAAAACTGATACAATCAGAAATAGTTAAATTTGAGTTAAGTTGTGCATGTCGTCTTTAGTAATTCCATGCTAAGAAATAGTTCAATTTGAGTTAAGTTGTGCATGTCGTCTTTAGTAATTCCATGCTAAGATACGTATGATGTGAGTAACATGACATATTTCTTATCTTAGCTTAATAGATATGCTGTCAGCTATAAATCTATGATATTTAACTTTTTCTAATAAGCTTCCCTTTTTTTTGCAGTGTTGCCTCAAGAAGAAAGTAAGTATAACTAACCTTAGTTCTCAATTCTTTCTTATTTTTTAATGGGTGATAGTAATTCTATACATTAATTTATTTGTGATAAATGCATCTTTTGACATAAAATTACATCTCACTAATACAGGCACTCCTTTTTGGAAATTGGTCCTCAAGCAATTTGATGACTTGCTAGTTAAGATATTGATTGCAGCGGCTATTGTGTCATTTCTTTTGGCACTAGTTAATGGAGAAACAGGCTTAATAGCTTTTCTTGAGCCTTCAGTAAGTTACATATTATTCTGTTCAGTTATTCTCTGTTGAATGTGCGGTTACTATTGCTGTATTTATATTTTTATGACCTTTTTCTGCAATTCTCTTATATATGATTTAGCAAGTCACCAGCAGTGTAATTTTTTTGTTAGGCACGTAGGCTTATGTTGCAACCAATCATTGTCATCATACAAGATTTTTGGTTTAAACTTTTGTATTTTTTAAATCCATCTAGTTTCCCAGGATTACTATTTTGATATAGATTTCCAATATATCTCCTAGTTCGGTCCACTTAATAAGAACTTTTATTGTCGATACATTATGTATGATAAAAATGTCAAAATTGGGTAATCCAAATAGCTTAATCTTAGATAATTGAGAATTTAGATCTCTCGGTTTTGAATTTATAGAATCAGATAAATAAGTAATAAATATCAATAAAGTTAAATAAAATTATATTTAAATTTTACAGTTGAAAGATGTATTAAAATAAATTTCAAGTTTGTTAAAAAGTTTCCCGTCTGATTTCTCTGTATAATGTAGTAATTTTGAAGGAGTTGGTTTTAGGGAGGTTAGAAGCTTGGTCTTGAACTTCTAGTTGGTATTAAAATAGTTAAATGGTTGGTCCTCCATTGTTTTAGTTGAAGTAGCTCATCGCTAAATTATCATGAACCACACACATCGTAAATATGTGGATTGATGGTATCTGGTTTGTTTCTCTTCCATTTTCTGTACAGCAGTGAACTGTGATCTATGCTTTTACTCTGTTTTTTGTTTGCTACACCTTTTGTTAGCGGTTAGCCGCTGTTAATACGATGGAGTCACTATTCTTGTTTACGATTAATCTATAGGTGATCTAGTAACGTTGGCCTTTCCATAACATTAGTACTATTGGGTGGCAAGCACATGCGTTATGTGACATAAATTTCATTCGCTGAGTGGGTGTGTGTGTAAGGAGGAAGCACTGTCAAAAATGAATTTTGACTGCCTACAACTAGTATGATTGAATCCAAAATTTTTATTCTGTTGACGCATTGAATGGCTAAATGTTTTTTCAGAAGTTCGATAGGCTTAAATGAACCCTTATCTGTAATAGAAATGAATCAATTCAAATGTGAGTTACAGTGCGTCTATTAAACATCTCTTTTCATCTTTATTAAGTTTTAACTTTTTGACTCACTCTGTCCCATCATTATATTTATATTTCTGTAGTTGCTGATCTGTCGTGGAATTTCACTCTCATGAAGGTCTTCCCATTAATGTACTTTACACAATGCCCTAAATAACACATCGCAGGAAAAAAGTACAAAGTTTATATGATCCTCCTGAGTATCCTCACTTGTTTTTGGGTAAAATAGGCCTAGTTTTTTATGGATATGTCAAATTTATCTTACACTGCTTGCCCCTTAATGCTAGGAAAGTAAATTTTTTTTCCCAGTCTATGATGGCCCCAGAATTGTTGATGTTTTAAATAATTCCTTATAAAGCGAGGTTTGCCTCTCAATTCCTTCAGATGCATAGTTTTCGATTCTCGAGTCTTTGTTGCTTGACTTGCTTCTATGGATCTTATATATTCATGTTTGTGTAACATCACTTGGTGAAAAATGAACAATGCATTTCTTAATAGTAAATACTAGCGGTATACATTAATTGCATTCCTTATGTGAAGAGAATAATAATCGATGCTGACTTTCTCCTTTGGACTTTCCCTCTTTCTTTATTGTTATTTTTCTTTGTTTTATCTTATTATTCTCCTGCACACTCTCTAGATATCTTTATAACTGAGGCTTGCCCATCATATACAACACCCTTACATGTTTTTTATGTTGGCTTCCAGGTCATCCTCATGATATTAGCCGCAAATGCAGCTGTAGGAGTAATTACAGAAACAAATGCTGAAAAAGCTTTGGAGGTAGGTTCCATTGGGTAGCAGACTTGGTGTATTATGGTTAATGTAATTGATATGGTTTTGGTGGCTGTTTCTGTGAACAGTTGGTTATATCTCGTTGCTTTTTTGATGGTACACGAGTCATTTTCACTTGTTTTATTGAGATTGCATATCAACATGACTTGGGTGGTACTTTATTTCTTGTTGAACCTTTCTGCCTTAATGGGCATTGACATTTTTATATCTCAGAAATGTTTCATTTGGTAGCCTAGCCTATTGAACCTGCCATTATATGTATATCATTCTATTTGAAGGTAGTTTTATATGTTTTTGTTTTCTACTTCTTGTTGCGGAGTTATGCGTGCGTATCAAGCGGATGTGGCAACTGTCATGCGTAATGGTAAACATTTGATGGTACCATTCTATTGGCAGAAGTGTCTTTTTTGTACTATATCCATGGATGAATGTCAGTCCTAGTATTAGAAGGATTTAGTTCCACATATATTAATATTATAGTAATAATTATAATCCATCTATGGCTGCCTTTACAAGTTTAAATTGTTCTTTTGAGATAAATTGTCCTCTCATCTGCAAAAATATGTGCAGGTTGCTTCTCGATCCTTCCTGCAGCAGAGCTAGTTCCAGGGGATATTGTTGAAGTTAGTGGTATGAGTTTTTATATCCCCTTTGAATTCTTAATATTCACCTGCCAAGTTTACAATGCTATTAATGGTTGACATTCTCCCTTTTCTTTCATGTGGTCTTCTCCGATGAATAGTGGGTTGCAAAATTCCTGCAGACCTGAGAATGATCGAGTTGTTAAGTGACCAACTACGTGTTGATCAAGCAATTCTTACAGGTATAGGCTTCACATGTCCTTTTCATTTTGTGATGACCAATCCTTTAATGATTTTTATATGTATCTTGATAGGGCATTTTATGGTTCTAGTTTTATTTGTCTAATATAGGGTTATTATAAACGCCATATATGCATTATCAGTTTCTGTGTCTAGATTGGCTTGTTTACATGCGTATATTTTATGGGATTGTCTAACCAGTGCCCTTAGGGCACTGGTTAAGAAGAGGGAAGACCCACAAAAAAACACCAAAAAAATAATTTAAAGACTCAAGGACCCACACTTTTTCAATAAAAAAATTTTTCTGACCTTCTGGGTCCTCACTTAACCAAATACCAAGGGCACTGGTTAGACAATCCCTATTATAAATACCTGTTTATTGAGAAAATCAAGTTAAATCGTACCTGTATCAAATTTTGACAAGGGAGAGTTCTTCGTGGAGAAGGAGCTCGAGTCACGCTAACAACCAATGCAGTTTACCAAGACAAAACCAAAGATCCCTTTTTCGGTATGTGTTTGAAACAGTTGTAAAACTTGTAACTCTATCTGATACATTGTTAGCTGCTAGTTACATGTGAATGAAATAAAGAAATGAAACAAGGCCTACTCACATAAACTGTTGTTGGAATTATATAACATGACTAATCATAAATATAAACAATAAACATCAAAGTAAGTGCGGAAGCGTATAGGAACATATAATGAATAATTAATTAACTAAAGAATAAAGTATGCGTACCTTTCTTGATTCTAGCCGAACAAGAATCAAATCCACAAACTAGCAATTAGGATGAACCCTAATTAGGGTTTATAGGATTATAAGAATTACCCCTTACCGTTTTGTAATTCAATCAAAGATAATAACAAAAGTATGTTATTACTATGTTCTTGTACACGTGTACTAAACGAATTAAAGTAATGCTAGTTTTTATCAAACAAATAACTTGGTTTTGTGGAAAGAGTGAATCGACACCTATAGGGTGTTCAATCCGGTTTGGACAAGAAAACATACACAAAACAATTTTAGGGTTTAGCTTATGAGCACAAGAGATGGAAAAATAAAACCCCTAGCCTTGTATATATACACAAGCAAACTTGGTGAACAAGTTGGGTTTTTTTCTTTCCTTGTTTTGTCCTATGGCGATCGGTATAGGAGTCCCCAAAGGGATTCCTAACCTTCCCAACTTTTGCAATTTAGTCCTTTTCCATATACATTTAACGACCGTTAATCCATTACATTAATTACTTAACGTTCATTAGTTATTTCGTTTAATAAATAAATAAATATAACGTTTATATTTAATTATTAACTTTAAATTCTCATAATAAGTGTAATCCCATAGTCTCGCGTTCGATCCTAACACACGTCTATTAATTTATTGTCCATAAAACCAACAGCTCCCACTTGGACATATCTTAATAGAGTGATCACATTCGGTTAGCGCCTAGCAACACTTCGATGCCTCTAGTACAACTCGAGCAAGGTCTCCCTGAAAAACCTTTTAATGATTTCTCATTATTATTATCCTTTGTTTCTAATACCATGTTAAATAAAGATATGGAATTAAGTCATTCTTTATTCAACCATTCTGTTTCGTTATTAGTGATTGAGCAAGATTACCAAATCTTCGAACATATTCGGGAGATTTTGGGTGTGGCCACACAAACATCTTGTCAACCCTACGAGGGCCCAAAGAAGATTAAACTCCAAATAAATTAGAAGGAACAAATTCTATCTTGACTACGAGAATAACCCACAAACTTTGTAACATTTCTAAAAACAACCCTTATGACTACCGATACGTTATACGTTAAGTTGCTCCACAGAAGTGCACTACATTCATGACACTTATCCGGTATCTCAAGTCTGAGGATAACTATTCACAATTTACTTATAACAATATCCACAAAGTAAATTATGTAGTTGGGATAAGTCCTATATTCAATTCATTGAATATCATCCGAAATTGGTATGCATTCTCATCAATATACTTTCAAGTATATTCTACCATATCTCTCAGATTTGTCTTAGTTTAATGATACTCCCATATCATTAATTGACAACGGACGATTTAGAATAAATAAATTTATTCACGGATTAAACATGCAAATATAGGATACAATATATTATAAAATCAAACATACCAAGTATTTGATTTATTATAACAATTGTTTAACATCCCTTATCCAAATACCAAATAGATCAATGCATGAAAATTCTTGTTGATGAATTATGCCTCAAGTAATGACAATCATACTTGTTGACAAGGCATAAATCAACCAACTTGATCTATCGTAATTTTGAGAATACTTATTTCAAGAATTCAATTAATGAAGTCCTTGTATGTGTGCATTCACAAATCCACATAATAATTCATAAAGTGTGTGACATCCTCTATCACCAATTTATGACAATTTAAACTTTCAAACATTTTAAAGTTTAAAGTATTCTTATTCTTTTAATGTATAATGCAACTGTGCTCTTAGTAGCACAACTAGGTCACATGGCTATTAACAAGGATGTAATCTTACCATGACTAGTATTGAGTGTCATCTCAATTAAACCAGCATCATTGTATACAAACAACAATATGCTCATTAAAACTCAGTAAACTTTAATATCTTATTGTGTAATGTTTGATGCTTTCCTAACTTTCAAGTTTAAAGCTGATGACAATTTTCACAACATTTGACATATTGTTCATCCATAGAATCTAGGAGCAATTCCAGGTTTTGAGGATGTAATTCTTTTAGAATATTCATTACACAAGTTATCTAATAGCTTTTAGTTAGATATCAATGTTGTCAAATCACTTCTTATTCAAGAATGATACAACAATTTTAATACACAACATGATGTACATGATGAATCTACAAGTCAAACTTAGACTTCATTCATGTTCTATCTTGTCAAAAGATTTTTATCCATTTCCCAAATAATATATCATGTTTTATTAGAACCATTTATTTTACTGCACATGTTTATTAATAATAAACATATATTCCAAGGTTATATGTTTTAATTCTTAAATCTTACAAGTGAAGTTTCATTCCAATATAAGACTTAACATTTTAGCTTACAAGGAATGTTACTTCCTATATGTTATACAACATATAAGATTTAAAAACCTTACCATAATACTCCCACTAGCTTTCAGGAATACTTAAAATTTATCTTATTTCAATTATAAATCGAAACTAAGATTTAATAATTAAACATAAGAATAATTTCATAGATGCATGCATTTATCCATTCATGAATTATTTGCACTTCGTACACTTCCAAAGATTATATGAATTCAAAAAAACCTTTCAATTACTTACCGTCCTCGCTCAAGTAATTTTTCAAGAAAGAGTTTTGATATTCCATTGTCATATTTCATATTAATGAAATCCAGTATGACAATTATCATCTTTATATATTTAATGTGTCTTGAAAAGAATATTCAATCATAATTAATTGCTTAAGTATGATTAATAATCTTGTCATAAACATGCATTAAATAAGTGTACAATATTTTCCATATGATTTCTACATAGAAATTCAAACTACTAGGGTTTTTCATCTCTTTGAAGAAACTCATTTCCATTCTCTAGTCTAACTATTAAGATAAACAAAATTTCCAAAATTGATTATCTTTATGGACAGCATCTTTAACATTCATAGTATGAGTAATTTACCCAATTCAATATTTGGTAATCCATCATAATGATTATCGTGTTTAGTATAATCCTCAGTAACTCATATTTCTCAAATATAAGTCAAATACTTGAGATATCCTTGCGCATCTATGAATGAAAATTCCATCATCTTGAGGTTTATCATTTTCATGTCTAACCTCATCATGATATTTACTAGTGTGTTTTAGAAGATTATGTATTTTGTAATTTTATCTTTCAAGATAAAACTCCCACTTGCCTTTTGTAATATATAGACTATCTATATATACTTAGCAATTAGAGCAAAACTACATTGTTCTCTATTTGGGACATTACAAATACACATTGATAATTCTTGACATTAAGTTTGTTAACAACCTATTCATAAGTAGTTTAACAAATTCAGAATCTTCAATTTTAAAACTTAATGTGATTCATCACATTCCATAATGAAATGGTGTTTTATTAATCTTCTAGGTTGGAGTCATATTGAGTATATTCAATCCATACTCAATTTCTAACCTTGTTACTATTTAAGAAAGAAGTTATGGTTATCTTGAATCAAACAAATTAAATAGAGTTTGATTCTCCTAACCAACATACCCATCAACTTGTGGTATTTATTAGAATTTAATATTGTAAGACGATCTAACAATATATAAGATAAACATATTCTTTTGGCTTACCTATTTACCAACTAAGTCAACTTAATGGTATAATAGACTTTCAAGCCAATTGCATGCTTTATAACACAAGTACCTTTTAACCAAGTCACTTCATATCCATGTCTCAACAAGAAACATAAACTGTTATAATACCATTATATGTTATAAATCATTGATCAACTCAATGACTTCTTGTATATGTCTTAATTAAAAACATAACAAGTTAACGTCTTACTTTATTATAAGTCTTAAAAGACTTTATGTTTATGTCTTTACAATGAATCATAAACATGTTTAACTAAAGTAATTATGAACACAACTCTTGGTTTCAATAGTAATTTCAAGTTAATTTATTTTACTTCACAATAATGCAGACTACATTATTTTTCATTTATGTCATTCCAAAATACATAAATAAACAAATTGAAGTAGAATTAGATTACTTCATTTAATTTTATGTCATTCTAATAATACATAAATATTTAATTTGAAGTAGTCTTATATATCATTTTGACACATGTTCTAAATAATTGTTTAATTTAGAAACTATAAATATGTCCATGCAAGGTCTGACTTTACATAGAGATTTACTTTGTTATTGCAATCTCGCCAAGTTCTCACATGACGTAAATTGCAACACCAAGTGTTTCTTGAATTAGATATGTTCAATTTATATTAGAACGTTAGTCTCTTACCTTGCAGTCAAGAGAATCCTTTAAATCATATACCTATATGTTGTACCTTGCACACAATATAGAGAACCAGGTAAGCGCAAAAGCATAACCTTAGACATCCTTTCAGTGTGACTGTGCGCACTTCTTAAATAACCCCTTTATAGTTCATTCGAATGGGTGAGCCGTTCAGTCATTGTACCAAAGTCACCAATCAATTAAACTATAGAAAACTTAACTCTTCCAAAACAATTAAATTTCGCCATTGTTTAGTCCGTATTATTTTTCTATTCAAAAAATTACCCTTTGCTTAAAACTGCCGCATAATAAAACAAACAAGTAATACCAATAAAAATAAACTACTAAAAAACAATGCGGACATAATAAACAATTTATACGTGTAAACAAGTAGCCACATGCAACTTATTCGATAAAACCCTATTAATAATCAATGTCTAGGTTAAATTAACGAATATATTAATTAGGGCTTTCACTCTCTCAATTGAAAGTGAGCCACATACATTGACGAATCGATTGCGTAAACCCATAATTAATTATATACCAAATTGCACATAATTGATTCATTAATGTATATAATTGGAGTTTTCCCAATTCAAGATTTATCATAAATATACATGTGTATAAAACTTAACAATTAATACAAGCATAACCAATCTTAACAATTAAATATCAAGCAAACTTATCCATGACTAATATGCATGTATAATCATGGATACATCATAACAATTATACAAATAGTCACAAGATCGCATACAATTCCATGTCACATAACACTTTATTCATGAATTTATCACGTAACAAATATATTAAATCTAGGTTTCAATATAGATAACATAACAATTAATATAAACCCTAAAAAAAATTTTAAGGAAATCGATTAAAAAAATTTAGGGTTTCCACCCATAAAAAATTTTCGATCCATAATAGATTTTTAAACCAAATTAGGGCAAAAGCCCTAACCCTAAAATTAGGGTTTATATAATCATAACCAAAACCCTAGAATAATCATAACTAACAACATACAATATTTGTTATTTATTTACGCTTAGTAATTAATTACTCATTAAAACAAATGACTCGTGATGCCACCGTTGGAATTATATAACATGACTAATCATAAATATAAACAATAAACATCAAAGGCTTAAGCGATAGGAACATATAATAAAAAATTAATTAACTAAAGAATAAAGTATGCGTACCTTTCTTGATTCTAGCAGAACAAGAATCAAATCCACAAACTAGCAATTAGGATGAACCCTAATTAGGGTTTATAGGATTATAAGAATTACCCCCACCGCTTTGTAATTCAATCCAAGATAATAACAAAAGTATGTTATTACTATGTTCTTGTACACACGCATTTAAACGAATTAAAGTAATGCTAGTTTTATCAAACAAATAACTTGGTTTTGTGGAAAAGAGTGAATCGACACCTATAGGGGTGTTCGACCGGTTTTGGACAAGAAAACACACACAAAACAATTTTAGGGTTTAGCTTATAAGCACAAGAGATGGAAAAATAAAACCCCTAGCCTTGTATATATACACAAGCAAACTTGGTGAACAAGTTGTTTTTTCTTTCCTTGTTTTGTCCCTATGGCCGATCGGTATAGGAGTCCCCAAAGGGATTCCAGAACCTTCCCAACTTTTGCAATTTAGTCCTTTTCCATAAACATTTAACGACCGTTAATCCATTACATTAATTACTTAACGTTCGTTAGTTATTTCGTTTAATAAATAAATAAATATAACGTTTATATTTAATTATTAACTTTAAATTCTCATACGTAAAGTGTGCAATCCCATAGTCTCGAGTTCGATCCTAACACACGTCTATTAATTTATTGTCCATAAAACCAACAACTGTGGGAACTTCTAATATCATGTATGGTTATTATACAAAGAAGTCACTAGAGTTTGCGAGAAATTTGTCCTAAGTCACTAAAGTTTCAAAGTTGTCATTCAGGTTACTAAATTATAAAAAACAAACACGTCTATAATTTCAGTGATTTTTACGTATATTTATTGATATGTTAAGTAACATAAATGACACCGATTGCCTCGAGAACTACTAGCTGTCAGTTGATATGTCGACATTTACTATCAGAAGTTGATCAGACATGATGATCTTTGGTCGAAGAAATCTTTAATGCAACAACTTTTTTGGTTTTCTTTTGTTTTAAATAACTTTGGGAGTTTTGCTTCAATAATAAAAGCATGGGTAGATGGAAGGGAATAAGTCTATTAGTAATGAATGCTATTGTGCCTTTATAAGCCTCGAAACTTGTTATGTATGGTAGAATATGAAATATAATAAACTCCCTTTTGAGTGTCTTCCATTTGTGAGTTGAATTTACTTCCTCCAAGTGTGTGTGTTAAGTGTTTTGTTTGCTAACTCCTTGTGCTCATCTCTGTCGACTGGTCATTTGTATCGTGAGCCCGTGTTGAGAATGGTTGGTCGACGTCGCATTCGTAATGTCAACCGGTTGCATGAAGAACCCGACCCATGAGACATTGAGGTGAATGAGTTGAGACAACTTGTACAACAACTCCGATAAGGCCTCGAAGTGCTGAGGCTCCTAGACAAAACCATAATGAACGAGAAATGAAGATTCAAGATGAAGAATTCAACCCTTCCATGTTAACCGCAATCTGTAATCTAGTGATGAAGATGCTCAATATCATCACAATGATCGAAGGAACAATCGCCCATCGTGCTAACATGAGGGTAGATATTCAGTGTTTGAAGGTAGAATCCAACCCCGACGTTTCATTGATCGTTGGTTACACGGTTGAGCGAGTTTTTGACTATCAAGAAGTCCGTGAAGATTTGAAGGTCAAAATTGTTGCCATTAAGCTTAAGAAACATGCTTGTTTGGTGGAACAATTAAAGTTAAGAAGAGAACAAACCGAGGATTAGAATATGGGAAAAAATGAAACGTGAGTTACAAAAAAGTTTTTTATGGGTATTTATTGTGGAAGCATTTCTTCATTACACGATTTTGCACAACGCGGATCTATCCGCCATGACATAACCGAGGAGTTTGATCATTTAATGTTAAAGTGCGGTATCATGGAGCCCAGGAGCAAACAATTGCACGATATCTTCGGGTTACTTAAAAGAGATTTATGATGGTAATTCTCACGTCCTTATCTCTTATAATGATGTTTATAAACTTGCCACAAAAGTCGAGAAACAACTCAAGGAGAAAGAGGGTCGAAAATCATCAACTTATGGTATTAGTCGAGGCCAAAGTCGAGGTTATGCAACTAATAAGGCTAGTAGTTCACAAAATACAAAACCAGCTTGCAAAAAAGCCTCACACGCACCACAAACCAATGATATTGTGGGCTGGTCCTTCTCATACAAGGCAAAAATCGGTCCAATGCTTTGGCAAGGGTTACGGACATATTTCAACTGAATGTCCTAACCAACGAAGTTTTATTGTTGTTGAAGAACCTATAGAAGAAGAATCTCAAGATCTTGATTCTCATCCGATATTTGATGAACCATTAGAACACGATGATGTCATCTATGGGGATAGCGGAGAACTATTGGTGATTCGAAGGGCATTAGTTGTTGATTCGAAGGAAGATGATGTATGGCTTCGCCACAACATTTTTCATACACGATGCACATCTAATGGGAAGGTTTGTGATGTTATTATCGATGTGGGAGCCTGTGAAAATGTGGTTTCTGAAACAATGGTTAAAAAGTTATCTCTTAAAACTGAAAAACACCCACGTCCATACAAGCTCTCATGGCTACAAAAGGGAAAATCTGTTCAAGTAGACCAACGATGTCTGGTAAGCTTTTCTATCGGAGACAAGTATCGGGATGAAGTATGGTGTGATGTAGTTCCTATGGATGCATGTCACTTATTGTTGGGAGACCATGGCTTTGATAGACGGACCATCCATGACGGGTTGAAAAACACCTACTCTTTCGTCAAGGATGGAGGTAAGATTGTTTTGGGTCCTTCAAAATTTAATGTTACACCAGCAAACAGTGAACTAGAAGGTAGTTATTTTCTGTCCAAATCTGAATTTAGTGAAGCTTTTGAAAAGTCAAAAGTAGCTTATGCTTTGGTGATAAAAGATTTACGAGATAACGAACAACGACCACCTGAATTATTGGTCCCATTACTTGACAAGTTTCAAAGTATTTTTCCGGATGAAATTCCAGCAGGTCTCCCTCCCATGAGGACCGTTCAACATTGCTTAGATTTGGTCGCAGGCACTTTGCCAAACAAACCGGGCGATCGAATGAACCCAACTGAAAATGCTGAACTTCAAAGACAAGTGGACGAGCTTTTAAATAAAGGAATGGTGCGTGAAAGCATGAGTCCTTGTGCTGTCCCGTTCTCCTCGTTCCAGAAGGATGGATCGCTTCGTATGTGTGTGGATAGTAGAGCGGTCAATAAAATCACTATAAAATATCGGTTCCCTATTCCACGTTTGGATGACATGTTGGACCAACTTCATGGTGCTAGCGTTTTCTCAAAATTGATCTTCAAGTGGTTACCACCAAATTCGAATAAGGCCTGGTGACGAGTGGAAAACAGCATTCAAAACACGAGATGGGTTATATGAATGGTTGGTGATGCCGCCGCCTCGAATGCTCCTAGTACTTTTATGAGACTAATGAACCTTGTTTTCAAGCCTTTTATTGGCAGGTTTGTCGTGGTCTATTTTGATGATATTCTCGTGTTTAGCAAGGGAAAAACAGAGCACTTGGAGCACCTTTCAAAAGTATTTGAAGTTTTGGCCCAACAACAACTTTATGTCAACTTAAAAAAGTGTGAGTTCATGACCAACAGTTTGGTGTTTCTTGGGTATGTCATTTCAGAAGATGGGATTCATGTTGATTCAACAAAGATAGAGGCAATTGTTTCGCGTGGCCAACCCAGCTTCACTTCATGAAGTTCAGTAGCCACGGGTTGGCTTCATTTTACCGTAGATTCATCCGAAATTTCAGCACTCTCGTCACCATTACCGAGTGTTTAAAAGGCGGCAATTTCAAGTGGACAAAAGAGGCTCAAGCGAGTTTTGAACGGATCAAGGTTAAAATGACCGAGGCTCCTGTTCTAGCTTTGCCTAACTTTGAGAATGTTTTTGAGCTAGATTGTGATGCATCAGGTCTCGGCATAGGTGCTGTTTTAAGCCAAGATAACCGTCCTATCGCTTTCTTTAGCGAGAAACTATCCGAATCGAGACAAAAGTATACAACTTATGAAAAGGAGTTTTATGCTATTGTGCGAGCTCTTGAACATTGGAGGCATTATCTCATCTCAAAAGAGTTCATTCTACATTCTGATCATGAGGCATTAACGTATATAAATGGTCAGCACAAGCTCAAACCGAGGGCATGCTCTGGGTAGAATTTTTGCAAGCTATATCGTTTCACATAAAGCATAAAAGTGGTGTTACAAATAAAGTAGCAGATGCTTTAAGTAGACGACGCTCTTTGTTATCCACAATGCAAGTTAATGTTTGTGGTTTTGAAAAAGTTAAAGAGCTATACAAAGAAGACGATTTCTTAAGTAAGATAATAGATCAATGTTCTAACAGCCCGTACAAAGATTTTATTCCTCAAGATGGGTTTCTCTTTCGTGGAAACCAGTTGTGCATTCCAGATTGTTCACTCCGATTAGAAATCATAAAAGAAGCTCATGAAGGTGGACTTAGTGGTCATTTTGGTCGAGATAAAACGGCTGCTCTACTTAAGGATCATTTTTTTTGGCCAAAAATGATGAAAGATGTGAACCAATACATCTTAAGATGTCGCACATGCCATCTGGCAAAATCAACTTCACATAATACCGGCCTCTATACGCCACTGCCCGTCCCTATCTCTCCCTGGGAAGATGTGAGCATGGACTTTGTCGTTGGGCTGCCACAAACTCAACGAAAAAAAGATTCAGTCATGGTGGTAGTTGATCGATTTTCAAAAATGGCACATTTTATTCCTTGTTCTAAGACAATGGATGCAACTAATGTTGCTGATTTGTATTTTAAGGAAGTAGTGAGATTGCATGGTGTTCCAAAGACAATTACTAGTGATCGGGATCCGAAGTTTGTCGGCATTTTTAACCCTTTTTTAAAATTGGGTACAAAGTTGCAGTTTAGTTCCAGTATCACCCGCAAAAAACAGACAGCAAAAGCAGTGAACCAAGTCTTGGAAATTTATTAAGGTGCCTTGTGGGTGAAAATATACGAAAGTGGGATCTTGTGTTACCTCAAGCTGAATTTGCTTACAATCGTTCCTGTAGCCAAACTACCGCAAGAGCCCGCTTTGAAATTGTGTATGGATGCAATCCCTCAACTCCACTTGATCTTGTACCACTGCCCATTACTTCGAATTATAGTAATGATGCTGATGTGCGAGCAGAGAAGATCAAAGAATTGCATGAACAAGTGAAAGGGAAGATTGAAAAGCAAAATCAGAAGTACGCAAAGCAAGCAAACAAACACAGAAAGTTGGCAAGTTTCAAAGTAGGTGATCTTGTGTGGATCCACATGAGTAAAGAACGCTTTCCCACCTGGTGGAACGCCAAACTTAAGCAAAGAGGAGATGGTCCATTCAGAATTGTGCAATGCATGGGGGACAACGCTTATAAGGTGGAGTTGCCTGGACATTATGGTGTTTCAGCTACTTTCAATGTTAAAGACTTGTCTCCATTTCATGGAGAGAATGAGTAAAACTCGAGGACGAGTTTTTTTCAACAAGGGGAGAATGACACCGATTGCCTCGAGAACTACTAGCTGTCAGTTGATATGTCGACATTTACTATCAGAAGTTGATCAGACATGATGATCTTTGGCTGGAACAGTCTTTAATGCAGCAACTTTTTTGGTTTTCTTTTGTTTTAAATAACTTTGGGAGTTTTGCTTCAATAATAAAAGCATGGGTAGATGGAAGGGAATAAGTCTATTAGTAATGAATGCTATTGTGCCTTTATAAGCCTGAAAACTTGTTATGTATGGCAGAATATGAAATATAATAAACTCCCTTTTGAGTGTCTTCCATTTGTGAGTTGAATTTACTTCCTCCAAGTGTGTGTGTTAAGTGTTTTGTTTGCTAACTCCTTGTGCTCATCTCTGTCGATCTGTGTCAATAAATGTCATGTCTTTACAAATTCAGTAACCTGGATGACAACTTTCATAAGTTCAATAACCTGGATGACAACTTTCACAAGTTTAGTAACCTGAATTACAACTTTGAAACTTTGGTGACTAAGGACAAATTTCGTGCAAACTTTAGTAACTTCTATGTATAATAACCCTATCATGTATATGTGTGCTTTTCTTTTAAGTTGGTAACATTGACTAGATATCAAGCACTGCCTGGTTTTCTGTTTAGAGAAACAGAAGATATTTATCATGAGCTATGCCTTTTTCTTATGTGTCCTGACGTACTTTTGCATGATCCATATCCTTTAAGTTCAGATATAAAGTGCATTGTGATATATTTCTGCTTGTTTCTGTTGTAATTTGTAATTGCATTAAACATCCTTAGTTCCTTACATGAGATCCTAAAATATAATTCTCATATGGCCTAAGAATATGCATAATCATAACCATGACCGGGAATAATTTAAAGCTAAATGTTTATTCATATGATAATCATACCCGTTGCCCCAAAGTAAGCTTACTTTGTATCCCTTCGTAAAGCTGTTACAAACTTTAAAATCTTGACAGACAAATCAAATATTTTACAAGAAGAAGCAAGTCTCAAGTTGGCATACCAACTGATATGACAATAAACAGCTAACTAGGATGACTAGTCAGGATGCATGTATAAATCAAAGTATGCGACTCCAATCTTTTTGGTCTGCTTTTGGTGCTTTTGAAAAAATAAAAATAGTCAATAATTTGGCATGGTCCACATTCGTATCATAGAAATTAAAAGAAATTATATGATTACTTTGATTAAATTTGATTGACCAACTCTAAAGGAAATAACCTAATGAGATATGATGTCATGGCCAGGGAACAGTGGTGGTTGCTGGTAGAGCAAGAGCTGTTGTCGTTGGAGTTGGTTCCAGTACTGCAATGGGCAGCATACGTGATTCTATGCTGAAAACTGAGGATGTAAGGTTCATGTACATTTAACACATCGCTTCTTGTCGTCATATCCTTAAATGATTTGTTTTTTAATGCAGGAAGCAACACCACTCAAAAGGAAGCTTGATGAGTTTGGCACTTTTTTGGCCAAGGTTAAAGACTTGCAGTGATTACTCAACATACCTTTTGCTATACTATATTGCCCATTCCAGTATGTCAACTTAGAGGTGGAAAATGGGCAGGTCAAGCAGTTTGGGTAAAAGATCAAACTTGGTTTGGCTTAAAGCGCCAAGTGTTTTGTTTGAGTCAAAAGGGTTGGGTTTACCTGAAACGGATTCTTTCCAGTTAATATATAAACAAGTAGTGTGTTAGATATGATTGCTACAATTATATTAATAAAATAATAATAATGTTGGTAGTCGAAATTGATTGTAAGAGCTTTATGCATTAAAAAAAGAACTCTCTAAGGCTCTTTTGACCAGTTTGTGCCATTCTACCCACTTGACCGTAAGTTATCGTTTGACCTGTTAGAGAAGACCTCCATAATCAGCCCTTCAAACTTTTGGTGCTTCTTTCTCTCCTTGTAGGTCATAGCTGGTATCTGTATATTGGTGTGGATTGTCAATATTGGCCATTTTCATGATCCTGTCCATGGAGGTTTCTTTCAAGGTGCTGTTCACTACTTCAAGGTAAATATCCAGGATAGGTATATATGCATTTATGTTCTTTTCCACTTGAATGTTGTTGATTGAAGTTATATTATTAAACGAAGGGTAGTCCCTTAGATTTATTCTACTATGTTAATGTTCATGTTTCTTGATCTTCTCAAGGAAGAATTGGTTAGTACAGAGTATATCTTTGTATCAGCTTATAACAAATTTTCAGGAATCTTTGAGAAATTTTCTTTGACTTTACTTTGAACAAATTCTCACTGTATAATTCTCGTGATATATTTTCAATAATTATATCTGTTAGTATCACTGTAACCGTTATTATCATTTTAGTTATTTTTTTATCTATCCCAACAAAAATGCTCGGGGTAATCTGAAGTTTGAACCTTTTCTATGTCAGCTATAGAATATGACTTTACATAAAATTGTGTTTGTATATTACTGTAGTTAATTTATCTTAAACCTGTCTGACCTAATTGATCTTTAACCTTACTAGATTGCTGTTGCCCTTGCTGTTGCTGCGATTCCGGAAGGTCTTCCAGCTGTTGTTACAACGTGAGTGATTTTCTTGTATTTATGCCGAACTGAATTGGCAATGAGCCTTGATAGTATTGTGAGCTCAAGCTACTTGGCTCTGTACCTGTAATGTTCGTTCTATATGTTTCAGCAAGCTAGTCATTAGTGCTGATTATAACATTAATGTGGCAGTTGTTTGGCTCTTGGAACAAAAAGAATGGCTCGCTTGAATGCTATTGTGAGATCATTGCCTTCCGTAGAGACCTTAGGCTGTACAACAGTGATTTGCAGTGACAAAACTGGAACTCTGACCACTAACATGATGTCAGTTTCGAAGGTTGTTTCAGTTTCAATATGTAATCTCAATTTCTGTTCATATCCTATGTGTTATGTTCGTTGAACTCCACTTCAAGATAATAATCTGGTTCACAATATCAGTGGTCATGGTTCTCTGTTTTTATAGGGCAGTTAATAAATTTTGAGCATTGTTATCAGTTCCTTTTGTCTTGAAATTATTCTAATATAATTGCTGGATTTTAGGTTGGAAGAGTCAGTAATACTACTTTCTAACTTTCACAATACTTCAGTTTTGTAAAATTTCTGAACTTTAGGAAAACTACTGGACGTCCTTTCTTCGTTTTGGAAGATTAACATGCTACACAGATAGACCTTAATAAAAAAGCAGCAATAATTTCAACAACTGCACTTGTTTTTTCACTGTTGTATGATTAAATTATCAGGGTCTTCTTTATTGTTTGTTATGACACTTCCCGGACCAGTGTATATCATGTAATGTTATTCTATGGACTGCTGTAAATGCTATTTTGGTTTTCTACTGAGACATATAATGCTCTTAAATGCGTGCTATGATATAGTTAACCTCTTCTTTTGGTTATTAATAATCTATCATTACTAAGTTCTTCTAACTATATGTTATCTGTTTTTATCACCAGATTTGTGTGCTTCAGTCTGCTAGTCATGGAGTTGCCACTACGGAGTACAGCGTTAGTGGTACAACTTATGCACCAGAGGGTTCTATTTTTGATGGCACTGGAATGCAGGTAAGTTTTTACGGAAAATTGCCCTTCCATTTTATTTATTTATTTATTTATTTATTTATATTATTATTATTATTATTATTTTTTTAACTTAGTTTTCTTATTCAATTGAAGTGTTGAACTTTCGTTTGTAAACAATAAGCAGGTGTTAGAATTTAGGATACAGCAATGCAAAAAAACCTATATTCACACTTTGATTTGTGGAAATATTAGTTTATTACTTAAAAGAACCTAATAAACATACAGTGAATAATTATCCAAGTTCTGGCCTTCCCCATGGGAGTGGAAATTGGTATATGTATGCCATGTATCCCCATTTAGAGATGCATGCAAGGAACCCATAACAAGTTACAGGTATCAAACGATGCAAACTTACTAGGTACTTTTTGTTAGAAACACTATGCTTACCTTTGGCTATGAAGACATTAGTAGCTACAATTACAGAACCATAGCGTTTGGCCAAAGGCAAACTTTCGGGCTCGTAAGAAGCCATTAGGAAGCTCAACTATCTTCATTCTTCTTCTGTTATTTCCTGTTCCACTGATTAATGCCGTTGTTGATGAGCAAGGAATTTCATAGTGCATTTGCAAGTTAGAATCTGGTACTATAGACTTAAGTGGAGGCAGTGCCGTTTCTCTAGCTACTTTTATGAGGACTAGTGTCTCAATTTAAATTCTCAGAGCTTAGAGTCATAAACTTCATTACATTCTAAGATAGGAACCTGTAAATTATTAAAATTTAGGTACATAGGTGGGTCATGTGACTCCATGAATGGCTATTTCTACTGATGCTACCTACAATTCCAATAATAATATACCAATAAGTAACAATTCTGCTATTACTAAATGGTAAGGTAATCGTCAATCTTACCATGTGCTTGTAAATTTTGCAGCTTGATTTTCCTGCTCAATTTCCTTGTCTCCTTCACATTGCAATGTGTTCAGCTCTCTGCAATGAGTCGATTATACAATACAATCCTGACAAGAGGATCTATGAAAAAATTGGCGAGTCAACTGAAGTAGCTCTTCGTATATTAGCAGAAAAGGTTGATTAATGATATCCATGTTTTTAATTCTCTGGCAACTTTTCATCCATGTTCTTGTTCACCTTGTCATACTGCTTTGTATCTCCACTTCACTTAACTTGTTTTGCTTTTGCTGCTGTTATCAGGTTGGTCTTCCTGGGTTTGATTCGATGCCTTCTGCTCTGAATATGTTGACAAAGCATGAACGGGCATCTTACTGTAATCATTATTGGGAAAACCAATTCAAGAAGGTTTGTCGAATCGATTTTTTAGCCCTTTCATTTGAATTCTACTTGATCTTATGACATTGCATGATCTACCTTATCTATTGCTTTTTGGGCTCAGTAGTTTGTGAATGCGTTTTTATCAGCCCAAGTCGATATTTGTTGGCTTTCCTCATTGAAAAATATCATTCTTGTGTGCTCTTAGGGTGCTGGAACATTTTATTTGCAACTTCATGTAGCAAATTGTTTCTTTTTGTTAATTTATTCTCTCTATTAAAGCTCACTTGGAAATGTGATGTGTTCAGATCTCTCTTTTGGAATTTTCTCGTGATCGCAAGATGATGAGTGTTCTTTGTAGTCGAAAGCATATAGAGATTATGTTCTCCAAAGGTGCCCCGGAGAGTGTACTTTCCAGATGTACAAGTATTCTTTGCAATGATGATGGTTCTACCGCTCCACTAACTGCTAGTATTAGAGCTGAGCTCGAATCTAAGTTTTCCAGGTTAAGGACTATCTACCTTCAATATGATTGCATTTATACTTTCTGGGTTTTTGTTAAAATGAAAAGAAAAAAAATCTATGTTGATAGTTAAGCTTATAAATTACATTATGTTGCATGCTCACATAAGTTTCTATTTTCTATTATAAAACAATAAAGTTGTCTGTTATTGTTCTTCGTCAATCATTCTTTAAATCATCTATCTCACATTTAGTTATTTACTCAACTTGGATAATAGACCATTGAATCATTGATATTCTCTGACCATGACAATTTTAGTGCTTCTCTAGCGTCTGACAACATTTAGCCAACCTACTATGATCTTTTTTAATTCCCTGTGACAAGTTATATTCTTTATGTTTCAGCTTTGCAGGAAAAGATACTTTAAGATGTCTTGCACTTGCTTTGAAAAGGATGCCTACAGGTCATCAAAATATTTCCTTACATGACGAGAAGGATCTTACATTTATTGGGTTGGTACGCTTTCTTTCAAAACAATTTATCTGTATTATAGTTTGTGTTTTTAGATTTTGTTTATTTTTCTTGACAACAAGTAAATCATATAAGCTGTGTAAAAGAGGCAACATTCACTTGAAATATGAACACGCTAAGATTAAAAGTATATCAAAACAATTAATCGATATACCGACTGGTGTTTTATCTGGATGAGAAATGATAGCAGAAATATTAAGTTTCCGATGTGATTGTTAATTAAAAAACCTTCAATTATTTGGTTGTTAATTAAAAAACCATCGTTTATTTATCGAAAACAAAAATACAAGCATTATTTTGAAAACAAAAATTAGTAATGGCTTTTATTGAAGATTAAATGTGTGGTTTTCTATATTAGTGTTCAGTATACTAATTCATATATAGCTGCTCATGGTCATTTTATTGTTTATCCACCCTTTGTTACATATAGGTTGGGATGCTTGATCCACCAAGAGAGGAGGTTAGAAATGCTATACTTTCATGCATGACAGCTGGCATCCGTGTTATGGTTGTGACTGGGGATAACAAGGTAATTTAGCCTTTTCTCTGTCTCCAGAATTGTAAGTGATATGCTTCTATCAAAACTATAATTCTAATCGGCAATGGAACTTTCAGGCTACTGCAGAATCATTGTGCCGAAAGATAGGTGCTTTTGATCACTATGAAGATTTTGTGGGCCGCTCCTTCACGGCTTCTGAGTTTGAGGACCTTCCAGCTTCTGAGAAAATAATGGCACTCCAACGGATGACACTTTTTACTAGGTAAAATTTGTCTTATTATATTTTCTTTTATGGCTGTTTTTGTGCATTCCATGTATAACTTCTTATAACAGACACTATATACACCTGGCGAGTTAGGTTGCTGCTTTTCTTTAGGAAAGTAGAATCCTTATAGAAAGATGAGAAGTACAGTAGCTGCTAAATCGAAGATGGACACATTTTGACAGCAGTATTTTGTTTTAGTCAACAGTTGTATTCTCCATAAAGATTTTCTTAGATCATAACTTTTGAAGTTAGAAATGAGTAAAATTAATTATGACGTATTTGAAGTTGGAGGCATGTTATTACTTAATTATTAGGAGATCGATTGCGCTATTCTGGCTTAACTTCTAGTTCATGAGCATAGATGAGCTGTACCTATCCAAAACTTTTACATGTTAGAAAACTCATGGTTTAGCATTTGCGAGTAAAGAGTTTCTTCAACGATCTTATAGTTACTATACTAGAGGAAGAGGATTGAACTAGTCACTTTCTTTTACATTTCTTAAAAAACCATCACATGTTTTTTATAATGTTCATATGCATTATCTTCCTGTTTTTGTATACTTTCTTTTAAAATAAAACTACTAAATGTCTGTTCATATTGTTTCCTTCAGGGTTGAACCATCTCACAAAAAGATGCTGGTGGAAGCACTACAACAGCAAAATGAAGTGGTAAGTCCATTGAATATCCCTTGTGGTTGTAGATATATGTTAAGTTTAAGACTATAGTTTGGTTGAACCATTTCAAATTATTTATTTCTCTGTTACTGCCATCTCCCAATAACTTCATTGACCTCAGCCGGCGTTGCATTTGTTTTGCTCAAAATGATGATAATTTATGGTTTGGATATTTCAGTATCTTAATATTACTTTTTCCGGGTAAAAGGCCTACTATCTATTGTCTTGTAGGCAGTTTGTCCATCTTCTTTGGATGGGCACATTTCATGCTCACTCCTTTTGCAGTAGACTGATATAATTAGTACTCATGTCTCATTCTTTGAACATAAATATCGATTTCTGACTAAGGTTTCAGTTCTGGATGCAGTTCAGCTGCAAAGTAGATAGGATGGTATTGTTAGATGTCTAGTTTACATGCAAATAATTTACATAATAATAATGAAGCCCAAAGCATTTCATTGGTAGGGAAGAGAAGGTTAAAAATAATCTAATCATGTCTTTGAAAAAGTTGTAATTGCTGCTTTAGAAAACTAAAGGTACCCTACAAACTTAGAGTAGCTGTTAGACACATTGTAACTACTGTTTTAGAAAACTTAAGGCGCCATATAGATTTCGTAATTGGTTGCTTTAAAACTATTGTTTCACCTTCACATGTCTGCTATTCTCGGACACCCTAAATTGTACAGGAGTGTTGGCTAGTATTTGTCATTGTGCCTATCCAAGTTCTCTTTCTAACGACCATACTTCTCGACTTCTGCATGTCTACTTTTCCCCAAATGATAGTGTATTTTGTTTCGAAGGTTGCCATGACTGGAGATGGGGTTAATGATGCACCTGCTTTAAAGAAGGCAGATATAGGGATTGCCATGGGATCAGGAACAGCTGTAGCCAAGGTGCTAACATGGTTCTATTTTTCGTTTGCACCACCTTTACTTATGATTAACATTCCTCTAACTGGATCATTGTCATTGTGCTTGATATCAGAGTGCTTCAGACATGGTTTTGGCTGATGACAATTTCGCTACAATTGTTGCAGTAAGCCTCTTGTGTGCTGTCAGTTTGACTAACATTTTTATGCATGCAATAAATTGTGGTTGCAAAAGAATATTTATAAGTTTATACATCTTAATTGATCCCTTCTATCAATTAATCCAATTGATTGTAACAGGCTGTTGCAGAGGGCAGAGCTATATACAATAACACGAAGCAGTTTATCAGATATATGATTTCTTCTAACATTGGAGAAGTAGTTTGTATCTTCGTTGCAGCTGTACTTGGAATACCTGACACTCTTGTCCCTGTAAGCTGCTTCTCATCTCGGTACTTGTATGATATTACATTCTTGTTTCCCCCATTTGCTTGCTGTTATCATCTGAAGAAAAGACCTACTATGCTAATAGTCTTGTTATATCCCACAAATTATGGGTTAAATATTTTTATGTAAGCTTGAATTCTTTGTGTGCCACTTTCTAGATAATGCTCATTATTTAGAGATATCTCAAAGAGAGAAGTAGAAAAGTTATGAAAGATTTTGTAAACAGTTGTATCATGCTATATTCTCTTTGTCATAAAGCGGAGTGTATCTTTATAATGTTATATATTAGATAACCCTGAATGTCTTGATATCTAAATCACAAGTCACTATGATTGTTTGGTATGTTCGACTTTAGGTGTAAAAATGGCGCTCTTAAGATAGTTAATGACACGAGAAAAGCTACAATTAATATTCTAGTTATATCCCACCCAGGATTCTTTACTTAAAACATTTTTCTTATAATTTATCTTTTTGAATTACAAAAAACCTACTTCCTAGCCGAGCTACATGACCAAATACTTTTGGATTGTATGACAGACCATTATTTCATTTTTGATCCTGTGTGCATGGACTTGAGCTAAGTTGTCATAATTGAGCCAATGCCGGCATACCTGTTTATTGTACTAGGTGATGTTAGAGATTGTATTTATACGTCAAGGTCAGTACTTTTGTTGGTTTACTTATCGACCTTACGAAATGATAAATCATTCTTTACAGGTGCAACTTCTTTGGGTGAATTTGGTTACAGATGGATTACCTGCTACGGCTATTGGTTTCAATAAGCAAGATTCAGATGTTATGAAGGCTAAACCTCGAAAGGTACCCTTTCTGTTACTTGCTCTTTCTTACAACTCATCTTACATGGCAACCTTAAATTGTTCATGTCTTTTTTCCCATATTTTTTCTAGGCTGAATGTCAAAGTTTTTTTATGGCAAGCCTATAATATATACTACCATGTTTAAATTATGCTATGATATGTTTGATTGGCGTGTGAAGCGATGGATAAGGTTTGATATGTGTGTTTCCGCTAGAATGGGAAGCACATTATAGTTTCCACTAAAATATGTAAACTACAGAACATAGGCTCCCAATATCAGAGAGCTTTAACATTTAAAGTATATTTAACTTTTTTTTGCCTTACCTTGCATTGACCATGCATCATACAACTTTTAACTTGCAACATTTTGAATCACAGGTTAACGAAGCTGTTGTCAGTGGGTGGCTATTCTTCCGTTATTTAGTGATTGGAGGTAGTCATAACATAATCTGCTGAGTGCACCAACATAAATGCATACTATTATTAATATTTAGAAAAAGACGCATTGCATATATATGAATGTACATGTGATCCCTTTTTCAGTTATTGCTCTTCTTAAAGGTACCCTGTGTGGGGAAAAAAAATCTAGCTAGTATTGAGAAACATCATTGATGCAGATAAAAAGGTTTTTCAGGCTCTATATTTTGCTTATTAGTTGTGTCGTGCGTTTTGGGTAGATATTTGTTGAAACTAAATGTATTGCAACCTGACCAATTTTCAACATTCAATATTTTGATCTTTCAATCTTAGTGCAATGCACAATGAGTAAGAAAGATGGTTCTATATGATTAACTGATGTGACAAACTTATCTTTTTCATGCAGCTTATGTTGGACTTGCAACTGTCGCGGGTTTCATATGGTGGTTTATTTACTCAGAAACTGGTCCAAAGATACCATATAGTGAACTTGTAAGTCCTTAGGTGTCAGTCATGTTCACTATTAATTATCTTTTTATATGGAACCAATTTTGGATCATAAAAGATAGTAATGCTTTTAAAGAAGACATAATCTAGAAACTTCTACGTAGATTAGTATTTAGATAGTGCAAAGTAAGTGACTGCCATGCAAGAAAACAGCAGTTTGGTGTAGAGAATCATATGATTTTGATTTTCTATGTTGCTTAGGTTTTTTCAGTTTCAAGCATTAATGTACAAATTTCTGCAAGTTTTTTATATGCATGTTCTTGAATTATTTCTTCTGCTGCAGATGAATTTTGATAGTTGTCTGAAACGCGAAACTACATACCCTTGTAGTATATTTAGTGATAGACACCCCTCAACTGTCTCGATGACAGTGCTCGTTGTTGTTGAAATGTTCAATGCTTTGAACAATCTAAGTGAAAATCAGTCCCTCATGTGAGTGTTTATACTCTTTTAAAGTATTTCTTGAGGGTTGAAGTTGGAGGATTTGCGTTAGTTAACAATATACGCTTGATGGTAATTTTCAGTGTTATACCACCCTGGAGTAATTTATGGCTTGTTGGTTCTATTGGCGTGACCATGTTACTTCACTGCCTCATTTTGTATGTGCAACCACTTTCGATTCTCTTTTCTGTAAGTTTCTATTCTCCCTTGATTCTTTCATAGAGTAATGTTTTGTCTTTTTTACGGAAATAACATTTGAAACGCTGAATTCTCCATCACAGGTGGTGCCATTAACGTGGGATGAGTGGACCACCGTCTTGTATTTATCGTTTCCTGTAAGTTGTTTCATCTTCCTAAGTATTACTGATCTGAATGCTTTTGTCAACCTAACGAAATATTTATGTTTCTCTTTACGCTCTCAAAGAAAGTAAAATCTCGAAGGCCTTTTTTTAATCAAATATTGATATTTTTAATAATCTTAGAAGCACAGCAAGAAAAGTTTAATTCTAGAAATGTTAATCTTCCTTTCAGTTGTTCCGTTATCATATATCTTGTGGCTCACCATTCTCCACCACATTGTAATAATTGATATGTTATATATGATTATATTTCACTAAGATTTATACATATACAAACAAGGAGTATCAAATATGTGCAAGTCTTAAGATTATGGACGTAGAACAATTTTATAGAACATGTTTTAAGTTCAGCCCAAAAAACAAAACCTGACACTTTTTAGTTTTTATCGTGCAAAATTTTGTAAATAGGAAGCATAACGGTTCCAAAATAATGACACATTTGATGTTTTTTCATAATTTGGACTGGCCGGTATCTACTATGTATAATTTTGTCTATCGATCAGTCATGTCATGATATGTCGTACCTAGAAGCTAAACCTATCTAATTACAACTCTCAATCTTAATGCATTTGTCGACAACATCCTCTAAAATCTAGTAATATTGTGGTGGATATTCTCCTAGTTATATAACGTATAATCTTGACAATTTGAGTTACTTAGCTATATAATGTATAATCATCGCACTTCAATTTTTCAAGATTCTTATATTTCTTTCGTTGCCTGCTTTTGTTTAGCTTGTTTGGTTATCTGTTAATCTTTGATTATGTGTAATGCCTTCGCATGCTTTATGTAGGTAATAATTATTGACGAGATACTGAAATTTTTCTCTCGAAATCCCATCGGTATGTCTCTCATTACGTTTCAGATCTTATAAAATAGTTATGCGTTTCTCTGTTAACAATAATCAGGACCTGCACTTGATAGAAGTCAATCCATTGACCAAGTATCATGCTTCACCAGACCAAGTATCATGCTTCACCAATCTTTAACTTAAGAACTTTGACACTATGATGTGAGGGAATTTTGTATCAAGTGGACATAGGGAGGGGTTGTGGGGTAGGTCATTTATAGCTCGTGATGACAGTCGATAGTTATATAACTGTTATCTTAAAGAATTCACTTTAGATAAGAAAACATAAACAAGTAACGATACTTGTTTCAAGTCCTAAGTAATGTACTCTCTACCCTCCTTTTTAGACCCCAATAAAATGCAACACTTTTTTGCCCCGTGATAATCGTTAGTAAAAAGTTAGTAATTTTAGTTTTTATTATTGACAAGTTTGCTAGTTGCCGTCATATAGGTCTATGTTATTTCAATTTTAAATCGAACATAATAATCAGGGTCATTTTGGAGATATGATCAGATAGGCAAATATATATTGCATTTTGCTTTTAATGGATGTGAGTATAAAACAGGCAAGTTGAAGATTGTTGATGCTAGATGCCATGGCTCTTAGTGAACATGCCTTTTTTGGTGATAATCTAATGGATAGTTGTGTTTTGGCAACCAGACGTTTCGGATATCTAGACGCATGTGGCTGTTTCAGCTCTTGTGTGCATGAATTATTTGTTACTGCATCTATATCGGTCAATAGAGGTGGCAAAATTTAGCCAATTTGACAAGTTGATTTAGGTTGAAAGACTTTAGTCTTTCTTAAAGGTACCAATAACCTGGGCTGACCGGTTTAGAACCACACTAAAAGATTACTAATTTACATATATTGGTGTCTTGTAGCTTTATCATCATAATAATGCTTCCGTCGAACATACCTCTGATAATTTTTTTTCATGAATGTAGGCATGAGATTAAATTTGAGACTGAGACCCGATTTTCTTCCAAAAAGGGAAGTACGTGATAAATGATATCAAGTTTCGAAGCACTGATTATGTTCACTGAAGTTTGCCATTCGCCGAGACCGGATCAATAGACCCTATGAATAGTGTCATTACAGGTACAATACAAGTACACATGGTTAATAGAGAAGAGAGATAAAAAGCCCTTTCTACTATAGATTATATCTATGTTGTAACAATATATAAAATGATCTTAGAAGTATAGACAATCTTATGAAAACTCAGATAGCGCATCTCTCTAGTCTATTAATTTAATTTTGATAAAGGGTATTTGCTTCGTCGATTGTTACTTCTTCAAGTTCATCGATGTACGCATTGAATAATGTTTCTGCTATCTTATTTGTTTATAGCAACCAAACTGAAAACCTATACATTTGAGTGTCTTTTTCCGGGGACTAATTTGCCTTTTTATAAAAGTTGCATAAAGTTTGAGACTAAGGGCATGTTTGACACATAAGATAAGATTTTGTCAATTTATTAACAATAATAAGCTACTGAAATTATAAGCTTTGTTTGGTAGACTTAGGGTATGTTTGGCAAAAGTAGATTGTGCTGGTGCTGGTGCTGTTGTTGAAAAAGATTATAAAATGAGATTATTTTTATAAAGATTATAAAATGAGATTATTTTTATAAGCTACATGAAGTAACTTTTTATTTTCAGAGATTATGGAAGATTATTTTTTTTAGAGTAAAATGCATCGTTCGTCCCTAATCTTGTACACACGCATCACCCTGAGACAAAACCTTGCATTTTTCATCATGGGGAGTCCAAATTAGTCCTTTGACCTATTTTTCGTTAGTCAACGTCTGTTATTTTTTGCTAAATTCCTTAAATGACTATTTTGCCAATATAAAGTCATTCGCCTATCTTTTTCATTCATTTTACCCTAGCAACTGTACACACACTTTCACTCACCCACCCCTCTCCCACTTCTAGTATTAAAATAAAAAGGAATTAAAAATGAATTAATAAAATATAATAATTGATTGATTGGATTCATCAATTGAATTGTCTATTTTATTTAGATCCATGGTGCTCCTTCATCTGTCATTGGAAGTGCTCTTATTGATTTATACTCTTTATGGGGATTAATGACTGATTCATTAAAATGGTTTAATTCAAGTAAAAAACAAGATATAGTAATATGGACATCTGTGATTGTGGGCCATGCTCAAAACGATGAATTTGAGCGGGCGTCGGTTCTTTTTTGTGAACTTCTTAAATATGAATTGAAACTAGATGAGTTCACGGTTTCCACTTGTTTTAAGTGCTTGTGCTAATTTGGGTGGGGTCCGATGTGGTGAGCAGATTCAAAGTTATTCGGTTAAATGTGGAATTGTAAAATCGAGTGTGGCTGTAAATTCTTTGATGTATATGTATGCAAAGACGGGTGACATAGATTCTGCAAATAGGTGTTTGATTTAGCTGATAAATCTGATGTAGTGTCGTGGAGTGTGATGATATGTAGTGCCGCACATCATGGATACGCGAAAGATGCTTTGACCCTATTTGATTTGATGATAAGTATGGGGATCACACCAAATGATGTGGCGTTTCTTGGTGTTCTTACTGCGTGTAGTCATGGGGGGCTTGTTGAGGAAGGTCTCAGGTAACCCTTTTGCTTTGCTTGTGTTCTTACTGCGTCTGCGTGTAGTTATTATCATATCATGCTACCATTAATTTGGTAGGTTTGGCTAGAAGATTACACTGCTATATGGCAATAGCTAAATCTCTGGCTTGTCACAAGCTTTTTGTGGATATTTGGTGAATCAAATTGCCCTCTAGATAATTCTTTTGCTAACTTTGATACTATAATTACCTCATTTCAAGCACTTGATGAGTCTTTTTCTAGTTGTAATCATGTCAGGAGATATCTAAGGGTACTTCCATCCAAGTGGAGATCAAAGATGACGGCCATAGAAGAATCGAAAGAATTATCAATCCTCACCCTCGATGAACTCATAGGCAATCTAAAGATCTATGAGCTTATCCTCACTAAAGATTCCGAAGCCTCAAAAGAAAAGAAAGAGAAGCACAAATCTCTGCCTTAAAAGCCAAGAAGGTTTCAAGCGATTAAGAAAACTCTTCTCCGGAAAGTGATGACGAAAAATATGCCATGGCGGTAAGGGATTTCAAGAAGTTCTTTAGAAGAAAGGGAAGATATGTCAAGCAACCATATGACGACAAGAAAGGGTTCCGGAAAGGCAAAGACAACAAGAAAGCAGGGGATGAACGCGCATGTTTTAAATGTTGGGACCCTAATCACTTCCCTAGTGAGTGTCCCAAACGTGACGAACAAAAAGCATTCGTAAGTGGTTCGTGAGGAATGAGTGAGGAGGAGAACGAAGAAATTTGTCTCATAGCAAATGACTCAAACGAGTTATGTCCCGAATCTCTCTATTATAGTAGCTCATCATTAGATGATGAATCATTGTATCGTGAATATGATCAACTTTGCAAAATTAGTTTAAAAGTAATTAACAAAAGATTTTGAAAAACAAAAATGGACGTTTAGAAAAGGAAGTCATTGAGTTAAAAGATAAATTAAAATGTTTAGATAAGGGGAAGAAAGTAGATGGGGAATGTGAGCTTTGTGTTCAACTTCATACATTAGTTGATAATCTTGATTCCAAGATTGCTAGAATGAGTACTAATACTCTAGATATAATACTAGATAGTGTTAAAACAGGAAACAATCAAAAGGGTTTAGGTATTCTGTTGGGTTCAGTAAATACCCAAACCCCTTAATCTGGGATTTGAATAGAAAATAGCCCAAGTGTTTAGTCCGTTAAACACTAACATGTCACTGAGTGCATGGTCTCTCAGTGAGTCATCTTCAGAATACTCAGTATGAGGCGAAGAAGAAGTATCTCCACTCAGTAAGGCGGAACTTAAAGGGTGAAGACTGAGTCAAGAAGAAGATGATGGATTCGTGAGTGATGAAAAACTCACCTGAATCCCCAAGACTCTCTCCAACTACTTACACCGAAGACAAACTGAAGTAGAAGACCAAGGATGTAAAGACTAAAGAATGAGCGGACAAGGCGGGATAAGTTTGAATCAGATAAGACGAAGTCCTTATCAACCAAAGTCAACTTTCCCTGAATGGCAAAAGATCGTGCTCGGTGTCATCATCTGAACTTAGGAAAGTATTCTTGTCTCTTACCTAGAATAGTCTTTGTAAATAGAGACAAAATACATCAGTAGTTTGTCTTCTGTATGATGTCAGTTTGTCACTTAGGAAAGAGTTAAAAATCATACATGTATAAATAGCATAAGAGATGGAGTGAAAATATTACGCTTGTGAATTGTAAAAACACACACAAGCAAGCCATCTTTTCACTCCTCCAAATACAACTTAATCCATGAGATAGCTCAGTGGGTTCTAAGAGTTGTGCTCAGACTTAGCCTGAGCTTAGAGAGGAGTCACCAAACTTTGTCATTTCAATCCCAATCTGCTCCGCGAAGTACTTGGGTAACTTATTATTTTTGATTGATTTCTAATAAAGAATATGATGTTGAAAATTACTTTGTGTGTTTTACTTACGTTAATTTCAGTCATTGTTCATTGTTAAACTGTTTTAAGTACTTAATTGTTTTTAAATGATAGTGAATAGGGAACAACAAGTGGTATCAGAGCGAGGCTGATTATAAAACCTTTTATAAAATTTTAAGCCACTCTAAAACGCTTTTAAATCGGATCCTTATGGCTGAAATTGATGTACTCCAACTAGTCGATAAAAAGGGTGGAGCTTATTCAACTGTTGCCCCTAGACTTGAAGTTGGTAAATTCAACAAATGGAAAAAGCGTATGCTTTTGCTATTTGATTGGGATGGAACCTTATTATATCAAGTATATAAATGAAGGTCCATTTATCCCAAAGACTGCTGAAGGTTTGCCTAAACCTGAAGCTCAGTGGACTCAGGATGAGAGAAGAGTGGTCAACCAGCATTTCATGTCTTCCTGATGATATTATGGAGTCAGTTATAAGCTGTAGTACAGCTAAACAAACCTGGGATGACCTAGTTCATAGCCATGAAGGTCCATCTGATACCAAGGAAAACAGGATAATGGACTTGAAACTTGAGTATAACACCTTCGGGCTAAGGACTGAAACTCGTCTCAAACTTACACCCGGTACAAAACTCTTTTAAATGAACTGTCTAATGATGGTGTTAAGTTATCCAAACATGAGATCAATGTTGGTTTTGTCAATAGTCTCCCTGAGAAGTGGTTGAATTTCTCTTAGGGACTCAGAAATGCTAACCATATCCAAAATCTTGAACTTCCTGAAATTTATGGGAAAATTGTCTATGAGGAAAACCTCATCAACAGACGATACCCTGACTTAAAGAAGTATCAGGAAGTCAAGAAGTCCCTGACCACCACTTCAACACCTATATCAACTGATTTCTTTTCCAACAATGTGGTTCAAGACTTTCAAGAAAATTCTAATGATGAGCGTGATGAGAGATCAAGTGAGGAGTACCTAAATGACCTGAATGTTGAATTTCAGGAAAGGGCACTCCTTGCTAACTCTCGAAGGTTTATAAAAAGAAACAAAGGTTTTTCAAATGCTAAAGCAAATGAGGACACTGAATGATTTAAGTGTCACAAAAGAGGTCATTTTGCAAAAGACTGTTTTTCAAAAACAATTTCTGAACCCTCCTATAAATCATCAGGGTCAAATCAGTCCTCAGGCTTTAGCAAATTTCAACAAAAATCTATCAGTCTCATCAAAACTTTCAAAACAAATCTGATCAAAACAAAACTATTGATTTTGAAGCTAAGTATAGGAAAGTCAAAGCTAAGCTTGCATTGCTTGAGGCCAATCCCTCAGAAACAACAAAAAGTGTTCAATCTGCGGGGTAAAACAAAGGCCTTGTTCTTTGAAACCTTCGACCGATGAAGAGCCAGTGTCATCAGATGATGAAATGGTGCATGTCAGTGCACTAATGGCCCTCTCAGAAGAGGATAAGCTAGCTGTTGGAAAGAATCATGCCATGAATGGTGAATGGGTCAATATCACAATGAAGAAAGTAAATATTTTACTTTCTATGGATGATGACTCTGATTGGCAGTCTTACATGAATTATCTTATTGTTGACCTTAAGTTCGTAGAAGAGCAAAGACTGAATCTTTTTTCAAAATACAACAAGCTAAGTTTTGAATTAAACAAGTGTAGGGATGAACTGCTTTTTTTAAAACAAGCTAAGCTTGAGGTCAGAACTTTGCAAATTCAAAACACCGAACTAGTTAAAAGAAATCGGCTCTTCAAGGCGAACTAAAAAGGTTCAAGATATTCTTAATAGCTGGACTACTAAGAATCCTGGGTCTTTGATGTTGGGAGCCCCATAGCAAGAGAAGAGAGTCTTAGGTGAAGATCATCTTCTGACTCTCTCAAAGACCGTGGTCCTAAGCCATTTGTGTCTGCGTGGCATGATTACCAATATGTTGACTAGTCCCAAGCCCAGTGATTGGATTGAACGGGTTAATCCCGAGAGTAAGCTTCCAAACTTTGATTCGGAAGAATTCTAGAGGTCGAAAGTCAAGCTCTAAAGAGCATTCTTGGACTCCCCGATGTGCCTAGTAGTACTTGAACACATCTCCGAAGTCCAAGTTGAATCTCAAGCACCACTTCCACCCCTCGAGCCTCTTGAGGTCTTTGCTCCCAGCTCTGAGCTTACTCCATTATAATACAATCCACACTCACCAAAAGAAAGGTCTGGACTTGGTAGAACTATCCTCAAAAGACCATCAAAACCAACTCAACAAGAGTCTACCCCAATCTGAAACTTCCACATCCTCTGTCCCACCGGTTTACCAAATTCAAAGAATCGATTGAACTCGTGAGGAAGCTAACGACAAGATGGAATCCATCAAAATTCCCAATCATCAAGGAAACCAAGTCACTTCTCTAGTACCTCAAAGTCAAAGCCACCACAAAAACAAGCGGAAGTGTGATCTGCCACTATACCGCCATACCACTCAAAACTGTTATAGAATCCTCTTTGTATGATTCGCAAAAGGATGATCATGAATCGCGATCACTTACAATATGTAAGTTCTCTCAAGAAGCAAACTACACCAAAGTTGGTCATAAGTATGCTTCTACATCCAAGCCTGCTCAAAAGTTTAGAGCAAAACCTTTTCCTCCTTGCCCACACTGTGGCTTTAGTGATCATCACCCTGATGATTGTCTTATGAACACATGATGTGATATTTGCGGTAATACAACTCATAAGACATCCCAAGATGACAATGTCATCCATGCAAGGAGAAGTTCCAAGCAACCCAAAATCACCGAGTCATCCTCAGTCTCTAAATGCAAAACCTGTGGTAGCACAATGCACTCAACCACCGACCATGAGTCAATTGCCAAATTCAAAGAGACATTGAGAACCAAGCCCACTAGTAAGTGGGTCACAAAGAAAACTAATTCGCTTTACTACTTGTGCGAGAGACACGCCGTGGAGCCTATTTGGCATCTAGACGATGGATGCTCGAAGAAGCATATGACTGTGAAGGAGTATATGCACAAGTATGTAAAGGAACCAGGACCCAAAGTAGTATTTGGTGATAACTCATCATGTCCCATGAAGGTTATGGTTCAAGAACTGCAATGGAATAGTTTTCTCTAGAATAGCTTATGTCAACGGTCTCAAATACAATCTCATCAGTGTCAGTCAACTATGTGATGCTAAGAACATAGTGTAATTCAATGACAAACAAGGTACCATTTTCAATGCCAATAAAGAAGTTGTTTTGATAGCTCCTAGAAGAGATGATGTTTATGTCTTAGACATGTCTACTCTTTTTCAAGATGGAACCTGTCTCTTTGCCAAAGCCACTGAAACTATCAACTGGCTGTGGCACAAGTGACTCTCTCACTTAAACTTTAAAAACATCACTGATTTTTGCAAAAGATAAACCATGCTCAGCCTATGAGAAAGGCAAACACCAAAGAGCATCTTTCAAAACAAAACAAAACTTCTCAATCAAAGTCGCCTTCTCCCGTGCGATATGGATCTCTTTGGACGGTCACGGTCCTAGATCAATCCATCATGAGAAGTATACTCTTGTCATTGTTGATGAGTTCTCAAGATACACTTGGGTATACTTTCTTTCTAAAAAGAGTCGTAGGGTGATACTATAATGTCATTCATGAGGAACATTGAAAACCAGAATGACATTAGTGTAAAACAAATCGAAGCGACAATGGATGCGAAGTTCGAAATGATGAGCTTGAGAGCTACTGATGAAAGAATCTCCCAAAATTTTCATCTCCTTACAACCCCGAACAAAATGGGGTAGCTGAAAGGGAAAACAGAACTCTCATTGAGGCTGCAAGAACCATGTTAAATGGCTCAGCTCTCTCAAAGCATTTCGGACTGAAGTACCAAAACAACTGTTACACTCAAACAGATCACTCATTGTCAAAAGACATAACAAAATACCCTATGAGATCTTCAAAGGAAGACTCCCTAATGTCACCTATTTTCATGTGTTCGGATGTCCTGTGTTTATTCATAACCACAAGGATCATCTAGGCAAGTTTGATGCTAAAGCCGATGATGGATACTTTCTAGGTTACTCACTGATCTCCAAAGCCTTCAGTGGTATTTAACACAGGGAGACAACAAGTTGAGGAAACCTTTCATGTCACCTTTGATGAAAGTGTAGAAAGAATCAGGTTCACCAACACCTCAGTGGAGGAAATAGGAATTGATAACTCATCAAGATATCCTCCTGATGAGTATAATACTGAAATCAATTCCTCATACCAAGCTGATGCTGACATCTCATATTATGTCTTGCCTCACAACCTGTCATAACCAACTATCAGTGAATTCATTGATAATCAGTCAGTCCCTGCTGGGATAGGTAACACTGATCCAAATGATCAGGAACCTGTGATTCATGAAACCCAACCTGAACAAGACATCTCAACAGATGTTCCTAATGATTCTGTGGCTCATGCACCTGAAATCACTCCTGAGTCTCCAGTGACCTCTTCAAGCTCAGATCCTAGACCACAAAGTAAGTGGACAAGATCTCAGGACATTGAGCTTGTAAACATCATTGGTGAACCCACTGAGGGCATGCTCACTAGAAGCATGGATGCTAAGTTAACTGCAGCTTCAGCCAATGAATGTCTATATGCTGATTACCTATTAGATATAGAACCCAAAAGTGTCACTGAGGCTCTAAAGCACCCAAGATAGGTTCAGGCCATGCAAGAAGAACTTCAACAGTTTGATAAAAACAAGGTCATGACCTTGATCAAATGTCCTCAGGACATCATTGTCATAGGAATGAAGTGGGTTTTCAGAAACAAAACTGATGAAAACGGCACTGTCATTAAAAACAAAGCCAGACTTGTAGCCAAAGGTTACAGTCAACAAGAAGGCATTGACTATGATGAGACATTTGCTCCTGTTGCAAGAATGGAAGCCATCAGGATCTTCCTTGCATATGCTACCTAGATGAACTTCAAAGTTTACCAAATGGATGTAAAAAGTGCATTCCTAAATGGTGAACTCAAGGAAGATGTTTATGTTCAACAACCTCCAGGCTTTGAGAGAAGTGAATTCCCTGACTATGTCTGCAAGCTTGATAAAGCCCTTTATGGACTGAAACAAGCTCCCAGGGCATGGTATGAAACTCTCTCAGCCTTCCTGATTCAAAACAAGTTTGTCAGAGGAAAGATAGACAACACATTGTTTATCTATAGTACAAAACAAGATGTGATACTGGTCCAAGTATATGTTGATGACATCATCTTTGGCTCAACAAAATACACTCTTTGCAAACAGTTTGAAAAACTAATGACAAAGAAGTTTGAGATGAGCATGATGGGTGAACTCACATACTTCCTTGGACTACAAATCAGGCAAACTGATAAAGGAATCTCCATCAGTCACGAGAAGTACACAAGAAATCTCTTGAAGAAATATAAGATATCTGACTGTGCCTCAGTGAAGACTCCAATGGTCCCACCTAACAACCTTGGACCTGATCTCACTAGAAAATCAGTAAATCAAACCCATTTCAGAGGGATTGTTGGTTCACCTGATGTATCTAACGCTTCCACCAGACATACAATTCTCAGTCAGTCTAATAGCAAGATATCAGTCCAATCCCAAAGAATCTCACCTCACTGCAACCAAAAGAATACTCAGGTACCTGAAGGGAACACCAAGCCTTGGACTCTATTATCAAAAATGCTCAGGGTTCGATCTCAAAGGTTACTCTGATTCTGATTATGCTGGCTGCAACATGGACAGAAAAAGTACCTCAGGGTCCTGTCAATTTCTTGGAGGAAAACTGGTTTGTTGGAGTGCTAAAAAGCAACAATCAGTGGCTATGTCTTCAGCTGAAGCTGAGTATGTGGCTGCTGCAGGATGCTGTGCCAATGTTTTATGGATGAAAAGTCAACTCGGTGACTATGGCATCCATTACAAAATGGTACCCATCTTCTATGACAACACCAGTGCAATTGCAATCTCCAATAACCCTGTCCTTCATCAAAGAACCAAACACATTGATATCAGATATCACTTCATCAGGGACCACATAATGAAAGGAGACATAAAACTCCATTTCATCCCTACTGAATATCAACTGGCTGATATCTTCACCAAACCCTTGGATGAACCTACCTTCAGGAGACTGAAAGCTGAATTGGGAATGCTGGACATTGAAAGTCAGGCATATGAAAACCAATCTCAGTAAGTTCTCTGAAATGGTTCCTCCTCCCTGAACGAAACCCACAAAACAACCTCTCACTGAATGAGTAAGACTCATTCAGGGACCCTGACTGTTGATATTGAGCATTGAATGAGTAACTAAATGATCCAAGTATCAGTTACTTAAATGTCCTAGGTTGGTAACTATGCCAATTTAATATAGGAATATATGTCTCTTTGTCTTACTGTCATGGGTCCTTCAAAAACTTACCTCATCCCACTTGGCTTTAAATGCCCTCTCACATAAAATATCCTGTGGATATTTTATTACTGCAAAAAGTGCACTTTTACTGTACACTACAACTACTTCCTTGAAAAACGGGATTTTACTGCGGGTGGTGGAGGGTGGCATTAAATGTGGAAATTCAAAACGTTTTCAAAAACCGACTTTACAAATCCACAAGTTTGCACAAACAACCCCTCTCAACACCCTATAAATACCCCTCATAAAATCCTTATAACACACACAAAAGATTTCTGCTATCAAAACTCTGTCAAAATCTCTTTTCAAACCCAGAAATCTTTGTGTTCTTCAAATCCTTTATGAAAAATCTTCTTTGTAAACCTTTACAAAAGTTTTTCATCACAACTTAAGAGATTTAAAAACCTTTGATTGTTCTTGTCAAGTCATTCTTCTCAAAACCCTAAAACCTTTTTAATGGAAATGGCAAGAACACAATCTCTTCAGTTTGCTTCACAGTGGGTAGGTGATCTTAGCAATGTTGAATTTAAAACAAATAATGTCATAGGCAATTTTGAATATCCTCAAACTGTCCCAACCTATAAAGACATTCTGAAATTTTTGTATAACTGCCCACTGAAAACGGCCTTTGTTCAGTGTCCCTCTATAATGTACCAAAACTTCCTCAGGGAGTTTTGGGCAACAGCTAAGGCCTTTGACCCGACACCCTCCACTGATGAGAATAACCTTAGACCACTCAGGGAATATCTCATCAGGTTCAGTCTTAACGGGGGGCAACAATTCACCCTGGATTATAAAACGTTTTGCACTTCAACAGGGTTAGACTAGAACAAACGAGTTTATGTCGCCCATCCTGAACCCTCCACAGTGAAGGATGGGTTAAAACAAATCGTTTTAGATCCAACTTTTTTGGACAAGACCCCAGTCACTAAAAGTTCATTCCCTGTGGCTTGGAGGATCCTATTCACTTTTGTGATTCAGGTCCTCGGCGGGAACCACTCATCCACTGAACAAGTTAACTCTATTCAGTTGATGATGGCATACTGCCTGATGAATGGGATCACTGTCGACATAGGGGAGATCATTTACAGTGATCTCGTAACCAAGCTATAGAGCAAAACTAGGACGAAATACGTTTCGTATCCTAGTTTGTCTCTTGTGCTTTGCAAACATTACTGGGTTCAAATTATCCTCAGGAAGAAAAATTTGGTGCTTTACCTGGCATCCTGAGCCAATCAAACTTTCAAAAGGACCCATCCCTTGTCACAAACTTTGAATTGATGGCCCATATGGTTGCTGTAAACAACTAGAGGGAATCAGTGTCTCCTAACCCTGCTCCTATAAAGAGAAAGGGGAAGTCTCAGACTGGGACTAAGACCAAACCCAAGTCTCAGGGCCCTGAGGCTTCTGGAGCACTGGCCAAAAGGCAAAGAAGGCCTAAGACTGATTTGACACCCACTGGAGGCCAATCATCATCTACCCAGGTGACAACGAAGGACACTGATAAATCATAATCAGTGCCCTTGGTCCCAACTACTACTCCCCAAGATCCAAAGGGAAACAAACAACCTGCTGGTAGGGGAGCGACTTCCACAACGCCCAGTGATGACATTAGAAAATCAAAGCCTTTTTCTGAGGGCACATTGAATGATCTCAAAGACTCAGAGGGAACCAAACAACCCGCTGATAGGGATATCACCTTCACTGACTCTGCTAAAGGCACTGGGAAAAACCCATCAATGTCTCAGGGGTCTAAGGGGGACAAAGACTCAGAGGGAAAGGAACAACCCGCCGATATGGAACCCAAAACCAATCCTGACTCAGAGAAGGCACTGGGAAAATCCCACCATTGTCTGAGGGGTCAACGGGGGACAAAGACTCAGAGGGAAATATACCACCTGCTGATATGGAACCCATCACCACCCCCTGGTTAAGTGTTGCTGATGTTGCTGGTTTGCTATTATCTGAAGATGAACTTGCTGACACTGATGATAAAATTTTATCAGCAGGGGAAGAAGTGGACGCTGAGGTTCAAACTGAACAAGAACCTCAGCCTGATCCACAGGAGCATACTGAATCACCATTCCAGCCTGACAACAATGACTCCTCTTCCTCCACTGATGAATTCCAAAGATTTGACAATGTTCTCCCACTAACTGAGAGGCAGCTTGTTCAGTGGATCACCAAAGCCTCAAGGAAGCTATACTCTGGGGTCACTGAAACATTGTGGGAACAACATACTGAGGCTGGTGCCAGTTATGCAGATCTGAAGGCTGAGGTACAAGCCTTTGATGAAAATGTTCATGAGCACAGGGATTTGATGTATGACAATATTCACAGACTGGATGAAAATTTGGCTAAATTCTTTAGACACCTTCAGGGTGTTGGCATAAAGATAGATGAAATCAAGGAATCTGTCAAAGAAGACCCAGCGCTTAACTCTAAAGTACTGGAGGCTGAGGCATACTTGAAAAAATCCTCCAGCCTCACTGAACTGATCGAAACGCTCAAATCAGCAAATGTTCAGGGTCTTCATTCTTCAGTCCAGTCTCTTCATGCTACATTGGGCTCTGTGAACACTCAGCTGGCTACGTTGGCTCAGGCTTCTTCTTCCTTGGCCTGGAATCTTGGGCCCCGAATGACTGCTTTGGAAGTATCTCAGGCCAATTTGGAAGCTAAGGTCACTGGCATTCAAACAGATACTTCAGATATGAAGACAATGATCACTGAAATTTATCAGGCCTTCAAGGGTCAAGCAGCTCAGTCCCCCTCAGCACCAACACCAACTCTTGCCCTCACTGACACTCCGGCAACAGTTGAGGGGGAGAATACTGCTTGTTAATACAAATAAACCGTAAAAACGTTTATTAATATTTTGCGATCTCTTTGTGTTTTGTTGATAACAAATATAATGTTATCTTAAGTAGAATTATAAGGATACATGTTATTTTTGTAAAGCATTTACATATAGCCATTTAAATACAAAAATGTAGTAATTAAGCATTTGTTGTAATAGTTTATTAGGATGGGTAAAAACCATAACCCATGGACCTTAACCCATACCCAAGTAGACTAGATACAATGTATACTTAGATACATTGAATCTATGGAAAACCCATGGACCAACCCATAACCCATGACCCATAACCAAAGAACCCATGGGCAAAGAGGAGCGTTCCACGGATCCCTAGGATTACACTAGACGGATCCCAAGTGGAAGGGATCCGTGGGATCCGGGGAACGTGGAAGAATTTTGCCTATTAATAGAGAGCCATTTCTTCATTCTAACTCACCCCTCTTCTTACTAAATCTCTCAAACACTCTCATTCTCTTCTAACATATAGATCACTTGATCTAGAGAGTTGTTCTTCTTTCTTTCTATTTGTGATCCTCATATAGGTCCTTCTCTAAGGCGAGATCACGAGCATTCTACAAGTCATCCAAGCAAGGGGTCCTTGATTGATTTGTCACTCAGCAAGATTTCTGTAGCGAAGATCTTGTATTAGATATTTCACATATTTGTTGTGTAATAGTCGTGTTGGTTTGGTCCACCGTGCTACGGACTCGGTATCTAGCTTTGTACCGGAAAAAGTGGAAGCAACGTTGTGAAGGCTTCTCCGCCAAGTGAAGGATTTTGTTGACATAGTGCTTGAACTCTCGAGTAGGTGACTCGGGGAGTGGAGTAGGGCAAGGAAGGTGTCCTTGTAGCCGAACCACTATACATCGGTTGTGTCTTTTCTTTCCCTTCGCTTTACTTTATTTACTTGCTTTATCATTAGATCTATACTTTCTCTACATCCATAAGATCTCACATATTAACGAATCTAAAAGTTTTTGAAACTAACTTAAAATCGGAAAAACTATTCAACCCCCCCCCCCTTCTAGTTTTCCACACTGCTGAAGAAACTCCTCTTCACACTGAGGGGGAGCCAACACCACCAGTATATGTAGCACCAATATCATCATCACCACCAGTCCCAGCTGTACCGATCTCATCAGTACCACCAACAACATCAACAACAACAACACTGACAGTCACACCACCTATCATGACAACAACACCACCCTTGGTTGCATCATCTTCATCAGGCCAAGACAAAGGGAAGGCCATAATGCACACACCAGAGCCTAAACCTGAGCCTGAGAAGATTCCCTACAAGATCGGCGACACTGAATATCTGCTCACACCTCAACAACTAAGTGCCTATCTTGCTAAAGTAGAAAGGAAACTGAAACTTGCTGAGGAAGAAAGGAAGAGCAGAGAAGCACTGGTAAAAGTTGTCGCTGAAGAAGCTGAAAACCTTGGGATAGATGCTAAGAAGCTTGAAAAGGGTCAGGCAGGAAAGAGGTTCAAGGATGCTCAGGCAGCAAAAATGGCTGAAATGAAAAAACAGTTGGAAGAAAAGAACAAAAGAACTGCAGCCATCAGGAAAGCAAGAATTGGCCATTATAATTGGACAATGACAAGCAGAAGACTGCCTGAAAAGATTAGTGATGTCAAAATCATCCCCAGATCTAAACCACTGGCAATGAACGTCTACAGGGGGATGATAAAAGGCATTTCGAGGTTCATGATCCCCTAAAATTCACTGACTTTGGGATCGCTGAACTCGATGAACTCGGTCCAATAATTGAAAAGAACCAAAACGCGGTGGTTAAGGAGCTGATGAAGATGCTCAGTAAAAGGTATGAAAGATTGAGAGATACACCAGCACAACTGGGAATTCAGCCTGCCTTAACTGCACATCAAGGATCTCAACCTCAGTCATCACAGGGTAAAAGAAAGAGGGTTGAGTTCCAGCCTGAGATAAAAGTACCTGGACTCGAATGCAACAGGGAACTGCCAAAAGGTGTTAAGTTCGTGAACTGTCTAGTGATTGAAAAGCCTAAAAGAGGGCTATTCCACATTGATGTCTATGGAAACCCAGCATTTCAAAGATGGAGTGATATTGATCAGGCTGGTGTGGCTGCAATGCTGAGCTACATACCTGTGGCCTCTCAGATCCAAACCCCAACAAACATCAGGTTCTGCCAAGACCTGAATGCCAAGATAAGAGATCACCCTGATGAAGAAAAACTCCTCAAAAAGAAACCTAAGCTTGAAGCACTGGGGATCCATCTCAACTGACATCATTTTGATTTATCTTTTGTACTAGTGATAGGAACCATGTAATGTGATCAATAAAAGATGTATGTTTTGTTAAAATACTCAGTGTTCCTTAATGTATTCATTAGTACATTCAGTGTAAGAAGAAGCCATTTGCTCACTTACACTGATCAAACACTTAGGCTATTTGTATATACAAATAGGGGGAGACAGTTGGGTTCAGTAAATACCCAAACCCCTTAATCTAGGATTTGAATAGAAAATAGCCCTAGTGTTTAGTCCGTTAAACACTAACAGGTCACTGAGTGCATAGTCTCTCAGTGAGTCATCTTCGGATACTCAGTATGAAGCGAAGAAGAAGTCTCTCCACTCAGTAAGGCGGAACTTAAAGGGTGAAGACTGTGTCAAGAAGAAGATGATGGATTCAGCGAGTGATGACAATAACTCACTGAATCCCCAAGACTCCTCTCCAACTACTTACACTGAAGACAAACTGAAGTAGAAGACTGAAGGATGTAAAGACTGAAGAATGACCGGGACAAGGCGGGATAAGTTTGAATCAGATAAGACAAAGACCTTATCAACCAAAGTCAACTTTCCCTGAATGGCAAAAGATCAGGCTCAGTGTCATCACTGAACTTAGGAAAGTAGTCTTGTCTCTTACCTAGAATAGTCTTTGTAAACAGAGACAAAATACATCAGTATTTTGTCTTCTGTATGATGCCAGTTTGTCACTTAGGAAAGAGTTAAAAATCATACATGTATAAATAGCATAAGAGATGGAGTGAAAAGATTACGCTTGTGAATTGTAAAAACACAAACACGCAAGCCATCTTTTCACTCTTCCAAATATAACTTAATCCCTGAGATAGCTCAGTGGGTTCTAAGAGTTATGCTCAGACTTAGCCTGAGCTTAGAGAGGAGTCACCAAACTTTCTCATTTCAATCCCAAGTACTGTTCCGGAAGTACTTGGGTAAGGTATTCTTTTTGATTGATTTCTAATAAAGAATATGATGTTGAAAATTACTTTGTGTGTTTTACTTACGTTAATTTCAGTCATTGTTCACTGTTAAATTGAATAGGGAACAACATATTCAGCAACTTAATGCATCAACTAGCGAGAATAAAGAAACACAATTCGTCAAAGCAATTGAAAAACAAGCTACTGTAGTCACGGATCCTACAGATCCCTTGAAAAGGGAACCATCTAGTGTAAAACCAGGGATCCGTGGGTCTGTACCAGCAAACAGTAGAAAAAAATTAGCTACTTCATCTAGAACCGACTTTGTTATTATTAACAAGAAGAAACCAACCCACGTTATTGTTAGAAATGTTAAACAACCACCTCCACTAAAACAAAATCAAAGTTTTATGAGAAACAAAGGTCCGTCGTTTTCAAAACCAAACAGATTTATAAGGAGACCTAATAATGTTTATCCGAGAAGTAACCACCATCAAATGGGATGGAATCCTAATGTACAAAATGGCTTTCCATTTCAAAACTTTACACCATGGAATGCGTTCTCACCTTTTCCGTATATGCCTAACATGAATGAAATGTATAACACTAATGGACCCATGAACAAAAAGGGACCAAACTTTTGAGTTAATTACTTTCTTAGGTGTGCTTAAAGGTCGACCTAGATCCGGATGAATGGATCAGGGATAGCGGGTGCACGAGGCACATGACCGGTAACAAAGATTTGTTTTCCACATACGAATCTTTCAATAGTGGAAATGTGGTATTTGGTAATAGCAAGAGCAAAATCATCGGTAAAGGTACAATTTCTCATAAATCTTTAACCATTAACGATGTGTGTCACGTAGAAAACCTAAACTTCAACCTTCTAAGTATAGGACAAATATGTGATAAAAAGTGCAATGTACTTTTTAGTGAAAACGGTAGTAAAATATTGAAAAACGGTATTACTATAGGAAAAGGCATTAGAAAACATGGAGTCTATGTCATTAAAATCAATAATGAACTAAAGAAAAACTTTGATGATACTTCGACCTTATGGCATCGAAGATTGGGTCACGCCAATATGCGACTTCTTCAATCGCTATCATCTAAAGAACTAGTAAGAGATCTACCAAAATTAAAATACGAACATCATTTTTGTGATGCTTGTAACGTAGGAAAGCAAGTCCATGATAGTCACAAGCTAAAAATATGGTCTCTACTACTAAGTGTCTAGAACTACTTCACATGGATTTATTTGGTCGATCCGCTATTCAAAGTTATGGAGGTAACTACTATACTTTGGTTATAGTGGATGATTACTCTAGGTACACATGGACTAAATTTTTAAAGAATAAAACTGAAACGTTCGATTACTTTGAAATATGGGTGAAAGCTAAAGATACGCAACATAGTTTTTCAAAACAGACGATGTACGCAATGAACTTTGAAAATTACCATTGTACGCAAAATACTTTCAACTTTGGAACGATGTACGTAATATGACCGGGAACTAGTAGGTTATCAGGTCAAAAAGTTTGAAAATTGGCAGAAATGGTCCCTGTGGCTTGCATTGACTTTCACCGGTTATCCCTTAACTTTTTTTTCAGTTAAAAAAGTTACAGTAATGGACTTTATGGTTATTTACTTTCAGATTTTGTCCGTTTTTATACTTTTTCACCCGTTCTCTTAACGTTTATCCTTTTTTCTTACGTTTTGTCCGTTTTTCTTACGTTTTTATCGGTTTTCATCCGTTTTTGTCCGTTTTTCTTTCCCTTTTTTTAGATTTTTGTCCGTTTTTATACGTTTTCTTACGTTTTGTCTATTTTTATTTGATTTTGTCATTTTTTTTATATTCTTGTTTGCTTTTCTTACATTTTGTCTGTTTTTCTTACGTTTTTGTTTGTTTTTGTACTATTTCAACATATTGAAATTTTTTTTCAAAACAAAAATAAATTTTGAAAAAATTTGAAAAAAAAATTTCCAAAAAAAAAATTGGAATTTTTTAGTAAACTTGAAAAATAAAAAATTCCAAAAAAATTTTGAAAAAAAAAATTGGAAAAAAAATTCCAAATTTTTTTCGTAAATACTTTTTTTTTCCAAAAAAAAAAAAAAGAATTTGGAATTTTTTTTTCTTAATTGTTTTTTTCGAAATTCTTTCTACGAAAATAATTTTTTCGAAATTTGGACATATTGAAAAGAAAATTATTTTCGATTTTTTTCCAAAAATTTCAAAATATTTTGTATTTGTGACTTTTCAGATTTGTATTTGTGAAAAGAACTTTCGTATTTTTTTTCTAAACGTAAGAAAAACGGACAAAAACGGATAAACACGTAAGAGAACGGGTGAAAAATATAAAAACGGACTAAATCTGAAAGTCAATAACCATAAGGACCATTACTGTAACTTTTTTAACTGAAAAAAAGTTAAGGGATGACCGGTGAAAGTCAACGCAAGCCACATGGGCCATTTCTGCCAATTTTCAAACTTTGTGACCTGGTAACCTATTAGTTCCCGATCATATTACGTACATCGTTCCAAATTTGACAGTATTTTGCGTACAATGGTAATTTTCAAAGTCAATTGCGTACATCGTCTGTTTTGAAATACTATGTTGTGTATCTTTAGCTTTCACCCTTGAAATATTAAGTAAGAAAATCCAAAGACAATTAGGAAGTCCTATAGTGTCTATTAGAACGGATCATGGTAGGGAATCTGATAATGAAGCGCAATTTGGAGCTTTTTCTGATGCTAATGGTATTACTCACAATTTTTCGGCTCCCCGCACTCCACAATCAAATGCGGTAGTTGAAAGGAAAAATAGAACCCTACAAGAAATGAGTCGTACCATGATTAATGAGCAATCTATTCCTCAAAAATTTTGGTGCAATGCCGTTGACACATCAACCTACATACTTAATCAAGCCCTAATTAGACCATCCTTAGGTAAAACTCCATACAAGTTACTTCGAGGCAAAAAGCCTACGTTAGAACATTTTAGAGTCTTTGGTAGCAAATGTTTCCTATTTAACACCAAAGATTACTTAACTAAATTTGATCCTAAATCAACCGAAGGTATCTTCTTAGGTTACTCTCCTAATAGTAAATCCTATGTTATATTAAATAAAGAAGCAATGAAAGTTGAAGAATACCTAAACGTAAAATTTGATGAAAGTCCACCTAAACCTACCCAACCTCTTGTCGATGACTAGATAATCGATAGTGAAGCCATAGAAATCAAGGAAAATATAAACAAAGAAGATGAACCATTAAACAATGAAATCATCAATATTAAAGAGTCCAAAGATCATCCCGTAGAAAAGGTCATAGGAAAGTTAAATGAAAGAACCTTAAGATCTCAACTCCAAAACTAAATTAGTTTATTTTGTTTTGTCTCAACCATATAACCTAAAAATACGCAAGAAGCCATAAAAGATGAAAGTTGGGTAATGGCTATGCAAGAAGAGTTAAATTAATTTGTTTCTAACGATGTTTGGACACTTGTCCCTGTACCTAATATCCAAACCATAATCGGAACTAAATGGGTATATAAAAACAAGTTAGATGCAAACGGTGTAGTGTCTAGAAACAAAGCAATCATGAAGAAGTTACCTGAAGTACTGGCGCCCTACCCAGACTTCTTGTACTTATTAGTTTGCAACTCTTTAAGATAGAGAGGACAATTTATCTTCCAATGTCCTGTCACATTACAGTGGTGGAAAGCCTGATCCTTCTTGGGATTCTCTTTCTTCTTAGGAGAGTATTTCTTAGGTTCAGGTTGATAGGCCATGATAACGCTACACGCGTCGTTCGGGGTCAAAGGAACTTCCTTTTTGTCAAGAAAGTTTTTCAACACCCTAGGCAGTGAACCTAATCGTTGTAGTGTAGTATTAGGGTAAGCCACGGGAATTGATATCGTTCTCTAGGGGAATAGGAATGCTAGTGAGGAGTTACTACGCTAAGGTTGGGGTTGAGGAAGATTATTTTTTGTGCTTTTTATATTTTTTTGGAAATGGAAAGGTACGAATCTCGGGGTTTGGATTTGGGGGGTTGGTATTTCTACCAATTACTCTACTTATCTAATCTAACTAGTGGGTAGTCTATGTCTAATTAATGTGTGCTCGTATGATAGTTTAAGAATGTGTTTACTTAGGTTGTATTACTCCTTAATTATCTCCTATTGATGGTTGAATTGTCACGTCCTTTGTTAGGTCACTAGTTTTACCACACAAGCTTATATAAGAAAGATAGAGAGGCGATTGAACAAGATTCCAAACACACACACACGATAATATGAAACGGTTAGGCGTAGAGGTGAGTGAAAGAGAATAACTTGAACAACCAACCTTCAAATGAAGGTTTACAAGGGGTATTTATAGGAGGGAAGCTAGGGCAACACTCCTAGTTCCCTTCCTTTCCTTATTGGGCTAGGCCTAGGCTTATGGGCCTTCTACATAAGCCTAAGGCTAATAACAAACATAAAGGCCATAATAAGCTAACTATTACATATGAGTAACTAACACTTGAATAAGGTTTAGGAGTGATTCCAACAATCTCCCCCTCAAGTGTTATTACATATGAGTAACAAACACTCAAGTGTTGGTGATGGAAAACGGTGAAGGCGTTGATGTAATAGTAGCTTTGACGTCTTCTGACATTCTTCTTTCTTGTGAGAAGAATTGCCTTGATTTAAACAATCTCCCCATTGTAGAGAGATAGTTTACTTTGAACGGTTATGCTTTGACGTCATCTTTAACTTTGTTCTTTGATCATTGTTCTTTGTGGTGAGAGTGATAGTATGTTGTTGTCTGCATCAAGTCTGCCTCAGTGCTGCTTCGCTGCTAACGTGTCTCCACGGCGTTCTTCAACATGCTCACACGCTCTTTGACGTTGGAATTCAGTACTGATGGAGTTCTTTAAGTCTTTAACTTTGTAGATTCTCTGTATTGATGAAGAATCATTCTGACTGTTGTGTTGCTTTTGGATAGAACTTCCATTAGTGATGATGTTGGCGTGAGCATGAGAAGAATCTGCACGATCATTCCGCTCCGGAGCTTCCATAAGAAGAAAACATTTAAACGGTTAGTAATAAGCGGATTCCGGCACTTACAAGTTTGAACTTCGAGTGTTAACAGCATAGTGTGAAAACACAACTCTAATTCTTACAAAGGCAGTTCCTGAATCGGAGTCCCACAAGTGAGATAACACGATGTACCGAAGTACACCTACGATTCAGATGAGTCGCTGAGGTATACCGAAGCATCACCTCACGACTGTAGACCGTTTGAGACCATTAAGCGCAATCCACGGGAAGTTGCCGAAGCGACCTCTGTCGGCCGTGTTTGATGTTGACCCCTGGCAGGAGTTTCCATTCAATCACTGAGGATCACAAATGTGAACCTCTTATAAATGTTCTCGACAGATTGCTAAGATCTGTGAAGGACTCGATATGAACCACTGATAATCTTATTATAGATCATCAAGTGATTAAATGTCAAGTATACCTAAGAGATCTTTTGATGAATCTCGTGGCTCTAGACTCAATAGTGCGTTTTGGTTTTCCTGAGCGGAGACTAGGGAGAGGGTCTCCTTCTTCAATACCAGAAATCTCTAAGAGAAAGCCGATAGTTTACGTAGGGTTCCCTGTGAGAATGAAACAAGCTTCTGTTGAGAGAAACTTGAGTGGATAAGAAGGTTTAGTGCATGCGTCACTGGGTCCATGACGACTTTTAATCTTCGATACCGGCGTCACAAAGTGAAAACCAGTAGCATATGAATTGAACCCGGTTACCCTACCCTAAGTTGAATGAACTGGAGGGCTATTTCTTTTCACCCTTTTCTTTGCATTTCTTTTTAATTCTTCAACTCCTTCTTTCTCCGATTCTCATTTTCTCCTTTTTACAATCATACCTAAGGACTTCTAAATACTAACTATTTGTGGTGTCCTGGGGTAGATCCCTCCGGCTCTGGCGGATCATAGGACGTTATTCCTAACCTTAGTCACCTTATAACTCCATGACTAACCTATGTTGCCATAAAACCACTGTTGTGAAAAATCTCTCAAAGTGTTTGTGAATGAAAAACATTTTAGTACCCTTTGAGATAAGATTTTGCGTAAATACTCCCCCTCCACATGTGCTTAAGAGTTTTAACGGTTAAATGCACAGTGAGGACAGAGCGCGCACATTTTGAATTGATTCACTCAAGATAGACAATCCCCCGCGAGACACGGTTACGTGGCATAGTTAAAGAGTTGCATTGTCAGCTTTTAGGTGACAACTAGCTCTAATAACTACCTTGAAGGTGTAGACAATCCTCGAAAGGTCGTCAAACCCGTCGAGTTCATGTTTATCAAGAGTTTCTTGAATGGTACATTCTACTCAGACAAGTCCTTTGCGAGACACGTTTACATTACTAGCGAACTAGCTTGAAATTATTACCCGTCAAGGACAAGTCTTTTCGAGTTTACTAACATTAAGCATCGTCAATTTGTTGGTTAAGTCTGAATCACACAGATTCATTTGCATTTTACACAACATATTTCTTATCACGTATTTTCTCCCCCTCAAAATGGCATATTAAAGTGTTATTTTTGAAACGTTTGAGAATAAATATGACCATTTCGAGTGTTCGGGAAGAATGACCTACTGAGAACAATTTTTGAACAAAGTTTAGATTCAAGTACTCCCCCCACGAGTGATATAAACGGTTGAGGTTTTGAAAATCATAAGGAAAGTACTTGTTCTTTTGAGCAAAACCTTGAAAAGTGAAAGGTTTGATAGGTTTTACTCAAAAGTAAGAAGCTTTCGCTCCTTTTCTAAGGATTGTGGCACTGAGGCGTTCCACAGGGTCCTTTATTTACAAGAACGGGTTGTACACTGTAATGTGTGCACAAGCCATTGACATATTCAATCAAACATCCAAAATGATATGAAGAAAACAATTCAAGGGGTACCAGGAAGTGCAGTGATGTTCCTAGGAGTGTGCGCAGGGCGTTGAAATCCGGTTATGTTTCTCCTGGGTCGACCACCGACATAACTCTCCAATCGTCTTAACTGATCCCTTCGAAACAACCGTTCATCAATCATTGTGATGATCCGTCTCACATCCCTCCTTTCCGAGAATTCCAGCTTAGGAGACCCAATATTCTGGCGTATATCCTTCAACCTGTAAGCCAATCCATCCCTAACCAGCTTCAAAGTATGATCCCCGAATTTGTGGAGTTCGCTACACGCCATTAAGCAGTTTCTTTGAAGTTCACTACGGTAAACAACGCCGTAAGGTTTGCTGATGAGTGTATATTGAGATAGCTGGTTGATATCGGGAAGATCAAGCTTTGAGGAGTGAAGTTGACACGCGTCTGATAAGATTCAACAGCCAGCTGGAGATCTTCTACACGTTCCTTGATGACAACCCGTCTTATGAAGATGAGAAGTGACTTGATAAATTCACGTTGTACTGCAGTTGAGAATTGTCTCATGCAACCCTGTACCTTGGCAAGGTACATGTCTTCGATGTCATTGAGAGACAAATTCTCAAAGTCACCTTCAGAGAAAGCATAGTCCCGTTCATCTTGTCGTTTGACAACGATCTTCTTTAGGAATGTGTAGTCCCACTTAGACGAAAGTTCAACGTGTATGATGGCAACGATATCTTTAGAACTATGCACGGCATGTTGAGACTTCAACCTGACGCTTCTATAGTAGATGCGTCGGCGTTCAGGCCAGTGATGAATCCCATACAATGCATCTCGGGCGTATGCCTCCCCTGTGTTGGAGAACAAGTGATTGGCACGTTCCTCAATGGCTATGCGTTTGAGTAAACACTGCTGGGAATGGAATTGTCAACGACGTAGCATATTTTCTTGAATCATCGTCACCGTGTAGAAGAAAATCCGGGTCTTTGTTGAAGAAGTATCTGAAAGGAATCCTTGGTTCAGCTGCTTGTCCAAGTGTTGGTAGAGGTTTGGTCCAATCGGTGTAGTATGGAGGGTTGTCCTTTTGTGTGAAGTCAATGTTTGCTTCCGGGTTGAGCCAATCCATGTTGTTAGACATAGCTCGAGCGATGTTTTCAAGGTGATATTCAACCTCGAGGGCACTTTCGAGCTTCTTTTAGAAGTTGAAATGCTTCATTTTTTATTCGCTTCAGCTCAGATTTTGTCATTTTCTTCACATGGAACTTTTCTTGCAAAAATTTTGCATGCTCCAATGTAGAACCGTCTACCAAATTCTGACCTTCTTCAGGGTAGGAAGTGTTGTTAACAAGATTAGCAAACCATTCAAATTCTTCTGTTTTATCGTCATCTAGCCATGATACGACGTCAGTTTGAGGCGTCTTCTTCTTCTTCTTTTTCGAAGGCCTAGATGATGATTCCGGTTTCTGAACTTGTTTGGGAGAGGTGGGTTGTTGTAGGGCTCAAGGACCTCTTCATCGTCACCACCCGTATACTCAAAGTGATCATCGGTTTTCTGAGTCGGGGTGGTAACTCGGAATCGTCCTGAGGTTTTTCAAGAGAAGAGCGAGGAGGAGATATTTGTTGAACAGGAGCCCGTTGTGGAGGAGGTTGCATCAAAGAAGATTCACCAGACGGCTTCTGACGTTTAGGTGCAGAGTCTTTATCCTTATCCTTGTCTTCATCGTCTCTAGGACGTTTAGACTTTTCAGCTTCAAATCTACAAGCTTCTGGAAGTTGGTAGTCCAGCAATGCTTGAAACAGCTTTCCTTCATCAGAAGTAAATGTCCCAGATCGTCGCGGACATTTGTGTGACAAGCTTGGCCACCAATTCATTATCCGAGAAAACAACCGGATCGGTTGGATTGATTGTGACGTTAAGGCGTTGATCGAATAGGTTGCTTGGCGATCTGCATGAGATTTGGATAAAGTTGTTTGGTGAACAACTCCTTTGTGACTTTAGGAACGTACTCCGGAAGGTACTTTTTCGTGTAGCCTTCGATCATTTCGTTCAGTTCCTCTTGACGGTGATTTTTCATGAATTCCTGAACAAACTTCCTTTCTCCTTTTATCTTTTCATGCTCGTCATACATATGTTGTATGTGATCAGCAAAGAAATTTAGCTTTTTGTTGAGCACGTTTTCTTTCTGACTTGTTTGACAGCTTTGGTAATCCGTTCATGAGCTTGAGAAATCCAAGATTTAGATGGTTTCTTCACGGATTTGGATGATGATTTGGTTGACTTTATTGATGGTGGTGGCGAGGATGAGAAGACCCTAATATGATGATGAAGAGATATGAGGAGACTATGGATCCTTCAGAGGTTCAGAGGTTTCTTCCTTTGATCGCGCGACTCCTAGAAGAAACGTATCATAATCAACATCTTGATCTTTTTCGGACTTCTCAGTTTTCGGTTCCTCGAACTCATATTCGATAGTATCCTCCACAAGCTTTTGTTGTTGCATAAGAGTGGTGGCACCAGTTCCCTTATCGGGTTGATTAACCGCATCAGGAATTGGTGTGGATTGAGCAGCACCACTTGACCCACCGGGGCCACCCATTTGGTCTTTAGCAAATTCTTCAGCTTTTTGAAGGTGTCTAACGATATTAAACTTCTTCCTGTATGATATATCCAGTTGCTCTTCTTCTT
>OU343220.1:109871407-109949156 GCA_910596185.1 Chrysanthemum makinoi
GATCTGAGCTTTCATCATACGGTACAAGTACAAGAGTCTTTCCTTTTCCTTTATCAGCTGGTGGACTTGGAGGTTTAGCTGCTGAAGGAGGTGTTACGGTTGCAGATTCTGAGTAAGTAATCTCTTAATCTGTGTCAGTACCTTCAGAGCTTTCGTCCACAAGCTTTCTTTTGCGGTTCGATGTGGGAATAGGTTCAGCTTCCTTTACAGAACAATCCTTTACTACGAGGAGGATTCCTTTTGGGAAGCTTCCTATAAAGATCTGTACTTGTAACACTTCCAGCCTGCCTTTTCTGGTCCTTCGAGTAGGTGTACCAGAAGATTTTTCATCAAGATGACCAACTTTTCCTTCTTTTACGGCTAACCGATACCTTTTGTATGTTTCAAGCTTTTGATTTCGGATGTCGAAGGTGATCATGTAATACCGTACCTTGTTTCTTTGTTGGCGATTCTTTGATTCTGACAGATAATATGGGTTCAGTCAATATGTCGTGATTATCTGGTTCATTGAGCCTCATGGGGATGTCAGGATGAAGTCCAAGTGCTCTCTGGATCAACAGTTTGGTGTATCTATCTGACATAGGGAAACTTGGAGCCAAGCTTCTTGTGAAATACCATCATGTCCTCCCATATCAGTGCTTCGATTTCAATGTCCTTCTTGTTGATCAACGACCAGAAAATTTGTAGTTCCATGAGCTTGGGATGCTCATAGCCACTGTCACGACCAGAGACCGATTTGGTGATGATCATGTAGAGTGTTCTCCATGGTTGAGGAATATACTTCAGCTCCACGTGAGAGTGCTTAGTAATGATTCCTGAACCTTCATCATAACCAATATCTATCAAGAATTTCAGGACTGTCTCTTCAATAGGGGTAGCAAAGAAGTCGGTTGGAGCGATGTCAGGAATGATGAGAACAGCCCGTAAGTCAGCAGGAGTGATAGTGACTTGTTTGTGATTAAGTGTCACATTCACTGCACTTTGACCAGTGATCCTCTGCATAGAATCCCAGAATTGTTGAATGTAGACCTCTGGAACTGTGGCGAGTGTGAGAGAATGTTCTGGTATGGATGATTCCTGAGAATATTGATGCGTGCCAAACAGTCAAGCTAAATCACTCAAGCCGGCCACTTGTGAATGGCATACCGTAATCAGCTTAAAACTGCTTAAGCACGAATGCAATGAAGATCTGAGGAGTATAGGGTCTCCCCGGGTCGTTATGTCCCAGCGAGCTGTGCAATGGATTATCAAACGTATAGTGATCGGGAGATTTGAACGGAAAAGAGATTTGTGATAAGATTTTAACTACAGAGAAAGCCAACAAATTACAACGGCTTAAATGCAAATTAAAGGAAATTAAAAGATAAAAAATATTAAATAAACGCTATCACTATTTTAAAATTGATGAACGTTTAAAACTTAAAACTTAAAACTTACGTTTAAATAAAATTACGTAAACGTACAAAATAAAAAGTGAGATTTAAGAAATGAAAGTCCTAAAATATAAAAATACATTTTTACAATCCTAATGATAAAAGTAAATTTATAGAAAAAGAAAATTATTTTTATAACTATTTAATTAATTATTAAAAACTATTTTTAACTATTAAGTAATAGCCTAAAATACAAGAAATTAGGAAATAAAGCTAGAAAAATAAAATTAAGACTTAGAAAAATCTAAAATATCAAAATAGAATTTTCAAAATTATTTTTGTAATTTTCTGATTATTTTTCTATTTTCTAGGAATTAAAAACTATTAAAAACTAATTAAATTATTTAAATATACAAATTTAACTAAGAAAAATCTAGAAAAATATTTTTTTGTCTTTTTATATTTATCTAAACTTAAGAAAAATGAAAAATTATTTTTTGAAGCTTTTCTTAATTATTTGTATTTAAAGCTAATTAAAAAGTGCTAAAAAGTGATTTAAATTAAGAAAAATAGCAAACAACTTAAAAATCTGAAAATTTCAAAAAAAGTCTAAAACTATATTTGGAATCTAGGAAAATTGGAAAAACAAGTGCTTATGTGGATGAATTTGAAACTGCTATGGAAGTGCTTATTGAATAAGCACTTGATTAAGCAAAAGAGCACCAATGGCTACCAAACTGATAATGAGGCTATAATAAGCTAAAATGACCAAAATGCAATGAGTAACAACAAGCTTGAACCTCTGAAAGCAAGATTACCAGGTTTGATGATGTGAGATTATGAGCTACAACAGTTAAAGGGTACCAACTTTAGACACAAGCATAATCTTCAAATTAAGCTAAGAATGAAAAACACAAATTGGCACCTAAAGAAGACCTGGGTGAGACCTTACACACCAAAATTCAGACCATGACTAGCTCTTATGAGCCATGTGCAACCTTGCACAAAACTGAGAAAATCTCAGTATCAACTGAGACAGTGGAGCAGGGGACTTCACACCCAAAAGAGAAGCATTTTTGAAGCCTTTAAATAAATTGCAAAATTTCACAAAAATGCTAATAAGTAAACACCCGGTGAAGTTTCTAAAATGCCAAATTTCACTTGATGAGTCCAAAAAAATGAGCTCAAGAAAATTCCTTGTAGTTGGCTCAAAAACAGATTTTAGCAATTTGACTTTTTGATGATATTGAAGAACTTTGACTAAAATGGATTTTGAATCCAATTTTAAGACTGATGTTGATGTTATTTGATGTAGTGAACCTAATGCAATCAATGTTAATGAAGTCTAAACACAAAACAAGGTTTGCCATCCTAAAATTACAACATGAGCAGTTGAGACAGGTTTTTGATTGATTTTGACTTTCAGTGCTTGCAGACCCAAATTATCAACTAGTATGTGCTCAAATAAGCTTAATAGACATGGACTAACAGAAATCAACCACTGCATAAGCCTTAAGGGCAGTTTAAGCTTATGAACCAAACACTCCTTTAGTACACTGATATGTAATTAAAATGAAATACACTGAGCAATCTTGAATTAATGATCAAACTACATTAATGTAACTTAAATACAACTATTTGAACAGATTTTAACTAGTTTTGATAGTGGAAACAGATTATGCTTTTGAACTAAATAACAACTTACAAGATGTCCATTAGCCACTATGGCTTGAATCCAAGTACCAGAGAACCACTAACCTAAATGTCAACCCAAATGAATCCAAAGCCCCATATCTACTCTGCATCACCCATTTCCATTTCCTTTGCCATTTTTGACCCTGTTTGACTTTCTTTGACCAATGTCCAAATATGCTTAAAACTTGAATTTAAGCTTGTAAAAAGCTATTATAAGCTTGTATAAGCTTATTAGAACTGAGAGATGAGCTGTTTGAAGCTTGTAAACAAGACTTAGACTTGGAATTTTGCAACAGTGGACATAAACTGAGGATTATACACAAACTGAATTGGTACTTGGAATGAGTTTCAATACATTTAAATACTTAAAGTTGATACAATTTAACAAAACATTACAAGTCTCACACTGAATTGAAAGATTTAACATAAAAACGACATAAGTAAAAATGAAATAGAGGACTCCTTCTTCCTCCTCTTTTTGCTTCTTATATAACCCAAAGCCATTCTCTCTCTCTTCTGAATCTTTCCCATCAAGCCTAAGCCATTGGATGGCTTAAAATCAATCCTGGCCGTTTAAATCAGTTTTGGCGCCAAATTTCTTATCTGCCAATTGGGGGTTGAGTGAGGGGTTAGGGATGCATTAAATGAACCTTGGATGTTAGTTGTGGAGTGGGGAACATATTTGAGTGGAAATTGAGGAGGGGGGATGGGAGAGATGTGTTGCAGCAGGCAGGTAGGAGAAGACTTTTGGCGGGTTGAGATTTTTGACCAAGTTTAATAAACACAGGGGGGGGTCACATTGCATATGGACAGGGTCCAAGGTTTGACAAGGGTCCAAAATTGGTTAATAAAGAGTTTAAATGATAGGGACCTTTGTGCAATTTACTGAAATTAAGGGATTTGAACTGCCAATCTTGCAAAGTTTCTTCCAAGGACTAAAAGTGACACTCTCAAAAAGTATAAGGACCAAAATTGCCATTTTACAATTTTCCAAGGACTAATTTTGCCAAATTTCAAAACTTGGAGGACCAATCTGTAATTTTCTCAAACTTTTGACATTTTTCACCAAAGGACTTAATTTGACAACTTTTGAAACTTGGGGGACTAAAACTGCACTTTTTTGCAAATTTGATATGTTTTTCATCTGATTTTGATATTTTTGCATTTAAAACACATAAAACACTGATTTGTGATATTTTCATCATTTTGATGCATTTTTGAGTGTTTTCAGATGATTTTGCAGTTTATATTGTACAAAAATGATGAGTATTTACACACTCATCAATCCCCTACACTGAGATATTGCTAGTACCTAGCAATGATTTGAGAAAACATAATGGATTTTAATCTCTTTACCAAAAGCCATTACTTCTGGAGTAGCCAAATGTTTCAGTTCAAGTAAGAACCATGGTACACCGATAACCATGTGATTTTGAGCAAACCACCAGCTTTTAACGGATTTGATTTTGTCTTTACCAGAAGCCGTACCCTTCTGGACTAGCCAACTCTTAGATAAATTATCAATATTATCTTTGGTGAGTCGATTACCAATTATGGTTTTTCCACTGCCTTTACCACAAGCCATAACCTTGCGGGCTAGCCAACTCTTCACTTTTTAGGATATGGTGAGTTGAATACCATACAATTTTGGGCAAATTGCAAGCCGTCAACGGATTTGAAATATCTTTACCAAGAGCCGTTTGCTCCTGGATTAGCCAATCCTTTTGTTTATTAGACAAGGCGGACTGATAACCAATTGAGTAAGTGTAAAACACTTACTCCAAAAAAAAATTTTGGCCAAAACGGGGGAATTAGGCGGTATAATTACATGATAAAATTCGTGAGAATTCCCCCCCACACTTAGAAATGAATATTGCCCTCAATATTCAAAGTACCGGCGGTTATGCCGAAACAAAGAACGTAAAAGGGAAATACTACGGCCATTATTTTAAAAGGGTTTTTTTTTTTTTTTTTTTTTTTTTTTTTTTTTTACATAAACATGTGGGGCAACTCCCCCCCCACACTAGGGTGGTAGAAAGTAGAAAGAAGTCAGAAATATGGGTGAAAACCCATATGGCATGCTACTGTTTTTTATTCCCGAGTCTCTAGCTTGACTCGACCCCGAATTAATTTGTTCATGGGGAAGCAAAGTGGAAGAAACAATCCCCATCGGACTTTCATTCAAGATGTTTGGACAAACATTTGAAGCACGTGAAAGTTCCACACCGATGAGATATATTCCCGGCTCAAGATAATGGTACATGGAAATGCCGGGATCAAAGATAATGTCTTCATTCCCGAAGGAGTGAAGAACAGGAGAAGTGACAGAATATATGAAGAAAAGAAAGAAAATCATGATAGAAATCATGACTAACTCTTCATCCTCAATAGGAGAATTCATAGTTTCATGAATCTCCTCAGTTAAGCTCACTTGATCAAGACATAATATGGGTATGTCTAGATCAAAGTAGAAATTATCATACTCCGGCGGAGATATGATATGAGTAAGTTCACAGGAGAACTCCTCGAAGGTGAATGAATCATATTCAGAATTGATATGAGTGGGTTCACTGGTGAACTCCTCTAAAGTAAATGATTCATGATCGGGGAGAGAATTATGAGAATGAGAAGTGGTACTGCCACTAATCTTCTCTCCCATATTATCAAAACAGAAGGCTTTCATTTCCGGAATAGAATCATCGGAAAGAATGTCACTATCCTTAATGGGGATAGGAGATGAAATAGGTTTCTCTTTGAAAGCCTCGATTTTAGAAATGAGAAGACTGACGTTCAATAATGTCGCTCGAAGAGCTTCATCTTTGATTTCAGTGTCAGTAACTTCATCATTCTCTTCTTCTAAGCTAACAAGCTCAGAAGGTAAATCTTCCACATAAGCGATGTCTCCACAAGACAATGAATCATCATCAGAATCGGAGAACATCTCAACATGATCTTTTGGGAAGACAAGAGGGGAAGGGATATCACACAAATGCTCGAGAATTCCCTGTGACTCTCTTGGGATTGGGACAAGGCTCTCGACACTAGACTTTATGAATTCGTCCGGTTCCTTTTCAGGAACAGTGTCAAGATGCTCATCCCCCATAATAAGAGAGTGAGTGGGAGCTTCGGGTGTGATAGCAGTTGTTTGAGATGGAATCTCAACTGCTGGGATATCAACTGACTGAGGAGGTTGAGAAATATTATTTTTAAAAGGATAAAAACCCTCCTCGTCATCATCATATAGAGCTGCCTTAAGAAATTGGGAACGCCTTAGAGCTGCATGCTCTAGGGCTAATAATTCTTCCCTTGATTGGCGAGCCTCTCGCTCTTCGGCCAGCAATTCTCCTATGGTCTTTTCACCACTCACTTGATTCTTAAAGTTTTGAACTATATCATCAAGTTTTTTCATTGCGGTTTCCAAATCTTGGGAATTTTCTTTAGGCAACGGTTCAGGTGGAGTTTGAACCGTATGGTGCTGTGGAGGTTGGAAATTGTCAAAACCGGAAGTATAGTAATTTTGATTCCACGGTTGACATTGAAAATTATCGTGAGGACCTCCACAATTCTCACAACAGTAAACTGATGTGGCGGAGTCGTATGCTGGAGTCATAATTGTTATCAGGAACCTGCCCATAGACAAGCGTGTTTCCCGATTGACAATCAGAACTGTAGTGTGAACCGCCACAGTACTCACAACAGTAAAACTGTTGAGTTTGGATTGGTGAATCATATGGATGTTGGTCATAACCAAAGTTCTGAGCATCATTGGAAAACTGTTCATAGACAAACGTGTTTCCGGATTGACACTCAAATCCTTGGTGAGGACCTCCACAAAATTCACAGCAGGTATGTTGATCATATGAAGATAAGTCGGGTTGTGGTGGGTAATTGGAAAAGTTTGAGGGGTCGTTAAATGAGTTCGGATTAGGATCATAATCAAATGAATTCCTCGAACCACAAAACAAACAACTCCCGTTATGAATATCATTACCACATTGTACACAAGTACACCAACGACAGGGTGAACCAAAAAGAGGCTCACCACAACCGACACAAGGAATAAACGATTGCATTTGAGAGTTATGAAGAGGAATCAGTTTATCCAAAGAATCAACAAAACCAACATGGTGATCTGAATGACTAATAAGACTCGAGGAACATTTTGAAAAATCCGGAGGTGGGACAAGCGGTGTGCTCTGAGAGCTAGCAATTTCCACCACTTCCGTTATGGTCTCCGGTTCTGGTTCTTGAGAAACGTGAAGATTAGGCAAGTCATTCTTGCTAGTCACCGATGTTTGAACGGGTTCATCGTAATCAATTCTAATTCTCGACCTTTTTTCATTGGCTTGAATTTGTTCGATTAGATTACGGACTCTATCTTCAAAGAAAGTGTCCTCGTAATCCTCGGTGGGTGCTTGGGGTAGCTCTGACGTTTGAACTGGTTTGTCAAGATTAGAATGTATTTCAGGTTGTGGCGGGTGGTCGAAATAACTTTGAAAAGAATTTTTGATGGATAATTCGCACGAATTGCAAAATTCGCTTGAACTAGGCCCTCCACACCGCTCACACACATTTGTGACGATGATGTTGACGGTTGTCGACATAAGAATTAAACATATAGAGGATTAAGAAGAGAATCAAATGGTTGAGAGGATACGAAGAATAGAATTAAACGGCAAAAGAGGGTAAGAGAAATAGAATCATACGGATAAGAGGAATGAGAAGAGTGTTTTTGTATTTTTGGATAAGAAAATATAAACATATACAGATGGATGGTATGAACAAAGAGTGAATATCCAAATTACTAATCTGCTAAACGTAAGATAATCAGCACAGCTCCCCGGCAGCGGCGCCAAAAATTTGATGCGTGCCAAACAGTCAAGCTAAATCACTCAAGCCGGCCACTTGTGAATGGCAGACCGTAATCAGCTTAAAACTGCTTAAGCACGAATGCAATGAAGATCTGAGGAGTATAGTGTTTCCCCGGGTCGTTATGTCCCAGCGAGCTATGCAATGGATTATCAAACGTATAGTGATCGGGAGATTTGAACGGAAAAGAGATTTGTGATAAGATTATAACTACAGAGAAAGCCAACAAATTACAACGGCTTAAATGCAAATTAAAGGAAATTAAAAAGATAAAAAAAATATTAAATAAACGCTATCACTATTTTTAAAATTGATGAACGTTTAAAACTTAAAACTTAAAACTTACGTTTAAATAAAATTACGTAAACGTACAAAATAAAAAGTGAGATTTAAGAAATAAAAGTCCTAAAAATATGAAAAATACATTTTTACAAACCTAAAGATAAAAGAAAATTTATAGAAAAATAAAATTATTTTTATAACTATTTAATTAATTATTATTAATTAAAAACTATTTTTAACTATTAAGTAATAGCCTAAAATACAAGAAATTAGGAAATAAAGCTAGAAAAATAAAATTAAGACTTAGAAAAATCTAAAATATCAAAATAGAATTTTCAAAATTATTTTTGTATTTTTCTGATTATTTTTCTATTTTCTAGGAATTAAAAACTATTAAAAACTAATTAAATTATTTAAAAATACAAATTTAACTAAGAAAAATATGGAAAAATATTTTTTTGTCTTTTTATATTTATCTAAACTTAAGAAAATAGAAAAATTATTTTTTTGAAGCTTTTCTTAATTATTTGTATTTAAAGCTAATTAAAAAGTGCTAAAAAGTGATTTAAATTAAGAAAAATAGCAAACAAGCTTAGAAAAATCTGAAAATTTCAGGAAAAGTCTAAAACTATATTTGGAATCTAGGAAAATTGGAAAAACAAGTGCTTATGTGGATGAATTTGAAACTGCTATGGAAGTGCTTATTGAAATAAGCACTTGATTAAGCAAAAGAGCACCAATGGCTACCAAACTGATAATGAGGCTATAATAAGCTAAAATGACCAAAATGCAATGAGTAACAACAAGCTTGAACCTCTGATAAGCAAGATTAACCAGGTTTGATGATGTGAGATTATGAGTTACAACAGTTAAAGGGTACCAACTTTAGACACAAGCATAATCTTCAAATTAAGCTAAAATGAAAAACACAAATTGACACCTAAAGAAGACCTGGGTGAGACCTTACACACCAAAATTCAGACCATGACTAGCTCTTATGAGCCATGTGCAACCTTGCACAAAACTGAGAAAATCTCAGTATCAACTGAGACAGTGGAGCAAAGGGACTTCACACCCATTTTGAGAAGCAGTTTTGAAGCCTTTAAATAAATTACAAAATTTCACAAAAATGCTAATAAATAAACAAACCAGGTGAAGTTTTTAAAATGCCAAATTTCACTTGATGAGTCCAAAAAATGAGCTCAAGAAAATTCCTTGTAGTTGGCTCAAAAACAGATTTTAGCAATTTGACTTTTTGATGATATTGAAGAACTTTGACTAAAATGGATTTTGAATCCAATTTTAAGACTGATGTTGATGTTATTTGATGTAGTGAACCTAATGCAATCAATGTTAATGAAGTCTAAACACAAAACAAGGATTTGCCAATCCTAAAATTACAACAGTGAGCAGTTGAGACAGGTTTTATTGATGTTTGACTTTCAGTGCTTGCAGACCCAAATTATCAACTAGTATGTGCTCAAATAAGCTTAATAGACATGGACTAACAGAATCAAACCACCAAATAAGCCTAAGGGCAGTTTAAGCTTATGAACCAAACACTCCTTAGTAACTGATATGTAATTAAAATGAAATAACACCTGAGCAATCTTGAATTAATGATCAAACTACATTATTAACTTAAATACAACTATTTGAACAGATTTTAACTAGTTTTGATAGTGGAAACAGATTATGCTTTTGAACTAAATAACAACTTACAAGATGTCCATTAGCCACTATGGCTTGAATCCAAGTACCAGAGAACCACTAACCTAAATATCAACCCAAATGAATCCAAAGCAACCCATATCTACCTCTGCATCACCCATTTCCACTTCCATTGCTATTTTTGACCCTGTTTGACTTTCTTTGACCAATATCCAAATATGCTTAAAACTTGAATTTAAGCTTGTAAAAAGCTATTATAAGCTTGTATAAGCTTATTAGAACTGAGAGATGAGCTGTTTGAAGCTTGTAAACAAGACTTAGACTTGGAATTTTGCAACAGTGGACATAAACTGAGGATTATAACAATAAACTGAAATTGGTACTTGGAATGAGTTTCAATACATTTAAATACTTAAAGTTGATACAATTTAACAAAACATTACAAGTCTCACACTGAATTGAAAGATTTAACAAAAAAACGACATAAGTAAAAATGAAAAAAAACTAGTAGACTCTCTTTCTTCCTCCTCTTTTGCTTCTTATATAACCCAAAGCCATTCTCTCTCTCTTCTGAATCTTTCCCATCAAGCCTAAGCCATTGGATGGCTTAAAATCAATCCTGGCCGTTTAAATCAGTTTTGGCGCCAAATTTCTTATCTGCCACCAGTTGGGGTTGAGTGAGGGTTAGGGATGCATTAAATGAACCTTGGATGTTAGTTGTGGAGTGGGAACATATTTGGAGTGGAAATTGAGGAGGAGGGATGGGAGGAGATGTGTTGCAGGCAGGCAGGTAGGAGAAGACTTTTTGGCGGGTTGAGATTTTTGACCAGAGTTTAATAATACACAGGGGGGGTCACAATTGCATATTGACAGGGGTCCAAGGTTTGACAAGGGTCCAAAATTGGTTAATAAAGAGTTTAAATGATAGGGACCTTTGTGCAATTTACTGAAATTAAGGGATTTGAACTGCCAATCTTGCAAAGTTTCTTCCAAGGACTAAAAGTGACAACCTTCAAAAGTATAAGGACCAAACTTGCCATTTTGCAATTTTCCAAGGACTAATTTTGCCAAATTTCGAAACTTGGAGGACCAATCTGTAATTTTCTCAAACTTTTGACATTTTTCACCAAAGGACTTAATTTGACAACTTTTGATTTTAAAAGGACCTTTGGTGACTTTACTTTTGAAATTATGTGCTCAGGGACTGTTTTTGACAACTTTTGAAACTTGGGGGACTAAAACTGCAATTTTTTGCAAATTTGATATGTTTTTCATCTGATTTTGATATTTTTGCATTTAAAACACTGATTTGTGATATTTTCATCATTTTGATGCATTTTTGAGTGTTTTCAGATGATTTTGCAGTTTATATTGTACAAAAATGATGAGTATTTACACACTCATCAATCCCCCACACTGAGATATTGCTAGTCCCTAGCAATGATTTGAGAAAACATAATGGATTTTAATCTCTTTACCAAAAGCCATTACTTCTGGAGTAGCCAAATGTTTCAGTTCAAGTAAGAACCATGGTACACCGATAACCATGTGATTTTGAGCAAACCACCAGCTTTCAACGGATTTGATTTGTCTTTACCAGAAGCCGTACCCTTCTGGACTAGCCAACTCTTAGATAAATTATCAATATTATCTTTGGTGAGTCGATTACCAATTATGGTTTTTCCACTGCCTTTACCACAAGCCATAACCTTGCGGGCTAGCCAACTCTTCACTTTTTAGGATATGGTGAGTTGAATACCATACAATTTTGGGCAAATTGCAAGCCGTCAACGGATTTGAAATATCTTTACCAAGAGCCGTTTGCTCCTGGATTAGCCAATCCTTTTGTTTATTAGACAAGGCGGACTGATAACCAATTGAGTAAGTGTAAAACACTTACTCCAAAAAAAATTTTGGCCAAAAACGGGGGAATTAGGTGGTATAATTACATGATAAAATTCGTGAGAATTCCCCCCCACACTTAGAAATGAATATTGCCCTCAATATTCAAAGTACCGGCGGCTATGCCGAAACAAAGAACGTAAAAGGGAAATACTACGGCCATTATTTTAAAAGGTTTTTTTTTTTTTTTTTTTTTTTTTTTTTTTTTTTTTTTTTACATAAACATGTGGGCAACCCCCCACACTAGGGTGGTAGAAAATAGAAAGAAGTCGAATATGGGTGAAAACCCATGGCATGCTAATGTTTTTGATTCCCGAGTCGCTAGCTTGACTACCCCAATTAATTTGTTCATGGGGAAGCAAAGTGGAAGAAACAATCCCCATCGGACTTTCATTCAAGATGTTTGGACAAACATTTAGCACGGAAAGTTCCACACCGATGAGATATATTCCCGGCCAAGATAATGGTACATGGAAATGCCGGATCAAAGATATGTCTTCATTCCCAAGGAGTGAAGAACAGGAGAAGTGACCGAATATATGAAGAAAAGAAAGAAAATCATGATAGAAATCATGACTAATCTTATTCATAGGAGAATTCATACTTTCATGAATCTCCTCAGTTAAGCTCACTTGATCAAGACATAATATGGGTATGTCTAGATCAAAGTAGAAATTATCATACTCTGGCGGAGATATGATATGAGTAAGTTCACAGGAGAACTCCTCGAAGGTGAATGAATCATATTCAGAATTGATATGAGTGGGTTCATGGTGAACTCTAAAGTAAATGATTCATGATCGGGGAGAGAATTATGAGAATGAGAAGTGGTACTGCCACTAATCTTCTCTCCCATATTATCAAAACAAGAGGCTTTCATTTCCGGAATAGAATCATCGGAAAGAATGTCACTATCCTTAATGGGGATAGGAGATGAAATAGGTTTTTCTTTGAAAGCCTCGATTTTAGAAATGAGAAGACTGACATTCAATAATGTTGCCGAAGAGCTTCATCTTTGATTTCGTCAAGAACTTCATCATTCTCTCCTTCTAAGCTAACAAGCTCAGAAGGTAAATCTTCCACATAAGCGATGTCTCCACAAGATAATGAATCATCATCATGAATCGAGAACATCTCAACATGATCTTTTGGGAAGACAAGAGGGGTAAGGATATCACACAAATGCTCGAGAACTGTGACTCTTGGGATTGGGACAAGGCCTCAACACTAGACTTTATGATTCGTCCATTCCTTTTCGGAACAGTGTCAAGATGCTCATCCCCATAATAAGAGTGTGAGTGGAGCTGGGTGTGATATAGCTTGTTTGAGATGGAATCTCAACTGATGGGATATCAACTGACTGAGGAGGTTGAGAAATATTATTTTAAAAGGATAAAACCTCCTCGTCATCATCATATAGAGCTCCTTAAGAAATTGGGAACGCCTTTAGCTGCATGCTCTAGGCTAATAATTCTTCCCTTGATTGGCGAGCCTCTCGTTCTTCGGCCAGCAATTCTCCTATGGTCTTTTCACCACTCACTTGATTCTTAAAGTTTTGAACTATATCATCAAGTTTTTTCATTGCGGTTTCCAAATCTGGGTTTTTTAGGCAACGGCTCGTGGAGTTTGAACCGTGATGGTGCTGGAGGTTGGAAATAAACCGGAAGTATAGTAATTTTGATTCCACGTTGACATTGAAAATTATCGTGAGGACCTCACAATTTCTACAACAAGAAAGGAGGATGTGTCAGTCATAATTATATCGGAACCATAGACAAGCGTTTGACAATCGAAGTAGTGAACCTCCATTACTCACAACAGAAAACTGTTGAGTTTGGATTGGTGAATCATATGGATGTTGGTCATAACCAAAGTTCTGAGCATCATTGGAAAACTGTTCATAGACAAACGTGTTTCCGGATTGACACTCAAATCCTTGGTGAGGACCTCCACAAAATTCACAAGTAGTAATGTTGATATATGAAGATAAGTCGGGCTGAGATGGGTAATTGGAAAAGTTTGAGGGGTCGTTAAATGAGTTCTGATTAGGATCATAATCAAATGAATTCCTCGAACCACAAAACAAACAACTCCCGTAATGAATATCATTACCACATTGTACACAAGTACACCAACGACAGGGTGAACCAAAAAGAGGCTCACCACAACCGACACAAGGAATAAACGATTGCATTGGAGAGTTATGAAGAGGAATCAGTTTATTCAAAGAATCAACAAAACCAACATGGTGATCCGAATGACTATCAAGTCTCGAGAACATTTGAAAAATCGGAGGTGGGACAAGTGGTGTGCTCTTAGAGCTAGCATTTTCCACCACTTCCGTTATGGTCTCCTCTCGGTTCTTGAGAAACGCGGAAGATTAGGCAAGTCATTCTTGCTAGTCACCGATGTTTGAACGGGTTCATCGTAATCATTCTAATTCTCGACTTTTTCATCAAGCTGAATTTGTTCGATAGATTACGGACTCTATCTTCAAGAAAGTGTCCTCGTAATCCCTGTGGGTGCTTGGGTAGTCGACGTTTGAACCGGTTTGTCAAGATTAGAATGTATTTCGTCCGCGATGCGGTCGAAATAACTTTGAAAAGAATTTTTGATGGATATTCGCACGATTGCAAAATTCGCTTAACTAGGCCTCCACATGACATAACAAACATTTGCAGACGATGATGTTGACGAATGTCGACATAAGAATTAAACATATAGAGGATTAAGAAGAGAATCAAATGGTTGAGAGGATAAGAAGAATAGAATTAAACGCAAAGAGGGTAAGAGAAATAGAATCATACGGATAAGAGGAATGAGAAGAGTATTTTTGTATTTTTGGATAAGAAAATATAAACATATACAGATGGATGGTATGAACAAAGAGTGAATATCCAAATTACTAATCTGCTAAACGAAGATAATCCAAGATCCCAAGAATGGCCAAAATTTGATGGTCCAAACAGTAAGTTAAATCACTCAAGCCGCCATTGGAATGGCGTAATCGTAGAATCAAAAACCGCTTACACGAATGCAATGAAGAGCTGAGGAGTATAGGGTTTCCCCGGGTCGTTATGTCCCAGCGAGCTATGCAATGGATTATCAAACGATAGTGATCGGGAGATTTGAACGAAAAAAGAGATTTGATAAGATTATAACTACAGAGAAAGCCAACAAAATTACAAATCCGCTTAAATGCAAATTAAAGAAAATTAAAAAGATAAAAAAGATTAAATAAACGCTATCACTATTTTTAAAATTGATGAACGTTTAAAACTTAAAACTTAAAACTAACGTTTAAATAAAATTACGTAAACGTAAAAAATAAAAAGTGAGATTTAAGAAATAAAAGTCCTAAAAATATGAAAATGACATTTTACAAACCTAATGATAAAAGAAAATTTATAGAAAAAGAAAATTATTTTTATAACTATTTAATTAATTATTATTAATTAAAAACTATTTTAACTATTAAATAATAGCCTAAAATACAAGAAATTAGGAAATAAAGCTAGAAAAATAAAATTAAGACTTAGAAAAAATCTAAAATATCAAAATAGAATTTTCAAAATTATTTTTGTAATTTTCTGATTATTTTTCTATTTTCTAGGAATTAAAAACTATTAAAACTAATTAAATTATTTAAAAATACAAATTTAACTAAGAAAAATATGGAAAAATATTTTTTGTCTTTTTATATTTATCTAAACTTAAGAAAATAGAAAATTATTTTTTGAAGCTTTTCTTAATTATTTGTATTTAAAGCTAATTAAAAGTGCTAAAAAGTGGTTTAAATTAAGAAAAATAGCAAACAAGCTTAGAAAAATCTGAAAATTTCAAGAAAAGTCTAAAACTATATTTGGAATCTAGGAAAATTGGAAAAACAAGTGCTTATGTGGATGAATTTGAAACTGCTATGGAAGTGCTTATTGAAATAAGCACTTGATTAAGCAAAAGAGCACCAATGGCTACCAAACTGATAATGAGGCTATAATAAGCTAAAATGACCAAAATGCAATGAGTAACAACAAGCTTGAACCTCTGATAGCAAGATTAACCAAGTTTGATGATGAGAGATTATGAGCTACAACAGTTAAAGGGTACCAACTTTAGACACAAGCTTAATCTTCAAATTAAGCTAAAAATGAAAAACACAAATTGGCACCTAAAGAAAACCTGGGTGAGACCTTACACACCAAAATTCAGACCATGACTAGCTCTTATGAGCCATGTGCAACCTTGCACAAAACGGAGAAAATCTCAGATCAATGAGACAGTGGAGCAGGGGACTTCACACCCAAAAGAGAAGCAGTTTTGAAGCCTTTAAATAAATTGCAAAATTTCACAAAAATGCTAATAAGTAAACAGACCAGGTGAAGTTTCTAAAATGCCAAATTTCACTTGATGAGTCCAAAAAATGAGCTCAAGAAAATTCCTTGTAGTTGGCTCAAAAACAGATTTTAGCAATTTGACTTTTTGATGATATTGAAGAACTTTGACTAAAATGGATTTTGAATCCAATTTTAAGACTGATGTTGATGTTATTTGATGTAGTGAACCTAATGCAATCAATGTTAATGAAGTCTAAACACAAAACAAGGATTTGCCAATCCTAAAATTACAACAGTGAGCAGTTGAGACAGGTTTTATTGATGTTTGACTTTCAGTGCTTGCAGACCCAAATTATCAACTAGTATGTGCTCAAATAAGCTTAATAGACATGGACTAACAGAAATCAACCATGTGATAAGCCTTAAGGGCAGTTTAAGCTTATGAACCAAACACTCCTTTAGTACACTGATATGTAATTAAAATGAAATAACAATTGAGCAATCTTGAATTAATGATCAAACTACATTAATGTAACTTAAATACAACTATTTGAACAGATTTTAACTAGTTTTGACAGTGGAAACAGATTATGCTTTTGAACTAAATAACAACTTACAAGATGTCCATTAGCCACTATGGCTTGAATCCAAGTACCAGAGAACCACTAACCTAAATATCAACCCAAATGAATCCAAAGCAACCCATATCTACCTCTGCATCACCCATTTCCATTTCCATTGCTATTTTTGACCATGTTTGACTTTCTTTGACCAATATCCAAATATGCTTAAAACTTGAATTTAAGCTTGTAAAAAGCTATTATAAGCTTGTATAAGCTTATTAGAACTGAGAGATGAGCTGTTGGAAGCTTGTAAACAAGACTTAGACTTGGAATTTTGCAACAGTGGACATAAACTGAGGATTATAACAATAAACTGAAATTGGTACTTGGAATGAGTTTCAATACATTTAAATACTTAAAGTTGATACAATTTAACAAAACATTACAAGTCTCACACTGAATTGAAAGATTTAACATAAAAACGACATAAGTAAAAAATGAAAAACTAGAGGACTCTCTTTCTTCCTCCTCTTTTGCTTCTTATATAACCCAAAGCCATTCTCTCTCTCTTCTGAATCTTTCCCATCAAGCCTAAGCCATTGGATGGCTTAAAATCAATCCTGGCCGTTTAAATCAGTTTTGGCGCCAAATTTCTTATCTGCCAATTGGGGGTTGAGTGAGGGGTTAGGGATGCATTAAATGAACCTTGGATGTTAGTTGTGGAGTGGGAAACATATTTGAGTGGAAATTGAGGAGGGGGGATGGGAGGAGATGTGCAGGCAGGCAGGTGTAGAGAGAAGACTTTTGGCGGGTTGAGATTTTTGACCAGAGTTTAATAATACACAGGGGGGTCACAATTGCATATTGACAGGGGTCCAAGGTTTGACAAGGGTCCAAAATTGGTTAATAAAGAGTTTAAATGATAGGGACCTTTGTGCAATTTACTGAAATTAAGGGATTTGAACTGCCAATCTTGCAAAGTTTCTTCCAAGGACTAAAAGTGACACTCTCAAAAAGTATAAGGACCAAAATTGCCATTTTACAATTTTCCAAGGACTAATTTTGCCAAATTTCGAAACTTGGAGGACCAATCTGTAATTTTCTCAAACTTTTGACATTTTTCACCAAAGGACTAAATTTGACAACTTTTGATTTTAAAAGGACCTTTGGTGACTTTACTTTGAAATTATGTGCTCAGGGACTGTTTTTGACAACTTTTGAAACTTTGGGGGACTAAAACTGCAATTTTTGCAAATTTGATATGTTTTTCATCTGATTTTGATATTTTTCATTTAAAACACATAAAACACTGATTTGTGATATTTTCATCATTTTGATGCATTTTTGAGTGTTTTCAGATGATTTTGCAGTTTATATTGTACAAAAATGATGAGTATTTACACACTCATCAAATATCCACAACAATCAAGCAGGAAGATTCTGAGCAAGTGAGGGTATCAAAGTCAACCCTAAGGTTGTTCTTTCCAATCTTTCTCGGATAACCGTTTGGGAAGATATCAGCAATGGTGAGAATCTCTGGTGCATCCACATTCATTTGTTCACCATGTCGATCCAAATAACATTAGCCAAAAGAACCAACATATCGAAGACATAGTTAGTCAACGAAGGTCTTATTGTCTAGCTATTGAATGTAAAGTGTCAATGATTGTTACGAGTCCTAAGTCACTTGTTTGTTCAATAGTCCAATGATGTCGTGAAATGTTTTCGTGAGTTAGTTAACTTTAAGTTTTAAAGTTTATTTTATCACTTATTGTTCACAACATATCAAACGATTAAGTTTATTAGTGACATTATCGGATTCGTGACGTTATGATTAGTTTATTTACAAGTTTGTACACGTAACAATTCATTATGAAGGTCAATCCGGGCTTAAGCGTAGTTTTGGCAAAGTTAAGCGTAAACAGAGATGATATACGCATAGACGAAAGCTTACGCGTAGGATCCTAACTTACGCGTAAGAAATGTTACGCGTAGGAAAGGGGACCTTATGCGTAGAGCTTACGCGTAGGCGTATAAATATACCTTACGCGTAAGGCTTACTCGTAAGAGTTGACCTTATGCGTAGAGGTCACTGTTTACGCATATCCTTCACAGGATACGCGTAGTCCCATTGTAGAACCATACGCGTAATAGTTATGCGAGGATTGTTACGCATAACTTGACTACGCGTAGGGTAATCCTTATGCGTAGAGTTGCAAATGACCTTGGTTCTGAATATTTAAGCGTAACAAAGCCTGAAATAAATTCATCAAATCATCAAAATTTACACAAACATTCATTATATCAACAAAACATGGTAAGAACACTTGTTTAACAGTTAAGCGTAGAAAGTCATACGCGTAGGTCAAAACCCTAAGGGTTATGATTTACGCGAATGAAATTTAACCACGGGATTTGCACAAGACTTTTTCTGGTAGTTTAAGAGTGTTGTGAGGGATTCTTGTACCAAGTTATAACGCCTAACTCGTTGTGAATCAAAAGTTACCAATTATTATGAACTTTAAACCCTAATTACAAATTGTTCACCAATTCGTGTTTCTGGGTGGTTAATGACAATGGAAATCATTAATTCAACAACTTAAGACCATAACCCAACAATCTTTTATACCAAAACACTTCACATTCGAAAATACCCAATTCGACTTATAAACCCTAGTTTTCAAAAGTCATCAATTTGTGTTTCTGGGTACGTTTTGAGTATGGAAAACATATCATTCATGTTAGTAAAACATTTTGACACTCTTTTAATGACCAAAAACGCCCAAACACGATTATGTGTTCATACGCATACGCGTAGAACACAAAATCAACCATAGTGAAAAATCTAACCGTATTTATTGAAAGATTTGAAACCATAGTTTGTAAACTTGTTAGAATACATAAAACTTACAATTTGAAGATCTTAAGCACGGATTTTCAAGGATTATGGTACGTAGGATCTTTTAGGTTATGAGTAATAAATGTGAAGTGAATTGTTAGGTGGGGAGGTATTTTATTAAAATAACTTTAATATTTTGACAGTTTTGGTCCCTCCACCTTTTCCTTTTTCAAACAAAGCCATTTAACTTCCATTTTGGTTACCAAACAAAGATTTTCAGGAAAGAAACTTGACGACACTCCCCCTCGACTTAAGAAATAATGAAAGGTTATAAATTTAGTCCGAGGAGTGTCATTGTACCAGAAAATTTACCACCATTTGTTAAAAGAAACAACCGAGATATGATAACATGCAAGTACACAGATGTTTTGAAACAGTTAAAGTTTTGATTTCTCCCCCTCAACACTTGATCGAAAAAATACTGAATTTTGAAAGATTATAGTGTTGACGGAAGAAACGTACTTGCAATGTTGAAAGAAAATAGATAGAAGAATATTTTTGTTGTTTTATCAGATTTTATACTTTTGTATTTTGTTTTTGAAAAATTATTTACAAAAGAGATTTTGGTGTTTGACAGGTTTTTAAGACTGTTTTAGGAGGTCATCCAATTCCTCTTGAGTCAAACACCTCATACCAATCCGGTGGACCAACTCATTAAACCTAGCGGGAGGCAAGGCTTTGGTGAGAAGATCTGCCAATTGGTAGTCTGCACCCACAAAATATAATTCAACAGTACCATGTTCCACATGATCCTTGATGAAATGATATCGAAGATCGATGTGCTTTGATTTCGAGTGCTGAACTGAGTTGCACGAGATTGCAATGGCACACCGATTGTCGCAGTACATCGGGATTCTGTCAAATACGTAACCATAGTCTTTGAGTTGTGTTCTCATCCAAATGACTTGAGCACAACATGCGGACATGGCTACATATTCTGCTTCGGTTGAGGACAGCGATGTACAATCCTGCTTCTTCGATTGCCATGACACCAGTTTATCACCAAGAAATTGTAAAGCTCCTGAAGTGCTTTTCCGTGAGTCTAAGCATCCTGCGTGGTCAGCGTCTGAAGGGCGATTAGTTCAAAACCTGAATCCTTCGGATACCAGATCCCCAAGTTAATGGTTCCCTTTATGTATCGGAGGATTCTTTTAGCCTCAGAGAGGTGGGTTTCAGTTGGTCGCGACTGATAACGGGAGCATAGATAAACGGCAAAGACAATATCAGGTCTGCTAGCTGTTAGATACATGAGAGACCCAATAATACTACGGTATTTTGTAGGGTCCACCAATTTCCCATGTAAATCAGCGTCTAGCTTCTTGGTATGAGCCATTGGTGTGGCATAGGTGTCACAGGTTTTCATTCCAAATTTGTTTAAAAATTCAAGGGCATATTTGGACTGACTCAAGAAAATACCACGGGGTGATTGATGAACTTGCAGTCCGAGAAAGAATGTAAGTTCACCCATCATGGACATTTCAAAATTTTTCTTCATTAGTTTTGCAAAAGCGATTGAAAACTTTTTATGTGTAGACCCAAAAATGATGTCATCCACGTAAATTTGAACAATTAAGATATGTTCCCGTGATATTGTATAAAAAGAGTTGGGTCAACCGAACCTTTGGTGAAATTATTAGCAATGAGGAAGGATGATAGCTTATCGTACCATGCCCGAGGAGCTTGTTTGAGACCATACGAGCTTTGTTCATTTGTAGACGTGATTCGGAAACTCAGGATCAACGAATCCATCCGGTTGGCTGACATAAACCGTTTCTTTAAGTTGTCCATTGAGAAACGCAGTTTTGACATCCATCTGATAGACCGTCATATTCATATGAGCCGCGAATGCTAGAAATATCCGAACAGCCTCAAGACGAGCAACCGGAGCAAAAGATTCTTCAAAGTCAATACCCTCTTCCTGACGATAACCCTTAGCCACCAGACGTGACTTATTTCGGATAACATTTCCTTCAATCCAATTTGTTTTTCCAAATCCATTTGAGACCAATGACATAGACCCCTGTTGGTCTTTCAACCAGTTCCCATACTTCAAGACGTTTGAATTGGTTGAGTTCTTCTTGCATGGATTCAATCCAGTTATCTTTTGTCATTGCGTCTTTGATGTTTTTAGGTTCAGATTGGCGGACAGTGAGTGCATAAATGCAATGTTCACCGTCTGTGTGAAGACGTTGTCTCGTAACGACGGGTTGATTCGGGTTGCCAATAATGTTTTCCAGAGGATGGTCTTTCGTCCATCTATGTGTGGAGGGTTGATGTTGGTATACATTGTGCGATTCTGAGGATTCAAATGGTTTGTTGAAGATTCCGCGACATCCAGTGCGCAGTCTCATTAGCATACGGGTTGAAGAACGCATTTGGATCAAAATCTGCAGGTGGGGGTACTTCATTCAGAACATCATCGCCTCATCATCATTGTTGGAAGCGGTTTGTTCAAGCTGTTGTGGTGGAGTCAACGGTGTAGGTGCATCTGCAACAGTGAGTTGTTGTAGCGGTGTATCAGGTATAAGAGTATTATCGGGTTGAGCAGGGAAATGGATACACGGAGCACGTTCATCAAAATCGTCACTGAACAGCGGAGCAAATAACCTTTCCATTTGTTGACGAGTAAGCTGGGGGCTTTGTTCAGCTGATGATGGGGTTTGAGGGAAGTTTAAGCGGTTGTGACCGGGTTCTAAGCTGTTATACTCAGAAGCCATTTCCGTAAGTTCATCGAAATGAGCATGAATCGTTTCCATCACCTGTTTGTACGACGATTCCGATTCGGAAACCTTTGGAATTATCACATCCGATAAAGACTCCAATGTCAGCTTTGGCTTTGAGCTTTCCAAAGTCATCACGATCATTATTCGGATAGCAAAGAGATCCAAATACATGAAAGTGTTTTAGATTCGGTTTTCTGTTATGGACGAGCTCGAAAGGTGTTTTGTTGTGGCGTTTTGTAATCATAGAACGGTTTTGAGTATAGCATGCAGAGATACAGCTTCTGCCCATAAGTAATCTGGAAGTTTAGCATTGATTAACATTGTTCTTGCAGCTTCCACTAACGTTCGGTTTCGTCTTTCGACAACTCCGTTTTGTTCTGGTGTACGTGCAATAGATGTCGATGCTGAATTCCTACTTTCTCATAGAATTCACGAAGAGTTTGATTAACAAATTCAGGCCTTTATCTGCTTGATGAGTCGAACGGTGTTTCCTAGCTGAACTTGTATTTTTGTGAGAAAGGTGATGATCATTTGTGGAGCTTGATCTTTGCTTCGAAGAAAGTAGACCCAAGTCCAGCGTGAATAGTCATCAACGAGTACTAAGATGTAGCGTTTGCCATTGATCGTTTGCACGCGCATCGGGCCACACAAATCCATGTGAAGAAAATGAAGCACATGCTGAGAGCTGTGTTCCACCTTTGAAGGAAAATGAGCACGAGTGCTTTTGCCTTGTTCACAAGCTAAGCAAAGGTGATCTTTAGAATACCGAAACCGTGGAAGTCCTTCAACTAGTTTGTGTCGAGCAAGGTTGGTGATGGTTTGAAAGTTTAGATGTGAGAGACGACGATGCCATAGCCAGGATTTTGTTGATGTTGCCTTTGAAAGTAAACATATGGGAGATGAAGCAACCATGTCTTTCATAGAGATAGTGTAGAGACTAGAATTACGCGATCCAGACATAAGATCATTTCCTTGTAGATCACGAATGAAACAAGTTTTCTCCCGGAAAGCAACCTCCAAATCTCCATCACAAACTGACCTACTGAAAACAGATTATGACCGAGGCCTTCCACATAGTAAACCCTGCTAATTTCGATGTTCCCATTGACATAGTCTCCGTAGCCCATGATAGGTGCGAAGTGATCATTCCCGAACCCGACAGTGCCAATGAACTTTGCAATAAAGTTTGATAACAGTTTAAGATTGCCTGTCATGTGTCGGGAACATCCGCTATCAACAATCCAGAGAATGATCAGTATCACCTGCATTACACAGCACACGTGATGGAATAGAAGTAGATGTGGAACCCGAAATGTTAGAGGGTTCCGTAGCGGTTATAGTAGATATACACACATCAATAGCTTTAGGTATCCACTTAAATCCTAGTGTGTTATATATCCATTTCGGCCATCTATAACTACTCTTTGCTTTAGTCTTAGTGAATGCACTAGGTGGTACTACATTCTTAGGAGGTGAAAATGGAGCTACTGGGACAGCAATGCGTTTCTTAGAATCTAAAGATGGCGGTCTACCAAGCACAGACTTAGAAAGATTAGTGGGCCTAGAGGTATTCCGGTTCTTAGGATTCCTTAAACGAGAGATAATAGCTTTAGCAACACATTTATCATGACAATCAGACTTCATACTTTTACGACAAATATCACAAGGTGCATCAGACTGAATATCAAAAGTACTTAACGGTTTAGCATTCGTTACATCACTATTTCTATTACATTTGCCGAACGCAATATCTATAGTGGAGGCAACGTGAGTCTTATTCATAGTCCTAGGGTGTTCTTCTACTTTAGCATTCTTGATTGATCTTTTCTTAGGTCGCAACTTCCTATTCTTCGATTGAGTGCTCCTAGGCTGTGAAGTGCGGGCGTTTGGAAAAGGCTCAACTATTCCTGTTTCAGTAGAAGGAAGCACGTTAGCTACTTGTGATTTGGGAGTAGAAATTCTAGGTTCATGAGTACTAAGTGTTACTGGGGCTAATCTCTTAATGATGGTTGGCGAAGTTGTTCATACTTTCCTAACATTTCTCTTAACTTGAGGATAGTGTGAATCGATCTTGATTTTCAGACCGAACATTTCCAGAAAATGCATAACTTCTTTAGTGTGTGCAAGATAATGATCAAGTTCATTTGATGCTTCATCACGAGTCTTTTTGAGTAAATCAAATATGACACCATATTCCTTTTTGACTTTTAAAAGTTCTTGTTCATATTTTGAGATTTGACACTTAAAAGACACGTTTTGATCATCCAGTTGCTCAAATTTAGGATCAGAAGATTTTGTACGCAAGCTGGGCGATTTTATGTAGAAAAGCAATTTGTTGATCGTGAATATCTTTTTGACACCAATTAAGACGACGAATTGCATTTGAAAGTTCGTTTGACAATCGTTTGTTTTCAACTTTTAAGGACTCGTTGAAAGCACATTATCGGTGTTCTCAACATTTATCACAGATTCAAAAGTATCAGCAGAGGTATGATCAAATGCATATGACAAAGAATTCTTTAGCACAACATTATGGACATCAGACGATGACATCTTCCAATAGTCGATCAACATCTTTTCTCAACAGTTTCTTTTTACGTTTAGTATTAGAAATAGATGTTTCGTTTTCTCAAAACGACCTTCATCAATCCAAGTTCCTTATGAAAATCCTTTTCCCAGGCTAATGCACAATTTTTCAAATTTTTAACATTAGGTAAAAGATTTTTTTGAAAAATGTCTCTTTGTTCTCGCCCGAGGCGATTGAAAATGATCAATTTGATTTCAGAACGATATTCTATCTCATGTTGTAAAATTTTGAGGTCAACCATGAAGATGTCAAAATATCTAAGAATTTTTCGATTTTCAGGTTTTGAATTTACTTCACTGATGGAAGGTAAAGGACCATAAATTTGTGCATAATCTGGTTGGGGATTAACATTAGAAGACTCGGGTGTTTTGATGATAACCCTTGGTGTGTTAGAAGAATCTGTTGGTGTGACGAAAGTGACGCTTTTGAATAGTTAAAAGGTTTGTTGTAAACAAATTTTTCTAATTTTGATCGACTCTCGTCTTCTGCATCTAATTCCTCTTGACGATGATATTCAACAACATTCATAATAGAATTATCAACTTTATATTCTCGCACTTTGGAAACTTCGGATTTGATTTGAATGCTTTTGTTGAAAGCTTAGGTTTGTAATCAGCAAGATTCGGTCCATATCCATTTGGGTTGGGTTTTAAAGTAAACTTTTCAATGGCTGTGACCGAATCGCCATGTTTGTAAACAACAGTTTTAAACTCTTTAAGTTTGTTTTGCAAGCCGATGATTTCTTCAAGATGATCATCTATTCGTTTCGTTGAATGCTTTTTGTATGCAGAGAACTGTTTTGACAAGTTAACAACTCAGCCTTAGCTTTTTGATTTTCCAAGGTGAGAGCGTTAATTTGCTTTTTATGTTCATGTTTCAGTTGTTCTATTTCAGACAACAAAGCATTCTTCGACGTGGCTAGATCACGCATCTGTCTTTCTAAATATTTTTCATTTTGATAAGATTTGGCAAAGGCTGCTTCAAAACCGTTTTCACGTTTTTCTTGAGTTTTGAAAAAGTTGAGTTGCTTTTGTAAACATTCAAAATCCTTGGTTAGCAGTTGCATTTCAAGTCCTGATTAATGGCATGACATTCTTCCACTATGGTTTGTTGGTCTTGTATTAAACGAGCAAAATCTGGATGAGGCAAAGGTTCGGCGTGTTCAACGTGAGTCTCAACATGATCATTACGAAGATCCTCAAGTATGACCACGGAGTCAATTTGATTATCAAGGGAAACCGGTTGGTCATCTTGATCGTCAAATATAACTACGGGGTCTAGTTGAAAATCGTCGGAATGAGATGTGGATGACTCATTTTGAACATTCTGAGCCTTGCCGGATGCAGATGTTGGCGAGATATGAGATCAGAGATAAATATGGTTTGTTCGGGTACCTGAGACAAGCCATCAGTGTCATACACTGGGCCTGTGTCACTCATGTGTAACTCCTGCATATTAGCCATCAACATAACAGCTGCATTGGCCTGCAAGTCCTCCATATCATCATCTGAGTCAGCATTCGCCATAAAGCTCTGTTCTTTGTCTGTGAGAGTTCCACCAGCTTCATCCTTAAGAGCCAAAAGAAGAGCCTCTTTGAAATAAGCACTGCCCTTAGTCCTTGGCTTTGGGCATTGGTATGTGCTAAAACACATACCTTTTCTATATCAAAACTGACCAAAAATAACCAAGAAAGAGCCGTTTATTGCTAATATTTGTGGTTTTCTTGAGTTTGTGCTTGTGCAGGTATGGATATGTAAAAACACGCAAAAAGGACCCAAATCAGACATAAATCCGAGCACGGGAGATCAAGAGAGCTTAAGCTGAGCCGGAAGGTCAGAATTATGCATTTATGAAGATTTCTAATCTCTGAGGATGATTTGTGAAGATTTGATCAAAGTTTGAAGAAATGTTAGAAATAGTCCCTGAACTTTCAGCACTTGACAGAAAACACCCTCAAGTTTCAGAAAATTGCAAATTCAGTCCCTGGTCTATTGAAGATTGACAAAGATGGTCCTTGGAGGATAATTTCAGAAATTACATGTGTGATCCCTCAAAATTCAGATTTGACATTATTGGTCCCTATGGTTACCTTTAAATCCAATACTACTACTAGTCCAAGATATTAATCCTAGTCCAATCCTAAACACTAACTCTCGGCCCAACATCTCATGACCCATATCCGGTCCAATAACAAACCCGCCCAAACTATTAATCCTACACCCGGTATCTCTACCCGAATCACCCACTTACCCGAGTATTTAACCCAAGTCAACTCAAGCCACCCGGTCAACATATTTGAAAAACAATTAAATAAGCCAAACGCGCCCCAAACGTACCCTGCCCTTCTTCCCCAACCAAACACACCCATACACCACCAATTACCAACTCCCAAACACCAACCTCGTACTAAGCATATTTCTAGAAGCCTTATCCTCTTACTTGTCAGATATAGAGTGCCACGTGGCCAAATGGCACAATGTAATTGGCCGTGACACCTCATTGAGTGATTTGGAAGGCTCTGATTGGACAAGGTGACAATGGATGATTGAGTGGCTCAAAATTGTTTCTAGGCTCTTCCAATGAAGGATCCAAGACCTCCGCTCAGCTATAAAAGGGACCCTTTGGCTCACATTTTCGTGGGTGCAATTCCTAGTTTTCATTTTAGCTTATTGTTATTTCATTTCAGTAGTTTCTAAAATGTTTTCTTAAGTTTTTATTGTATTCTCAAGTTCTTGTAATCCATTTTCAGTATTAATAAAAATTCCAAGTTTCCACCTTTAATCTTGCATTTCTATTTTAAAAGTGATCAATAAGCCTATTTGAATCAATGGAGTAGGCTCATTTAAGCTTTTTATAGCTTTTGTGAGCTTATCTTGCACCCTCACTGTCACTTACATTCACTTACATTCACAAAAGGCCTCGGTCAACAAAAGTCAACTGTTTGCTCAAAAATTGGTATCGGTTTGATTTGATGATGGATCTGGGTTAAGTTGATGTTTAATGGGTTAGGATAGTGGTCCTTTTGCTGGTTTGCAAGCCATAGTGGCTAGGATTCTTGTAAGTGCAATATTGATCTCATTTCTAGCTTAAATAAAGTAGCAGTTGTCATTTGCTTTAGATCTGTTATAAAGTAGTATAATTTGCTGTCATTAGCTTTAATTTAGTGTGCTAGATCTGTCTTGATATTAAAATGAGCTTGTCATATTGAATTGGATAGAGTTGCTTGCAAAACTATTGATTAAGGGGTGTTTGGTTTGCCTGTTAAAACTGTTTTCAGAGGTATCTTGGTATAATCTTGCTGTTGCTTTAGTCTCTATTATCGCTAGTTAATCCATTCAAGTCATCTTATTGCATCCAAAAACACTAAAAGTCAAAATGAGCTAAAATCTGTTCTTGATTGCATAACTGTTAAAATCAGTCACCATAATCAATTCAAATAGGTTTAAAACTTGTTAAGCTTGCTTGATAAAGTTGCATTACATCATATTTCATCTATTTCAGTCCAAAATTTGCTTTTAAACCTCACCAAAGTCAAAGTTTCAAACTATCTTCAAAGTCAAAATCATGTCAAAGCAGTTTTTTATGCAGATCTTGCAGCATCTGCACAGAGTTCATTTTAAGTAGTTAAGGTCTGATTTTTGGTCTACTTGTAGTCTTCTAGGTGGTCTTCTAGGCCACATATCTGTTTTTGGCTCTAGCTTATCTGATAAGTTGGTGAATAAGCTCAAATTGAGGGCCAGTTCACTGATTTGCTGTCCAAATCAGTAGCATATAATCAATAGTAGACTGCTTATCAGAGTTTAGGAGTAGCTTAATTTAGTTGGTTTTAGCTTATCTCAGTAGTATTTAGCTTGTGTAGAAGTTGGGTGGCTTAATTTGCTTGTTTGCTCATTTCTTAGTGCTTATTTGAACTCCAATTACACTGCAGCTCTGATTTCTGTCACATAAGCACCTCATTTGATATTTTTCATAGAACCAGAATAATATTTTAGCATTTTCCTGAATTTTTCATTAATTTTGGTCACTGTTTGCTATTTTTCTAGATTTAAAATAGTTTTTAACCACTTTTAATTAGCTTTTATTGCAAATAATTCAGAAAAAGTTCCAAAAATTAATTTTTCAATTTTAATAGATTAAGATAAATATTAAAAGCATAAAAAATATTTTTCCTTATTTTTCTCCTTTTATTTGGTATTTTTCACAATTTAAATTAGATTTAAATAGTTTTAAATTCATAGAAAATAGAAAATTAATCTGAAAAATACAAAAACAGTTTTGAAAATTCTCTTAGGATATTTTAGATTTTATAAAAATAGTTTCATACTTTTCCCTTTTATTTTCATAATTTTTAGTATTTTAATGTAGTTTTAATCATTAATAATTAGTTTTTAATTTAAATAAAATCAAGAAAATTCCTAAAAAATAGTTTTAATTCATATTTAGTTTTCAAATATCATTTTTAGAGTAAAAGTAATTTTAGGTTATTTTTAGGATTTAGATTAGACGTAATTGTTTTTTATTCGCGTTTCGTTTTAGTATAAATCTCGTATTTAAGATTTCCCGTAGTGTAATTTCCCTTTTATGCTTTCCTTATCTCGTAGTTTAGATAATATCATTTTATGCCCTTCTCTTATTCAAATCCTAAAATTCGGGACGTGAGTTGGAAATTCCATTCAACCCTCGTTCGGAACGATCTCGGTGCTCAAACCTAACACGTTTGAGTTACCCGTATACTACACACTTCTCATCTGTTATTGATCAGTGTCCGAACCGTTTTAAGTTTCTTACGGTTAGTCATTCACAAGTGGCTAGCTTGTGTGAGTAAACTTGACGGGTTTGGTTGATATCAATATTTGGCGCCGCTGCCGGGGATTTTTCACTGTATCAATTTTTGGCGCCGCTGCCAGGGATTGTTCACTGCCAATCAATTTTTGGCGCCGCTGCCGGGGATTGTTCACTGCATATCAAATTTTTGGCGCCGCTGCCGGGGATTGTTCACTGAATCAATTTTTGGCGCCGCTGCCGGGGAGGGCTTGTAGCGAGTTTTCGTATTCCGTCTCGAATCGCGTGCATTTGAAGATCCTTCCCCGAGTGAAGTTACCGTCGTTATTGTAAATATATATTTTTCAAAAATCCAAAAAGATTTTCCTTTTCAAAATATGTTTTCTAAAAACCCAAAAATATTCTTCTTTACCCTCTGATCCGATAATTCTTTCCTTTTATCTCTCTTTTATGATTAATTCTCATGGAGTCTCAAAATTTCTTTCCACCCTATTGCTTTAATTGTAGATATTTATTAAGAGATGATTCACTTTGTGAACGTTGTTTTTGCAAAGGGTGTGGATTTTATCGCGAATCTTGTATGTGTCGCCCTTTTGAAGAACCCACCGGGGTTATCAATGACATTTCCATCAATTTTGAAAAAAGATTTGAGCGACGTCAAAACCACATTGAAAGCATGCTTCAAACCTTATTAAGCCGCATTCAAGCTCGGCAATGTGTTAATGAGGAACCCGTTCAAGTTATGGAAGACGATCACACTATTCCAGAGCTACCCGAAGAACCCACCGAGGGTCACGGAGATGATTTCTTTGAACGTCGTGCTTTTCTGAACAACATTGAAAAACTTGAAGCATTATCAAAAATTTTGAAATGTAAGCTTGAGGAACCCTCGATTCCTACTCCCTCTCCGGTGAGGGAGATGGAACATATTTCTGAACCCGAGGTGATTCCCGTTTGTACTCTCGACTCTAATCCGAAGAATTCTAAAATCGATCCTTCTCTTTCACGATTCGCTATTACGAGTTCGTCGAGTTACAACAAAACAGAACGAAATTATGAGCTTAAAACGATTTCTAAACAGACAGAACCGGAGACCACAACGGAAGTGGTGGAACTTGCTAGCTCTAAGAGCACACCACTTGTCCCACCTCCGGATTCTTATCCCTCTCTCGTTTCTGAGCCTTGCATTTCCGACCCTTCCCCTTCACTCACGCCGGTTGAGAGAAGTGACGTTCTTATGGAAGAGGTCGATGATTCTATTGCTACAGACACTGTTGAACCCGTTGATTCTCTCATAATGGGGGATGAGCATCTTAGTACAATTCCGGAAACGGAAGTGTCTAATGTTGAGGTCCTTATCCCAAGCCCAAGAGAGTCTGGGGTTGTTGTTGTTTGTGATAAGCCTTCTCTTGATATTTCTAATGATCATGATGAGATGTTCTCCGATTCCGATGATGATTCTTATGGAGACATCGATTTCGTCGACGATTTACCTTCTGAGCCCGTTCACATAGAAGAAGAAAACGATTTTGAGACAGAAGAAGAAGAGATTGAGCCCGATAATATTGAGATCGAGGATGAAGCATTACGAGAAACATTGTCGAATGTTTATCTTCTCATTTCTAAGATTGAAGCTTTGAACGATAAATCAAGTTCGCCTCCTATCTCCGTTAAAGATAGTGATTTCTCTCCCGAGCTTGAGACTTTCCGATTTGATGAAGAGATTAGTGGCAATCCCACTATTGCTGATGTTTATCCTCCGATTCTTGAGCGATTCTACTTCGAGGTTGATATGAGCAAGGTTTTGAACGATATTTCCGATAATTCGACGAATGACCCGATCATTGAGGATGCTATTAATGACCCAATACCACCGGGTATTGAGGGTGCTGTGCATGATCCCGATGGGGATATGGTTGTTCTTGATGGTTCTCTTGACTCCCCTTCTTTTGATGAGTCTACCATCACGTATCCCGTTGAGCCCGCATGTGAAGACAAGATTTTTAAACCCGGGATATACATTGATGAGCCTTTTGTTAAAATCATTTCTGGATATAAGGATCCTTTCTTGGATGCCTTCGTTGATGAGCCTTTGAGTAACACCTTTCTATACCATGAGCTCCCGACTTCTTTGGAGTACTCTCTTATCCATCCTTCATCCCTTCGTCCGCCCGCAAAACCGCCGGATGATGGATCGATCTTTAATATGCCTTATGTGAGTTTGGGAGGAGTTATCCCGTATGTGCTGGAGCCCGACATTTTCTTCTCCACCCAACCCACCCAGTCTCATTCTTTCGGGAATGAGGACACCGTTTTTGACCCTGGTATCTCTACCACTTTCTTCCCCAAGGACAAATGAATTCGGGGATCGAGTCAAGCTAGCGAATCGGTAACCAAAAATAGTAGCGCTTCGTGGGAGGCACCCCATGCTTATTCATCTATCTTCTTTCTATTTTCTAATAAGTGACGTGAAGGGGTTAGCCTCTTCGATTTCTCGTGTTTGGTTGTTTGTGATGATGTGTGTAGGATGTTCCCGATATGAAGACTCTCGTGCTCGAAGTTGTCATTTTCTCTACTCGAGTTTCATGATCGATGCTGATGGAAATCCGATATCCTAATCTTATCGACTAACGTTTATCTTCTAGCATATTTAATAAACGGCTTTTAGATTTTCGTGATACCCTTGTTTTAAACATTGAGGACAATGTTTCGTTCTAGTCTGGGGTAGGGTAATCTTCGATTTGATTTGACTGCACTTGCTTATTTCTGTCGTGTTTCTCTCGTAACCCCGTTTTTCCTTAGAAAATGAAAAATTGTGCAAAAATGTGAAAAATTTTAAAATTTTTGTAAGCTTTTGTTAAGTCTTTTTGATTGAAAAGTTTTGCTAGTCTCTTAGACAAGAAGCTATAAAATGCGAATTCTAGCTCACAAAGCCAAGCTTTTGCAAGTTTCCCTGAGTGACTTTAAATATGCATAACTTGATTTCATTGGACGAAGCATTTGCTAAGTTAATATATGTTTTGACACCTTGTTGACTTTCCGCTGGTGAGAGTAGGAATAGAATTCTGACTTGACCGGGCGTGTTGAGCCCTAGCTTGTTCCCTTAACCATAGGTAATCTAAAAATTATCGGCTAAGCATCTGCGGATCTCATTATTTGGGATTTTAAATTTGCAGAGATCGAGAAATGATAGAGTTACTTATGAGTTTAGATGCTAAACGTGGAGTAGTTGGTTCTCTTTAGAGCCCATCGAAGGTACTTATGGCTTTTTGTTCCCACAAAATTGTTTCACCCCATATCTGTCTAAATAATTAGAGATGTCGAGTTTTTGGCGATAGTTAGTTCTTTATCTTCTTAAAAGAATCTTTGTTTTAAAAATTGGGTACACATCAAGGATCCGTAATAAATAAGTAATTGAGTAATAAGTGATATGTGAAATGTAATAAGTAAAGTTGTGAGCTGCGGTGTCGAGATCGGACCCTTGGATCTTTAGCCGGGATTGAGTGAGGTCTTAGCCTAGCCAGCCGGGATCCTCATTTCATGAAGCCTATAGTCTTGGAATTACCCCGTGAAGCTCCGTGGTTCACAGCTCATATAAGTAAAAGTAAAAGCTCATGTAAAAAAAAAAATGAAAAAATGTTGAAAAATGAAAATGAAAAATCAAAAATGTTAGTGAATAAAATTCCTTGATGTGGACCTCATTTTTACGACAATGGTTCTTGAGGGAAGACGGATAACTAATTATCGACTTAGCTTTGTATCTTTATCGGAATAAAAGTTATCGAAACGAGAATTTGAAGAAATTCATTTCTCACAAAAATAAAAAAATCTAGAGGAAAATAGGAAAATGGGAACGAAAAGTAAGTACACAAGTAACTTCCATGGGTAGTGTTAGCATCTAGAATCATACTTAACAATGATTTCGATTTTACGCTTAATTTGGGACTTGTGAAAAATCAGGGACGATGTATTCTATCCGTATGGTCACTTCACGCGGTGTTGTGTTTTCTACTCCGTGATCCTAACGTGTCGTTTGAAAAATGTTGGAGTTATTAATCGACATGAAAGTTCAACAAACCGTCATTCATAACTGGAATGTGCTTAATCATAATATCTATATGTGAATTAAAAGGTAAACGGGGCGTTTTTAGAATTAAGGCTTTCTTAATCTCTTTTGAGGAATCTTTGCTACTTCTTCATAGGTTTAGTAGAAAGAGATTGAAACCCTTGGTTTTAGAAGCGTGAGTTGATTGCATTGCGTGAGGACACGGCAATGGTTTCGGCATGCATTAGCCAGGTGTCCCTTCTCATTGCAGTTGTAACATCGAAGACCATTCAACCCATGCTGAGCATTTCCCTGTTCCACCACTTGAGCTCTGTTGTTATTCCTACCCACAGCATTAAACCCTTGACCACCGCCCATCTGACGACCATAACCACGATTCTGAACTTCAACTCGTCCATTGTTTACAATAGCTTGATTCCTTGTATTAGATGAGGAACGAATACGGTTGTTGGATTTGTTGGTATAACGGCTAAAGGCATTAGCAATCATAGCAAATCCTTGTTGCAATGCTTCGAATGGATCGGATTCCTCATTATGAAGTGCTTGATCATTGTTGTTGTAAGGAACCAACTGATTTTGTTGAGGTTGATGTGGTTGATCGTTTGGTGGGTTTGAAGCAGTTGGTTGAGTTGCTGGTTGAGGAGAATAATTTTGTTGAGCGTATAAGGCAAGTTGTTGATTTTCCGGATGTGTGGGTGGAGAAATTTGAGCACGGAGAATCCTTTCCCTATCAACTTCCTTTTCATGAGGCTTCAAGTAATCGTACAACAATCCGTAGGTAGACTGATGCATGTTTTTAGCTTGACAGAGAAAAATGACATACTTCTCCCATTCAGGACCAAGACTACTTAGGAACTTAGTATTAACTGCAATTCTTGGCATGTGGATGTTGTGTTTATCCAAATCATTGATGATGTCTGAAAATCGGTGATGATAGGACTCGAGTGTCTCTCCAGTTTCAATCATGAAGTGTTCATAAGCCAAGTAAATTTTGGATTCCAAATCTTCCTGATTGAATACTGATCCTTCCATAAGAAGACGAATATGATCCCACATTTTCTTTGCAGTTTTTTGAGCATCAACACTACGAAGAATTAGGTTTGGTAATCCTAGGAGGATATATTCCATTGCAAGCTCATCTGCTTCGTAGTGTAGAAGTTCTTGAGGATTCAAGTCTGCAACAGTAGCAATGTTCGTTTGTTCATCTCTTGGTGGAATGGCATTTGGATCTCCGGTACAATGACAGAGGCATCTCAAAAGGACCTTCCAAGATAACCTTCTTTAAGAACTTTCCATGTTGCTTCTTTAGATCACAAAATCTAAAGAACCTTATCACCCATTGATCGTAGTTTCCTGGAGTGAGCATTGGAGGTCTATCAAGTGAACCAGACTCATGAATTGATTGTTGGCTGCTTAAAGTTTCAAACATCTTTGCAAACCAAGTGGGTTCCCTCATAGTGATCCTTGATGGATGTTGATTAAAGTCATTTGTGTATGGTTGAGCTTGAAGACTTTGTGGTGGTTGAACCATTTGAGGTTGTGGATTTGCAGCAAGTTGTGGAGTATGTTGTTGGTTAAATTGTTGTTGATAAATTGCTTGTGGTTGATTCCATTGTTGATGTTGTGGAGTTAGTTGTTGTTGACGTTGAGGATGAGGATAAGTGTAAGGGAAATAGTTAGAGTATGGTGGTTGTGACATGTTGATAAACTTGTGTTGGTAAAAATGGATCTTTGTAGTCGAATGAACCTTTGTTGATGAAGTATCCTTAGGCGTAGAAAAAAAACAATAACCAAATAACACTTAAGCGTAAAAACACCAAAAATTACTGATTCGCTCCAAACCGTCAAGTTTTCTCACACAAACCGGCCACTTGTGAATGGCAGACCGTAAGAAACTTAAAACGGTTCAGAAACAAATGCAATGAAGATCAGGAGAGTATAGTGTTTCCCCGGGTCGTTATGTCCCAACGAGCCGTGCGAGAATAGTCAAACGTGTAGTGATCGAGATGATTTGAATGGAAAAGAGATATGATTGATTTATACTAAAGAAAGAGTACATAAACTACAGGGGCTTAAATGCAAATTAAAGGAAATTAAAAAGATAAACTATATTAAATAAACGCTATCACTATTTGCAAAATGATGTTTTTGATTTTATGTTTTTATAAAACTTGATTAAAAACTACGTAACGTACAAATGAAAATGTGAAACTAAATCAATATTAACCCTAAAAATATGAAAATGATATTTTTACAAACCTAATGATAAAAGAAAATTTTTAGAAAAATAAAATTAATTTTATAACTATTTAATTAATTATTATTAATTAAAAACTAATTTTTACTATTTAATAATAACCTAAAATACAAGAAAATATGAAATAAAGCTAGAAAAATAAAATTATGACTTGGAAAAATCTAAAATAACAAAAGAGAAATTTCAAAACTATTTTTATATTTTTCTGAATATTTTTGTATTTTCTAGGAATTAAAAACTATTAAAACTAATTAAATTGCTTAAAAATACAAAATTAACTAAGAAAAATCTGAAAAAATATTTTTTTGGCTTTTTATATTTATCTTAACTTAAGAAAATTGAAAAATTATTTTTTTGAAACTTTTCTGAATTATTTGTATTTAAAGCTAATTAAAAAGGCCTAAAAACTGAATTAAATCAAGAAAAATACTAAACTGACTTAGAAAAATGTGAAAAATTCAAGATAACCTTAAAATAATATGAGGAATCTAGGAAAAATGGAAAAACAAGGGCTTGTGTGTAGGAACATGAAACTGCTATGTCAAGTGCTTAGAAATAAGCACTTGAAATAAGCAAATGGAAACCAATAAGCACCAACTGTACACAGAAGCTTAAATAAGCTAAAAGAACTCTAAAGCAACTAAAAACAACAAGTCATAACCTCTGGATTGCAAGTTACAAAGATTTAATGATGTGAGCTTATGTGCAAAAACAGATGTGAGGGGCCACTTTTAAGCAGAAGAATAAGCACTTGAATAAGCTGGAAACTAAAAACTAAAAGCTGGATCCTAAGCTAGACCTGGGTGGCTATCTATGAACCAAGGCTCAGACCTAGATGAGACTAAGCTTGTGGCAGGGCCTGCAAGACCTCTGTGCAGACTCAGCTTTCACTGAGTCAGTTGCACAGGGAGTTTATTCCCAATTGACAAGCCCATTTGAGTCTTAAACAAAATTGATAAAATTTGACAAAAATGATAATCATAAAATAGACCAGTAGAAGTTCTTAAATCCAAAGTTTCACATGATTAGGCTCAGAAATGAATCCAAGAAAATTCATCCCATTTGAGCCCAAAATGACTTTTTGCAAATTTGACTTTCTTAACAGATATGATACTTTGACTAAATTGAACTTAAAAACTGATTTAAAGGACTGAGATTAATGTTAATAGATGAAGTGAACTTAATGCAAGCTAAATCTAAGTTATTTAAACACAAAACAAGATTTTGTTTTGACAAAATCTCAACAGTAAAGCTGTTAAGACAGATTTAAGTTGGATTTGACTTTGGTAGCAAGCAGATGCAAAATGAAGACAGATGTGAGCTTAAATGAACTAAACAAGCATATAACAACAAGTCTAAAGCACTGAACTAACCTCTAAAACAGTTTACATGCACAATCCAAACACCACTTTAAATACTAATCTGCAAGCACAACTGATCCAACTGCTAAACTAGCTATTGCAGTCAATCAAATTGAGTTTAATTACTCTAAGTACAGATAATTAAACATGTTTGAACAGGTTATGGCTACAAATACAGGTACAAGCAAAATATGCAAACTGATGTTAAAATGAAAATGAGCTATCCACTCACATATGTCCAGCTGGTATGCAGGCTAAAACCAAACCCCAAGACCACTATACTAAGCCATTTCCAACCCAAATCCAAGTCCTGCATCAACCCATTCCATTTCCAAACTGTTTGAACCAGAATTTCACCAAGTTTGACCTTTGTTGACCAGGAATGAAAATTGCTTGAAACTGAATGTAGGCTTACTAAAAACTTATAAAGAGCTTAATTAAGCTCAGTTGAATGAGAAAATAAGCTTTGGCAGCTTTAATATATGAACATGAATTTGAAATTCTCAACAGTAAACACAAGAACAAGAACTTTAACCAAACTTTGAAATTGATTCTTAAAACAGATTACAATGATAACATAACTTGAGTTTGAATCATAAAAACAAAAGATTACATATTTTAAACTGAACTAAGACATTTATTAAAAAAACGACATAAAGAAAAACTTTAAAACTAACTACTCTCCTTCTTATTGCTTCTTCCTCTTCCTTTTATGCACCAAAAGCTTTCTCTCTCCAAAATGAGCAGTTCCCACCTGTCTTTTTGACCATTGGATGACTTGAGGAGATTATAGCCCTTTGATCATTTTTTTGGCGGGAAATGGTTTTTTAACAGCTGTGGGTTGAGTGATGGGGTTGAAGGTGCATTTAATGCCCTTTGGAGTTGTGTGGAGGGGGGGGGAACAAGGTGGAGTGATAGTGAGGAGGGGGGATGGGAGCTCTGGTTTTGCAGAGAAGCAGTTGGGGAGAAGAGACTTTGGCGCCAAGGGGGTGTTTGACTTGGGATTTAATAATGCAAGGGGGGTCAAAAGTATAAATGACAGGGGGTCCAAAGGCTAATATGGCAGGGGGTCCAAAGGCTGTTGTGACAAGGGTCCAAAGGGTTTAAAGGTTTAATAATAACAAGGACCTTTGTTGTAAATTCTGAAATTCAAGGGATCATTGCTGCCATTTCAGCAAAGTTGCTCCAAGGGACTAAAAGTGACAAGCTCCAATAGTATAAGGACCAAACTTGTAAATTCTCAAAACTTTTGATATTTTTCACCAAAGGACTAATTTTGACAACTTATGATTTTAAAAGGACCTTTGGTGATTTTTCTTTTGAAATTATGGCTCAGGGACTATTTCTGACAATTTTTGAAACTTGGGGGACTGAAACTGCCAATTATGCAAACTTAGCTCATTTTTCATCTGATTTTAAACATTTTGCATCTGAAACATATAAAATGCAATTTTGAGATATTTTCAGTATTTTGATGCATTTATGAGCATTTTTAAACGTTTTGCAGTTCAGATTGACCCAAAAATGATGAGTATTTACACACTAATCAATCCCCCACACTAAACTATTGCTAGTCCCTAGCAATCTTTTGAGAAAAACTTAATGGATTTGAATCTCTTTACCAAAAGCCATTACTTCTGGAGTAGCCAAATGTTTCAGTTCAAGTAAGAACCATGGTACACCGATAACCATGTGATTTTGAGCAAACCACCAGCTTCCAACGGATTTGATTTGTCTTTACCAGAAGCCGTTTGCTTCTGGACTAGCCAACTTTTAGATAAATTATCAATATTATCTTTGGTGAGCTGATTACCAATTATGGTTTTTCCACTGCCTTTACCACAAGCCATAAACTTGCGGGCTAGCCAACTCTTCACTAATTAAAGATATGGTGAGCTGAACACCATACAATTTTGGGCAAATTGCAAGCCGTTAACGGATTTGAGATATCTTTAGCAAGAGCCGTTTGCTCCTGGATTAGCCAATCCTTTTGTTTATTAGACATGGCAGACTGATAACCATAAGTTGAGTAAGTGCAAAACACTTACTCCAAAAAAAATTTTTGGCCAAAAATGGGGGAATTGGGTGGTATAATTACATGATAAAATTCGTGAGAATTTATCCCCCACACTTAGAAATGAATATTGCCCTCAATATTCAAAGTACCGGCGGTTATGCCGAAACAAAGAACGTAAAAGGGAAATACTACGGCCATTATTTGAAAGAATTTTTTTTTAATATGAAAACTTATATACAACAGCGGGGGGCAACTCCCCCACACTAGGGTGGTAGAAAATAGAAAGAAGTCAGAAATACGGGTGAAAACCCATATAGTGTGCTACTGTTTTTGATTCCCGAGTCGCTAGCTTGACTCGATCCCCGCATTAATTTGTTCATGGGGAAGCAAAGTGGAAGAAACAATCTCCATCGGACTTTCATTCAAGATGTTTGGACAAACATTTGAAGCACGTGAAAGTTCCACACCGATGAGATATATTCCCGGCTCAAGATAATGGTACATGGAGATGCCGGGATCAAAGATAATGTCTTCATTCCCGAAGGAGTGAAGAACAGGAGAAGTCACATCATATGTGAGGAATGGAAGAAAGATGTTTATAACAATTAGGATCCATTCTTCATCCTCAAAATCAAATTTTATAGTTTCCTTAATGTGTATTTCATCATTAAAGCTCTTTTGGTTATTTTCAACAATTACCTCGGGAGGGAGAAGCGGGGTGGTGTCCTCAATAAGCATGTCTCCCCCCAGGTCAAGATCAAGATCAAAATAGAAATGATCATACTCCGGAGGAGATATGATGTGAGAGAGTTCACCGGAGAACTCCTCAGGATCTAGATCAAAGAGAAACGAATCATACTCGGGAAGAGAAAGATGAAAGGTGGGATTGCCACTACTCTCCTTTTTAGTATAATCGTCATCAAAGCGGAATATTTCAAATTCTGGAAGAGAATCATTGGAAAAAGCCTCAAACTCAAGAGATGTTTCGGGCTTTTCCAAGATAGAGTTACTATCCTCTACGGGGATAGGAGTTGAAGCTGGCTTAGCACAAAATGATTTGATCTTAGAAATGAGGAGATTTACATTGAACAATTTTTCACGAAGTATCTCATCCTCAATTTCCAGATCATCAGAATCTCTCACTTCCTCTAGCTTAGAAGGTAAGTTCTCGACATAATCGATGTCTCCACAAGATAAAGAATCATTAAACGAAGTACAATCGTTGTCAGAATCGGAGAACATATCAACATGATCATTTGGAATGTCAAGAGGAGGGTAAGAATCATCATCAAGAGGCTTATCACACATATTGCCGGAGATAACCTCGGACTCACTTGGGGTTAGGACAAGGTTCTCAACACGAGATGATTCCATTTCTGGAATAGTGCTAAGAGGCTCGTCCCCCATTATGAGAGAGTCAACGGGTTCAACAATGTTTGAAGAAATAGAATCATCGACCTCTTCCAAAAGGACGTCACTTCCCTCAACCGGTGTGAGTGAAGGGGAAGAGTCGGTAATGAAAGGCTCAGAAACAGGATTGGTTGTAGCCGACAAACTCACATAATATTCTTTCATTTGAATGGAATCCTCATCATCATCGAAAACGAAAGTCTTGTGATATTGGGTTGATGTAGCATTATAAACCTCGTCATCGGTGGCTTGACAATCGTAAAAAGGATGGGGACCACCACAATAATCACATCTTTTGGAAACGGTATCAACGGGCTCTAGTTTTTGCTTCACGCATCGAATATCATTGGTAAGCTCAGCCATCTTAACCGGTTTGTTTCTTGATGTCGGAACTTTCGATTTGTTCTCGATGATCGTCAATATATCCCTTGGGGTACGATACAAGATATTGCCACCGGCGGCTGTATTGAGTGAATCTTGATCGGTTTGCGTTAAAGCGTTGTAGAATATATCGATCTGAAGTATTTCCGAGAAACCATGATGTGGGCATTTTCGTAGGAGATCTTTGAATCTTTCCCATGCCTCACCGAAACTTTCATCAAAACGCTGTTGGAAGTTTATAATCTCGTTCTTAAGATTTTCCGTCTTAGAATAAGGAAAGAAACTATTTACAAATTTTGAAACGAGATCCTCCCAAGTAGTGATCGATCGAGGGGGTTCTTTATCGAGCCAATTCCAGGCTACCCCCTCGAGAGAAAATGAGAATAACATCAACTTAATTGTGTCACGGGGAACATCCTTATATTTTATAGTCGAAATTAGCTTATCAAACCATCGGATGTGAGCATAGGGATCGTTCTTCTCGAGACCATAGAATGGATTTGACATAATTAGTTGAATTAAACCGGTATTTATCTCGAAATTCTCGGAAAGAATCTCCGGTACAACGATAGCATCTTTGTAACCCTCGATGGGTACTTGGAGCATTTCTAACATCGTACGCGTGTCCGCCATTAGAATTAAACATGTAGAGGGTTAAAGAGATAGAATCAAATGGTCAAGAGGAATGAGAAGAATATTTTTGGATTTTTGGATTTTTTATAAGAAAATATAAACATATATAGATGGTATGAACAATGAGTGAATATTCAAATCACTAATCTGCTAAACGTAAGATAATTAGCACAGCTCCCCGGCAGCGGCGCCAAAATTTTGATTCGCTCCAAACCATCAAGTTTTCTCACACAAACCGGCCACTTGTGAATGGCCGACCGTAAGAAACTTAAAACGGTTCAGAAACAAATGCAATGAAGATCAGGAGAGTATAGTGTTTCCCCGGGTCGTTATGTCCCAACGAGCCGTGAGAGAATAGTCAAACGTGTAGTGATCGAGATGATTTGAATGGAAAAGAGATATGATTGATTTATACTAAAGAAAGAGTACATAAACTACAGGGGCTTAAATGAAAATTAAAGGAAATTAAAAAGATAAACTATATTAAATAAACACTATCACTATTTGCAAAATGATGTTTTTGATTTTATGTTTTTATAAAACGTGATTAAAAACTACGTAACGTACAAATGAAAATGTGAAACTAAATCAATATTAACCCTAAAAATATGAAAATGATATTTTTACAAACCTAATGATAAAATAAAATTTTTAGAAAAAGAAAATTAATTTTATAACTATTTAATTAATTATTATTAATTAAAAACTAATTTTAACTATTTAATAATAACCTAAAATACAAGAAAATATGAAATAAAACTAGAAAAATAAAATTATGACTTGGAAAAATCTAAAATAACAAAAGAGAAATTTCAAAACTATTTTTATATTTTTCTGAATATTTTTGTATTTTCTAGGAATTAAAAACTATTAAAAACTAATTAAATTGCTTAAAAATACAAAATTAACTAAGAAAAATCTGAAAAAATATTTTTTTGGCTTTTTATATTTATCTTAACTTAAGAAAATTGAAAAATTATTTTTTTGAAACTTTTCTGAATTATTTGTATTTAAAGCTAATTAAAAAGGCCTAAAAACTGAATTAAATCAAGAAAAATACTAAACTGACTTAGAAAAATGTGAAAAATTCAAGATAACCTTAAAATAATATGAGGAATCTAGGAAAAATGGAAAAAAAGGGCTTGTGTGTAGGAAAATGAAACTGCTATGTCAAGTGCTTAGAAATAAGCACTTGAAATAAGCAAATGGAAACCAATAAGCACCAACTGTACACAGAAGCTTAAATAAGCTAAAAGAACTCTAAAGCAACTAAAAACAACAAGTCATAACCTCTGGATTGCAAGTTACAAAGATTTAATGATGTGAGCTTATGTGCAAAAACAGATGTGAGGGGCCACTTTTAAGCAGAAGAATAAGCACTTGAATAAGCTGGAAACTAAAAACTAAAAGCTGGATCCTAAGCTAGACCTGGGTGGCTATCTATGAACCAAGGCTCAGACCTAGATGAGCTAAACTAAGCTTGTGGCAGGGCCTGCAAGACCTCTGTGCAGACTCAGCTTTCACTGAGTCAGTTGCACAGGGGAGTTTATGCCCAATTGACACGCCCATTTGAGTCTTAAACAAAATTGATAAAATTTGACAAAAATGATAATCATAAAATAGACCAGTAGAAGTTCTTAAATCCAAAGTTTCACATGATTAGGCTCAGAAATGAATCCAAGAAAATTCATCCCATTTGAGCCCAAAATGACTTTTTGCAAATTTGACTTTCTTAACAGATATGATACTTTGACTAAATTGAACTTAAAAACTGATTTAAAGGACTGAGATTAATGTTAATAGATGAAGTGAACTTAATGCAAGCTAAATCTAAGTTATTTAAACACAAAACAAGATTTTGTTTTGACAAAATCTCAACAAGAAAGCTGTTAAGACAGATTTAAGTTGGATTTGACTTTGGTGGTGAGCAGATGCAAAATGAAGACAGATGTGAGCTTAAATGAACTAAACAAGCATATAACAACAAGTCTAAAGCACTGAACTAACCTCTAAAACAGTTTACATGCACAATCCAAACACCACTTTAAATACTAATCTGCAAGCACAACTGATCCAACTGCTAAACTAGCTATTGCAGTCAATCAAATTGAGTTTAATTACTCTAAGTACAGATAATTAAACATGTTTGAACAGGTTATGGCTACAAATACAGGTACAAGCAAAATATGCAAACTGATGTTAAAATGAAAATGAGCTATCCACTCACATATGTCCAGCTGGTATGCAGGCTAAAACCAAACCCCAAGACCACTATACTAAGCCATTTCCAACCCAAATCCAAGTCCTGCATCAACCCATTCCATTTCCAAACTGTTTGAACCAGAATTTCACCAAGTTTGACCTTTGTTGACCAGGAATGAAAATTGCTTGAAACTGAATGTAGGCTTACTAAAAACTTATAAAGAGCTTAATTAAGCTCAGTTGAATGAGAAAATAAGCTTTTGGCAGCTTTAATATAAGAACATGAATTTGAAATTCTCAACAGTAAACACAAGAACAAGAACTTTAACCAAACTTTGAAATTGATTCTTAAAACAGATTACAATGATAACATAACTTGAGTTTGAATCATAAAAACAAAAGATTACATATTATAAACTGAACTAAGACATTTATTAAAAAAACGACATAAAGAAAAACTTTAAAACTAACTACTCTCCTTCTTATTGCTTCTTCCTCTTCCTTTTATGCACCAAAAGCTTTCTCTCTCCAAAATGAGCAGTTCCCACCTGTCTTTTTGACCATTGGATGACTTGAGGAGAATATAGCCCTTTGATCATTTTTTTGGCGGGAAATGGTTTTTTAACAGCTGTGGGTTGAGTGATGGGGTTGAAGGTGCATTTAATGCCCTTTGGAGTTGTGTGGAGGTGGGGGGAACAAGGTGGAGTGATAGTGAGGAGGGGGGATGGGAGCTCTGGTTTTGCAGAGAAGCAGTTGGGGAGAAGAGACTTTGGCGCCAAGGGGGTGTTTGACTTGGGATTTAATAATGCAAGGGGGGTCAAAAGTATAAATGACAAGGGGTCCAAAGGCTAATATGGCAGGGGGTCCAAAGGCAGTTGTGACAAGGGTCCAAAGGGTTTAAAGGTTTAATAATAACAAGGACCTTTGTTGTAAATTCTGAAATTCAAGGGATCATTGCTGCCATTTCAGCAAAGTTGCTCCAAGGGACTAAAAGTGACAAGCTCCAATAGTATAAGGACCAAACTTGTAAATTCTCAAAACTTTTGATATTTTTCACCAAAGGACTAATTTTGACAACTTATGATTTTAAAAGGACCTTTGGTGATTTTTCTTTTGAAATTATGGCTCAGGGACTATTTCTGACAATTTTTGAAACTTGGGGGACTGAAACTGCCAATTATGCAAACTTAGCTCATTTTTCATCTGATTTTAAACATTTTGCATCTGAAACATATAAAATGCAATTTTGAGATATTTTCAGTATTTTGATGCATTTATGAGCATTTTTAAACGTTTTGCAGTTCAGATTGACCCAAAAATGATGAGTATTTACACACTCATCAATTACGCGTAACAATAAGGAGTTACGCGTAGGTTTTAGCTTACGCGTAAGCAGGGAGAAAAGGCTAAAGTTATGCGTAGACAACAAAGTTAGGCGTAGAAACTTAGGCGTAGGATTTAGCTTATGCGTAAGACAAGGCTTAGGCGTAAGAAAATCTTAGGCGTAGGATTTCTACGAGTAAAGTTGAGCTTACGCGTAATTTTAGGGTTTTATCCCAAATGATCTTTTACACTATCACAGTGCAAAAGATATCCAAAGTCGACGTATTTTCAGACTTATCCAAGTAAGAAAACACGGAATAAACCACGAAAATGAAGATCAAACCAAGGATAATCTTACGCGTAATTTTAGGGTTTCAATACGTGTAGGATTACTCGTAATTTTGATTTTGCCCAAAGATGTTTCTAAACCAGTTTTTGTGTGATGAAATAGCTTCAATAACACCAAAATAACACAAAAGTGTGAAACTTGATGATCCAAAGCATTCAAAACAGTTATGCGTAGAATGACACCCACAAATAAAAACTAGTTCAAAAACAATGATCCACGCATAAAGTTTGAAACTTTTTGCCAAAAACAAGTATTTTAACACCTTAAAACGTTGAAAGTACAAGAATCTTGGATTAAAAAGTGTAAAAAACAAGTTTTTAAGAGAGCTAAAGAATGCGTTATCTTTACGCGTAAGACCCAAAACCAAAAACTTCAAAAAACAAACGAGTACACCCAACTATTTGGCGATTGATACCACTGTTAGGTCACTAGTTTTACCACACAAGCTTATATAAGAAAGATAGAGAGGCGATTGAACAAGATTCCAAACACACACACACGATAATATGAAACGGTTAGGCGTAGAAGTGAGTGAAAGAGAATAACTTGAACAACCAACCTTCAAATGAAGGTTTACAAGGGGTATTTATAGGAGGGAAGCTAGGGCAACACTCCTAGTTCCCTTCCTTTCCTTATTGGGCTAGGCCTAGGCTTATGGGCCTTCTACATAAGCCTAAGGCTAATAACAAACATAAAGGCCATAATAAGCTAACTATTACATATGAGTAACTAACACTTGAATAAGGTTTAGGAGTGATTCCAACATCCTTATTCCTAATCGCGTTGTGTGTCTAAGGTCGTAGGGTATGCGTTTATCCCTAACTCTTTGAAACTACCAAAGGGTCTCGTCTACAAAATCTCTAGGATTTATAAACTCTAACTCTAAGGTACTCTTTGGATGGCTTAGCCTACAACTACTCTAGGTGTTATAATCTAAGGTTCACAAAGATTAATCAAGCATTAACTACACAACGAATGACCTATCGCATTACTAGATCATTAACAATTAAGATAAGAGACAACCAATCAATATTCAATAGTTAAGTTTCACATTCCCTAAGCAAACACACAAGTAAATTAGCCGGACATGGAGAACATGCAAGCATACACACAAATAATTGAAGACATAATTGAATTAATGAAGTAAAACACTTATCTTGATGTAAGATAGGGTTTGGAACCCTAAAATATTATACAAGACAGCCTTGGTTCGGTTTAGGTTTTTACTCCAAAAGAGTACCCACTTAATACTGAAAAATTCGGATTCTATATATAAGATTACATTCGCGACGGCGTCACCTTATGATTTGTGACGCCGTCGGGTCGCCGTCATTAGGGTTTCGTCTTGGCCACGTTAGTCTTGCGACGGCGTCACCTTATGCTTGTGGCGCCATCCTCTTCAGCTTCTGACGCTGTCTAGATCAAATCTAGGCCGTATGAGTTGCGATGGCCTACTCTTTTAAAGCCTGACACCGTCACTTGTAAATAAGCAATTTGGCTACTGAGCCGTCACAAAAGTGATGCGACGACGTCGCAGTTAACACCTGACGCCGTCCCCTTGTATTTCAGCAGCTTGAGTGTCTCGATCCTTGACTTTGGCCATTTTCTTCGTATATCCGCGCCTTTTCATCCAAATAAGTGCCATTCCAGCAATTTGCCTTCAAGAGACCTAAAAAGTGAAAAGGTACGATATTAAGTAATAACGGATACAAAAGTGATCAAATAAGGGCTTAAACGACCCCTCAAAATGGTATGTTTTAAAACCTTATCAAATATCCCTACGCTTGGTATTTGCTTGTCCTCAAGCAAATGTGTTTTTATCCAATTAATTTATAAGTTAGGGGTCATGAAGCATTGGTTTAGAACAATCCACAACACATATAAGCCCCGCAAAAGTCATAACAAGCACGGAAATTACATACTAGCACCTCATATGGGGTGTTTGGGTACTCATATCTCTCGGGTATATATGAAATATAACAAGTTGGAAATGGAAGATAAACACTCATTAACCGGTCCTAGTACATAGATTACCATAAGCTTGAGACTAGATCAAACCTCCATCGCTTTGGCGTAAGCACCTAGGAAAGACTATCAAAGAGGTCCTTTAAAGGTTGTAATGTTAGGCTTACGGTAGGGAAACAAAGGGTTTGGTGGGATAGGCTATTAAGTGGTGGCAAGTCAAAAATCTTTATGTTACAAGCATACGAAGAATGGCGTTGCTAAGCCAAGACTCGACACTCTAAACTCTAGATAACTGAAACACACAAACATAAATTTGAAGGATAGATGTAGGATGGTAGCCCGTATGTTTTTTATTTATTTATTTTTTTTTTATTTTTTTTTTTTTTTTTTTTTTTTTTTTTTTTTTTTTTTTTGTTTTTTTTTCATACACTTTTACTCTACCATCCTCAACGGTAACATCAAAATGATAAGGATTTATAGGCACATCCCTACACTTGAGTTTTTATTACTCCAACACTAATTTGACCCGAATTGAAAAGATCAAAACACTTGGAGTACATTATTATGCAAACAAAAGGAATTTGAATTTAACGTTCCCTTCCCGTCATTTCATAAACTTTAACTTTTCCCATGAGTCCCAATCGTCCCAGAACTGTATACAAAGGATATGACTCGACTTAGCAACTCATGCAAGCAACTAGATAATTGAACTAAGGGTTAAGGGTGATAACAATAATACACTAAAAGTGAGTGCATACAGGGTAGGCTAAGGCGATTTGGGTGTACATTTGGGGGTGGGGTGTAAACAATGCTCTTCATTGATATTCCGGAAAAACCGAAAAATCAAGAGAACCGCGAAAAGGATAGGCTCAGAGGGGTTAACTAGGGGTATCGTGTACTAAAAGTGAGTACAACGCAAGGGTGTGGGGGAATTAATCAACCGAGGTGGAAGAAGTAATTATATTATAGGTATCAAACAAGGGTTATCCTAATGCCTCTTATCATTTAGTTATTCCTACTACACAAGTGTAGTCTTACTAGCGATCTCGGGATGCATCACAAAACAAGTTCTAGAATCTAATATACTACCGGTTCACACTCTAGGCATTAAAGATGAATGCTTTAACTCCTACTAATCTAAGGGTGATCCTCACATTTTGGGTGGAATTTAAGTGGCAAAGGGTTTTTGTGCTAGTCATGTAACTTCCTATCCATGAGACGCTTTTGTTAAGACTAATGGCCCACTCCTATATGTCATGAAAAATTTTAAATTTGGTGCCAAAATTACCCTAACCGACATTTTCTCATGGTTTATTACGCAAATACAATTGGACAAAGCAAATAATCAAGGATAAGCATAGTTTCAAAGTTCCCGTTTTATTTTCCCTCCCTACACTTAAACTGAACATTGTCCCCAATGTTCCCCGAAAGTATCAAATTTATGATAATGGAAGGTAATTAAAAATGAAAGAAACTAGTACTCCCCTGATTAGCTCGGTAGGATCCGTGTAAAGTGGTGGTTAAATCCTTTCCAAGAAAAATGTATGCGTGAAAAGCTCCTTCCAATCTTTTGTTTCTTCTTCTTGACAAATAAAACCTGCAGATTCGAAGAAAACAAACGAAACCTTCACGTAAAATCGGCGATAATAATATATATAAGACTCTACTAAACTAGGATATAATGCTTGTGGAATGGATGTTTACAGAATTTCTAGAAAATTCCAAAAATTTATAAGTAGCTCAGAAAACGAGAAAAAGTTAGAAGCTGTTTCTACTCCTCCTGACGCCGTCAGGTTGCGACCCTGACGCCGTCAGGTTATCATGACAGAAACTGGTCTGCGATTTTCTGGAAAAAATTCTTGAAAATTTTTATCTTTAAAATCCGGAAAAATTTCAAGAAAACAACAGATATAAGCAATAAACGGCTCTTTCTTGGTTATTTTGCCTTCAAGAGACCTAAAAAGTGAAAAGGAACGATATTAAGTAATAACGGATACAAAAGGGCTTAAATGACCCCTCAAAAAGGTACATTTTAAAACCTTATCAAATATCCCTACACTTGGTATTTGCTTGTCCTCAAGCAAATGTGCTTTTAGCCAATTAATTTATAAGTTAGGGGTCGTGAAGCATTGGTTTAAAACAGTCCACAACACATACTAGCACCTCACAAGGGGTGTTTGGATACTCACATTTCTCTCGGGTGTATATGAAATATAACAAGTTGGAAATGGAAGATAAACACTCATTAACCGGTCCTAGTACATAGATTACCATAGGCTTGAGACTGGATCAAACTTCCATCACTTTGGCGTAAGCACCTAGGAAAGACTATCAAAGAGGTCTTTAAAGGGTTGTAATGTTAGGCTTACGGTAGGGAAACAAAGGGTTTGGTGGGATAGGTTATTTACTGGTGGCATGTCAAAAATCTTCATGTTACAAGCATACGAAGAATGGCGTTGCTAAGCCAAGACTCGGCACTCTAAACTCTAGATAACTAAAACAAACAATCATAAATTTAAAGATAGATGTAGGATGGTAGCCCGTATGTTTTTTTTTCAACACTCTATTTTTTTTTCTTTTCTCTTTTTCTATTTTTTTCGATTTTTTTTTCATACTCTTTTACTCTACCATCCTCTACGGTAACATCAAAATGATAGGGATTTATAGGCACATCCCTACACTTGAGTTTTTATTACTCTAACACTAATTTGACCCGAATTGAAAAGATCAAAACACATGGGGTATGTTATTACGCAAATAAGGGAATTTAACGTTCCCTTCTAATCATTTAAACATTAACTTTTTCCCATGAGTCCCAATCGTCCCAAAACTGTATACAAAGGATATGACTCGACTTAGCAACTCATGCAAGCAACTAGATAATTGAACTAAGGGTTAAGGGTGATAACAATAATACACTAAAAGTGAGTGCATACAGGGTAGGCTAAGGCGATTTTGGTGTATATTTGGGGGTGGGGTGTAAACAATGCTTTTCATTGATATTCCGGAAAACCAAAAAATCAAGAGAACCGCGAAAAGGATAGGCTCAGAGGGGTTAACTAGGGGTATCGTGTACTAAAAGTGAGTACAACGCAAGGGTGTGGGGGAATTAATCAACCGAGGTGGAAGAAGTAATTATATTACAGGTATCAAACAAGGGTTATCCTAATGCCTCTTATCATTTAGTTATTCCTACTACACAAGTGTAGTCTTACTAGCGATCTCGGGATGCATCACAAAACAAGTTCTAGAATCTAATATACTACCGGTTCACACTCTAGGCATTAAAGATGAATGCTTTAACTCCTACTAATCTAAGGGTGATCCTCACATTTTGGGTGGAATTTAAGTGGCAAAGGGTTTTTGTGCTAGTCATGTAACTTCCTATCCATGAGACGCTTTTGTTAAGACTAATGGCCCACTCCTATATGTCATGAAAAATTTTAAATTTGGTGCCAAAATTACCCTAACCGACATTTTCTCATGGTTTATTACGCAAATACAATTGGACAAAGCAAATAATCAAGGATAAGCATAGTTTCAAAGTTCCCGTTTTATTTTCCCTCCCTACACTTAAACTGAACATTGTCCCCAATGTTCCCCGAAAGTATCAAAGTTATGATAATAGAAGGTAATTAAAAGCGAAAGAAACTAGTACTCCCCTGATTAGCTCGGTAGGATCCGTCTAAAGTGGTGGTTAAATCCTTTCCAAGAAGAATGTATGCGTGAAAAGCTCCTTCCAACCTTATGTATCTTCTTCTTGATAAATAAAACATGCACACTTGAAGAAAACAAACGAAACCTTCGCGTAAAATCGGCGGTAATAATATATATAAGACTCTACTAAACTCGGATATAATGCTTGTGGAATGGATGTTTACAGAATTTTTGGAAAATTAAGACCTGGAAAATTCCAAAAAATTTGTAAGTAGCACAGAAAACGAGAAAAAGTAATCAGTTGTTTTTGCTCCTTCACGCCGTCAGTTGCGATCCTGCGTCAGGTTATCTTAACAAAAACTGGTCTGCGATTTTCTGGAAAAAATTCTGGAAAATTTACATCTTTAGAATCTGGAAAAATTTTATGCAAAACATCCATTATGACTCGATACAAGCATTTGACTCGAACAAACACACTTGTATATCTTTTAATCAATTGAAATTCTCATGTTTACGTTTCTTTTGAAAACGTGTGTAATCCTCCCTACACTTATCCCTTATGTAAAATACCTTTATATGTTATTAAGACGAGGTTAAAGACAAAATAAAGCATTTTTACAAATTCAAACATGAGAATAAACAATCAATAAAAGATATACGACACACAAATAAAAATGAAAAACAAATACACATGGGTTGCCTCCCAAGAAGCGCTTGTTTTTGTTTGAGTCACGAACCTGACTCTACCCTTATTTAACGGATAAAGGGGAGGTTTTCCCTACACTTAAGCTTAAGTACGGGTGATAGTAGCGATACACACCGTTAGGGTGGAAATTTTCTACGTGAGGAGAGCGTGATGGGTGATTTATATGCTTAAAGGAGTGTGCTCCATTCATTATAACCTTACCTAAGTCTATTGGTGTAGCGGGTGAATCAAATCTCTCTCCTAAAAATGGATCATCTTCTATAAACTTCAAAAGATTCTTAGTTAAGGATCCATCTTGACTTAATAAACCCGGTTTAAACCCATAATGTATCTTGTTATCAACCATGAATGGGTGATATAAGTGTGTAAGGTCATGGGTTACTCCTATATTAGCTTCCACTCTACATGGCCTAGAGTCTACCACCTTTATCAAGCAACTACCCGGATTATTTATTTTGATGGGTGGATTGGGGCCTAGTTCAATTCCAAGATTCACATCTAAAGACGGAAAATTGGGTAAGGTTTTTGGTTGAGGCTCCATTTTATCAAAATTAGGAACTTCCCTAGGACTAAGAGAGAGGTCATGACAACAAGCATCTAAACCTACATTCTCTAGTGGTGTTTGGTCCAAAGGTTCTATATCAATCGGGGTTCCTATAGTCTCTTCTACTTCTCCCGGGTAAGTTATAGGCGATGTGTGTTCCTCAAGTGATGGTAGGGCTTGTGGGCTTGGAGTTTCCACCTCATTCTCCATTATATCTAGATCTCCTAAAAGTTCATCATGTGTTTTAGTATCATCTAACCCAAATACACTCCTAAGTATCTCAAATCCTTCTTTAGCCATTTCAAATTCTTGGTCCGATTCATAAGAATCATTCTCAAAAATTTGATCACTATGTTCTATTTTCCTAAAGGATTCCTCACGCGTGTCATATGTTTTGGTGATATCTATCCCACGCATGCAACTAGGCAGTTCAACTATAACCATCTCACAATCTTTTTCGGGTTTAGGTTCCATGTTCTTAAAAACTAGGTCTTTTTGATCATGACGCCTAAGGTTGGATAAATCCTCCTTATCCATTTCCTCAAGTTGTGACAACTGATGGTTTATACTTAGGAGGCTTTTCTCAAAAAATTTCCAGAGGGTCTCACTAAGAGGAGTTGATTCTAACAATGATCGTTGAATAGAAGCCACACAAGCACATAATTTATCAAATCCATCCAACCTTACACCTGTCTCCTTTTGGATATCTCTAAGATCACTCACAAATTCATTAGAACAATAAAAAGCAATCCAATCTGCGAAATTCAATTGTTCCTCATTTGTTAATGATTCAAATGCAACTTCACTTGCCATAACGACAAATGAAAAGGGTTTTACGAACACAAACACAAAGAATGGGGATAGACTACAAGGAAGCTAAAAATTGGAAAAAATAAGATTACTTGATAGGAATCAAGCAAGGAAACCTAAACGAGGTGGACTCCTAACTAGCTATTCTATTCCCCGGCAGCGGCGCCAAAAACTTGATAATGCTACACGCGTCGTTCGGGGTCAAAGGAACTTCCTTTTCGTCGAGCAAGTTTTTCAACACCCTAGGAAGTGAACCTAATCGTTGTAGTGTAGTATTAGGGTAAGCCACGGGAATTGATATCATTCTCTAGGGGAATAGGAATGCTAGTGAGGAGTTACTACGCTAAGGTTGGGGTTGAGGAAGATTATTTTTTGTGCTTTTTATATTTTTTTGGAAACGGAAAGGTACGAATCTCGGGGTTTGGATTTGGGGGGTTGGTATTTCTACCAATTACTCTACTTATCTAATCTAACTAGTGGGTAGTCTATGTCTAATTAATGTGTGCTCGTATGATAGTTTAAGAATGTGTTTACTTAGGTTGTATTACTCCTTAATTATCTCCAATTGATGGTTGAATTGTCACGTCCTTATTCCTAATCGCGTTGTGTGTCTAAGGTCGTAGGGTATGCGTTTATCCCTAACTCTTTGAAACTACCAAAGGGTCTCGTCTACAAAATCTCTAGGATTTATAAACTCTAACTCTAAGGTACTCTTTGGATGGTTAAGCCTACATCTACTCTAGGTGTTATAGTCTAAGGTTAACAAAGATTAATCAAGCATTAACTACACAACGAATGACCTATCGCATTACTAGATCATTAACAATTAAGATAAGAGACAACCAATCAATATTCAATAGTTAAGTTTCATATTCCTTAAGCAAACACACAAGTAAATTAGCCGGACATGGAGAACATGCAAGCATACACACAAATAATTGAAGACATAATTGAATTAATTAAGTAAAACACTTATCTTGATGTAAGATAGGGTTTGGAACCCTAAAATACTGTACAAGACAGCCTTGGTTCGGTTTAGGTTTTTACTCCAAAAGACTACCCACTTAATACTGAACAATTTGGATTCTATATATAAGATTACATTCGCGATGGCGTCACCTTATGATTTGTGACGCCGTCGGGTCGCCGTCATTAGGGTTTCGTCTTGGCCACGTTAGTCTTGCGACGGCGTCACCTTATGCTTGTGACGCCGTCCTCTTCAGCTTCTGATGCCGTCTGGATCAAATCTAGGCCGTCTGAGTTGCGACGGCACTCTTTTAAAGCCTGACACCGTCACTTGTAAATAAGCAATTTGGCTACTGAGCAGTCACAAAAGTGATGCGACGGCGTCGCAGTTAACACCTGACGCCGTCCGCTTGTATTTCAGCAGCTTGAGTGTCTCTATTCTTAACTTTGGCCATTTTCTTCGTATATCCGTGCCTTTTCATCCAAATAAGTGCCATTCCAGCAATTTGCCTTCAAGAGACCTAAAAAGTGAAAATGAACGATATTAAGTAGTAACGGATACAAAAGTGATCAAATAAGGGCTTAAATGATCCCTCAAAATGGTACGTTTTAAAACCTTATCAGGCCATAACTTGCTTACCCTTATCATCCTTTCCCTTGCCTTTACCCTTCTTGTTTGCTTACGGGTTTGGCTTATTAATCCTACCACCTTGAATAGCTAGTACCTGAGGTGTAGGATCCTTCTTGGGCAATCCTTTTTCATAGTCAATTAGCAATGCATGCAAATCACTCACTGTCTTTCCCACGCAGTGCATATTGAAGTTGTGCACAAAACCACTAAATTCCTTGTTAAAGGATCTATTGATTAGGCCAACAACAAGTTCTTGCTCATAGGTTTTTCCAAGTGCCTCAAGTTGGTCCATGTAACTTTTCATTTCCAAGACATGAGCACTCACGAATTTACCATCTTCCTACTTGCAGCTATGTAGAGCATCAGTGAAATCATACAATTCTACTGCTATAGGTTTCTCAAACATTCGTCTGAGCTCGTTGAGCATGTCATAACGGAAAAAAATGCTTAAACTGCTTTTTCAAAGAAGGTGACATCTTTCCAAACATCATATACACCACATCATTATATTTTTCATACTCAAATTTTCATGCTGCTCTTTCTTCTGCAGTTGCAGTAGCTGCAGGTTCAGCAGGACAAGGCTGATTCAAATAATCTAGTCTTTTGGCCACTAGCAAGATAATTCTCAGCGCCATATACCAATTATTGAAGTTTGGGCCAGTCAATTTTTCTCGCTCAAAGAAAGTTATGAACGCAGAACCTAGTGTAGTGTTATCGGTTTGAGCCATTTCTACAGAAAAAAGTTCAAATATTAGTATTTTCAATAATACAATTTTTCAAGAAAATAAAATACCCAAGCAAGTATTCATATAACCAAAATATTTTCTCGAAAACTAGAATCCAAATTGGCATAATTTCATTACATAAGTTGATCTGCTAGTAATGAAAGTATTCAACAAGGTAATTGTCGAACAATAATTGACAAACAATTTCCAATTTATGGATCATTATGGGATTCACAATTGCCAAAAGTCTATTTGCACTGTAAAATGTATCATCCTCATCTTATGCCTTGAGTCATAGATCTCACTAAGTAACTCAATTAAGTTATCTAATTTGAAAAACTGTAAATGTGTCCAGTTGTGGTCTGACATAACATAAAGATTTATCTCTCCATTGCAATCTAGCTAAGTTCTCATATAACGTAAATTGCATCTTCAAGTGCTCTTTTAATTAGATGGCATAAACATAAATTTTAAGGGTACTAATTTTGATTTTGGTGTTGAATTAAATATGTACAAAGATGTCATGCATTCATCTTGTAACATACGTTTCAATAAAAAACTTTTACCAATTAGTTTCTTTACATAAGCTTAAATCAAAAAAGTTTTAATAGAGGAATTGGATGAACCAATATTTCCTTAAGATGCTTCGCACATTAAATAGCCGTAGCTAGCTCCATTATGACGGAAAAAAAAAACGGGTCAGCGTGAAGCGTATTAAAAACCTTTTCTTTCGGTTCACAATTTAATGTGTTCCCCTCCTTATACCTCTCTTATAGTTTGTCAATAATGGGTGAGCATCTCTAGCTATTTGGTACAATCACATGAATCGATTAAAAGTTTAAGATTTAATGCTTAAAGACAAATCAAATTTCATCATTGTTTCGTCCAATTTATTTTTCTATTCGAACATTACATTTTGCTTACAACTTGTCAAACAAAATAAACAAACAAGTAAAATAAAAAATAAACAACTAAAAAAATGCGCACAAAACTTAACAATTAATATGTGTAAACAAGTAGCCACATGCAAACTTATTCAATAAAACCTATTAATAATCAATTATAGGTTTAATTATGTATATATTAACTAGGGCTTTCACTTACTAAGGCAAGTGAGCCACCTACATCGACGAATCGATTGCGTAATCTATAGTTAAACATATACCATATTGCACATAATTGCTTGATTAATTTAATTGAGGTCTTCCCCAATTCAAGAGTTATCAATAAATACAGGTGTAAACAACTTAACAATTAATTCATATAAGCAACAATCCACGACAAACATGCATGTTTCATCATGGATACTTGATAAGGATTTAAAACGTGCACTTTTAAGCGGTCATTTAAGCCCTTTATTGCCCACTTTTATATCCGTTAGTGCTTAATTTCGTTCCTTTTCACTTTTTAGGTCTCTTGGAAGCAAAATGCTAGAATGATGCATTTTTGGATGAAAAGGAGTGAATATGTGAAGAAAATGGCTAAGTCAATATCAAGACACTCAAGCTGCTGGAATTACACCTGACGGTGTCAAAAACAGAGGGCGACGTCGTCCCTCTTTATGTAATTGAATTTGTGACGACTCAGTGGCGATTTTGCTATTTTACACCTGACGGCGTCAGGCTTTGAAGAGTAAGGGCGTCACGAAGACTTTTCTTCTCAGACGGCCTAGATCCAGATTCAGACGATGTCACTACTGAAGACTAACAGCGTCACAACCACAACGTGACGCTGTCCCAATGATGACTTAGCCAAGACAAAACCCTAATGACGACGATCTGACGGCGTCCCAACTATAAGGTGACGCCGTCGCAGTTGTCAAATTATATATAGAAATTGAATTTTTAGAATTTTAGGAGGTAGACTTGTGGAGTAAATACCTAAAACGATTTTGGTCCGGTTTGGACAGTATCTTAGGGTTCTCATACCTTATTTTACATCAAGATAAGTTATTTACTTCATTGATTTCATTAAGTCTTCGATTGTATATGTGTACGCTTGCATGTTTAACATGTCCGGCTAAATTTCTTGTGTGTTTGCTTAGATCTATGAAACCTAGTTGTTAATTATTGTTAGGTTGTCTCTTATCTTAATTGTAATTGGCTTAGGAGTGCGACTAGGCTATCGTTGTGTTTAATGCTTGATAAATCTTTGATAGTTTATGAATGATTTCGTTTACTAAACCCAAAGATAACCTCAAAGTTAGTTTATGAATGACTTAGTGGATTCCGTTTACTACACTTAAGGGTGACCTCAAAGAGTTAGGGAATGCACACTCTACGACCTTAGGAAACACAACGCGTTAAGAATAAGGACGTGACAATTCAACCTACAATAATGGATAACTAGGGAGTAATAGTATCTAGGTAGACACATTTTTAATCATCATACGAGCACACATCAATAGACATAGACTACCCCTTAGTTTAGATAATTAGATAAGTAGAGTAATCGGGAGAAGTACCAAGCCCCAAATCCAAACCCTGAGATTTTACCCTTAGCTTTCTAAAAAATATAAAAAAAGATAAAAAATAATCTTCCTCAACCTCAAACCTTAGTGTAGTACATATCTCACTAGCATTCCTATTCCCCTAGAGAACGATATCAATACCCGAGGCTTACCCAATACTACACTACAATGATTAGGTTCACTGCCTAGGGTGTTGAAAAACTTGCTCGACTAAAAGCAAGTTCCTTTGACCCCGAACGAGTTATACGCGCATCAAGTTTTTGGCGCCGCTGCCGGGAAATAGAATAGCTAGTTTGATTTCTATCTCGTTTTGGTTTCCTTGCTTGATTCCTATCAAGTGAGATTTTTTTTTCTTATTTTTAGCTTCCTCGTAGTCTATCCCCCTTCTTCGTGACTTTGTTCGTAACCCCATCACTTTTCATCATGGAAGGTGATAACCCACCAAACAACAACCCACCACCAAATAAACCACTTCCTCTCAAACCCCAACCCATTGACTAACACAATCGCTGCAACCGATATGTTAGTAGAAACAACAATCTTCAAGATTTACATAGGGTATTTGACAGTACAATTAGGGATGCTTTTGAAAAAGCGGATAACGACTCAGTTGTTGGATCCATGATTAGCAGTAGTTCGGGTAATGGTTTAGTGAATGAAAATGTGAATGAGGATAATAGTGATTACTTCAATCTTTACCCCACTAAGGAAGAAGTTGATTACCGCCAATACATAATCGACAATCCTCGATCACCCATCATTAGGATATGCCCAAAGATTAGGAGAGGAAATCATTGGAACATCAAAATCCATTGTATGATTGGATATAGGAATGTCGAGCACGCCTACATAGATACGGAATCTCCCATTAATGTGATGTCATTAGCTATTTACAATGACATTATGAATGAACGACTTAAGATTAGGAGAGACCCTAAGTATCCGGGGTCGGGTTTGCAATTTTGTGGGAAGAGTCAAGGATGTACACGTCTTTATAGGAAACTTCACCTACTTAGTTGATTTTATGGTCCTAGAAGACATAGGATGTGTCATTGACTATAGCTTATCCCAAGTTGTGCTAGGAAAACCATTTGTTGAAAAGTTTAAAATGAGCTATAACAAATCCGAAGGAACGGTTAGGTTTATGGAAGGGGACGATGAGATCACTTACAGGATGCCTTGGAAGATGAATGGATATGGCCCTTTATCCCTTTATGAGCGAGATAACATTAGAGCTTTTGAGGAAAAGAGCGAAGACGATGTTGAAAAAGGCTTGAACTTCATGTGGGAGAAAAGGAGACTTTACTATAGGGATTGTTTGATCCTCGGACCTAGGTATAGAGTAGATGAGAATTTTGTCAATATGATAGAGTTTTCATTGAGGATGAAAAATGAGAACACGTAGGACCACGACTTCGAGTCTAGCTACAAGACTCATAAATAAAGAAAAGCGCTTTGTGGGAGGCAGCCTATTCTTAATTGTTTGCTTGTTTGTGTGTCATTTATCTTTTCATTATTGTATGTTCTCATGTTTGAATTTGTGAAAATGCTTTATTTTGTCTTTAACCTCGTCTTAATTACATATAAAGGTATTTTAGAAAAAGGATAAGTGTAGGGGGGATTACACACGTTTTTAAAAGAACGTGAACATGAGAACTACAATTATTGAAAATGATATATATGTGTGTTTGTTAGAGTCAAATGCTTGTATCGAGTCATAATGGATGTTTTACAGGAATTTTTCCAGATTTTAAAGGAGTAATTTTTCCAGAATTTTTCCAGAAAAACGCATAGCAGACGTTTCTGGGGGATAACCTGAAGGCGTCAGGATTACAACCTGACGATGTCAGGAGGAGTAGAAACAGCTTATTACTTTCTCTCGTTTTCTGTGCTAATTATAAATTTTTGGAAATTCTCAGGTCTTAATTTTCCATAAAATCTGCAAACATCCATTCCACAAGCATTATATCCTAGTTTAGTAGAGTCATATATAGTTTTACCGCCGATTTTACGCGAAGGTTTCGTCTATTTTCTTAAAGTGTGCAGGTTTTATTTATCAAGAAGAAGAAACATAAGATTGGATGAAGATTTTCACGCATACCGAGATCACTAGTTGATGCAGGTTTTACTGACCAGGTTTTAATAATTATAATTTCTCGTTATACCTATGGTCTACCCTAATGCACTAACGGGCAGTGTACCCGGTCGTGTGTAGTGTAGTATTCGGTAAAATCGAGGTCGTCCCAAGAGCAATGTGCTCGGATTTAAACTAAGTCTAGGTGTCATAGATTTTAATATGATTTAAGGTGGAGATGATTAATTACTACTAAGACAATAAAATATGAAAGCAAATAAAGGCGAGGGTTGTGATCAATAAAGGAGAGGGGTGCTAACCTAGTTATTTATCCTAACTAGTTATGTCTACGTTTAATTACTTCCTGATAACGCTACACGCGTCGTTCGGGGTCAAAGGAACTTCCTTTTCTTCGAGCAAGTTTTATAACACTGATTCGTCTGAAGTTCATGGGTGTGTGTGTTTGGATAAAACCACAATATCGATATCAAAAATAACCACAAGAAATGATCTAAAATCCCTTTAGGAAAAAGGATAATGAATCAAAACCCGTGAGTGATAGTGATACGGATTAGGAAATCCGAGTCGTTTCCCAACGAGGTGTGAATGGACAACGTCGTTATTGGTTCGTTATTAAAATGCTCGATGTTTTGGATTTGTGATTATGATTTAAAACTACGGGGAATGGGAAAGCAATTACGGGAATTTAAACTACGGGGAATCCTAAATTACGCAAATGAAACGCGAATAAAAGCAAAATATGTCTATTCTAAGTCCTAAAAATATTCTAAAATTACTTTCTAGCTAAAAATGATATTAGAAAATTAACTAAGAATTAAAACTAATTTTTATGATTTTTCTGGAATTTATTAAAATTAAAAACTAATTTAATAAAACTAATTTAAAATACTAGAAATTATAAAAATCAAAGGGAAAAATATGAAACTATTTTTATAAAATGTAAATTTACTAAAGAGAATTTTCAAAACTATTTTTTTATTTTTCTGATTATTTTTCTATTTTCTACAAATTTAAAACTATTTAAATCTAATTTAAATTGTGAAAAATACCAAATAAAAGGGGGAAAATAGGAAGAAATATTTTTTATGCTTTTTATATTTTTCTTAAACTGGGAAAATTGAAAAATTATTTTTTTGGAACTTTTTCTTAATTATTTGCAAAAAAGCTATTTAAAATGACTAAAAGCTGTTTTAAATAGAGAAAAATATCAAACAGTGACCAAAAATTATGAAAAACTCAGGAAAATTCTAAATTATTATTCTAGTTCTATGAAAAATATAAAATATGATGCTTATGTGTAAGAGATATGAGAGCTGCTATAAATCAGCGTATAGCAAATAAGCACTTGAAAATAAGCAAATAAGCACAATAATCCACCAAACTTCTCTGAGACTAGATTATACTAAAATTAACTATTATCAACTAATTCTAGCTACCCCTAACCTCTAATAAGCAGTCTACTAAGTATTAAGCTAACTGATTATTTCTACCCAAACGACTTTTACGACCCTCCTGTTTAAGCTTATCCACAAAGCTTATCGAGGAGAGGCTTATGTGAAAACCAGATATGTGGTCTTCAAGACCACCAAGCAAACTACAATAGGACCAAATTTGAGACTCTAATAAACTGTAAAGAACCTTGTGCAAGGCCTAAGGTCTGCAGGTAAAAAACTGGCTTGGACATGGTTTGACTTTTGAAAACAGTTATGAATGTTGACTTATTTGAGATTTGGGATCAAATGTTGAACTGAAATTGATGAATACTGATGGAATACAACTATAGCAAGCTAGTTTATCAAATTCTACACCTATATGTAATGATTTCCAGAACTGGTTCCAACAGTTTGAGATCGAAGCGGCAAATTTTTTATAGATTTTTGACTTTCACATTTTTTTAGGCAAAAGTGTTTACTGATTAAAACCTTTTATCCCTACCGATGTAAATGTGACAAATCTAAAACACAAACTAAGCCATAATCTCACTAAACCAACTGAACCAAACACTACTTAACAAATCTGTTATGCAATTTTTTTCTAGCTAAAACACAAAGACAAGCTTACTCTATCATCAAAACAGATTCAGTACACCTAAATTAAACTAAATGACAGCAATGATCAATACTAGAACATATCTAATAGAAACAATAACTACTACTCTTATTAAGCTAATAATGAGATTAAGCTCAAACTTACAAGAAGTCCAGCCAAATTTGAGCATTATAACAGTAACAAACCCAGTGTAAAACACCAAACAAAAACCCAATCCAGCAACTAGATCAACCCATATCCATCTCTGAACCAAATTAGAACACCACAGTTGACTTTCGTTGACCAAGATTATGCTTGTTTGTAATGGATGAAATGAAGTATATTAAACACAAAATAAGCTCATAACAGCTATGAAGAGCTTGTATAAGCTTATTGAACCATTGAAAACACTTTATTCAGTACTCAAATAGTGAAATGCAAGATCAAATTAAAACTTGGAAACTTTTATTAAAACTGAAATTAGATTACAAAAGGTTTGAGATTACATAAAAACTTTAAGAAAACATTAATAATCTGAAATATAAATACATAAACTGAATTTAAAGGAAATTAATGCACGAATTCAATGTGAGCTCAAGGGGTCCTTTTATAGCTGGAAATCAGTCTTGGATCCTTGATTGGAAGAGCCTAGAAGCAATCCTCAGCCACACAATCACATCATCAGGTCACAATCACCAATCAGAGAGCTCCAATTCACCAAATGAGGTGTTTCGGCCAATGAGGTTGCTTGAAAGGGCCACGTGTGAAGCTTATCCTGACATGTCAGCTCTCTAGAAGGTTTGTGAGATTCTTAGTACGAGGTAAAGGATGGGTAATTTTTGTGGTTTGGGTAAATGGAGGATAAACGGGGTAATTTAGGCGGGTGGATTTGTTTATATTATTTTGAGTTGGTTGACCGGGTTATTGGAAGGGTTGACCGGGGTCCATGTGGTATCTGGATTATGAATAAACCGTGGGTATTGAGTTTGGGTTGGACCGGGTTATTTGTATTTGGGCTGTGGGATTGGTATTTGGATTTAGGACTAGAATTGGAACCTTTTAACAAATCAAGGACCCAATGTGTATAAGATGAAACTTCAGGGACCATACATGTAAATTCTGAAAATATCTTTGAAGGATCATTTTTGTCATACTTAAATAGACCATGGCTGAATTTGCAACTTTTGATTCTTCAAGGGTCATTTTTGCCAAAAGCTCAAAGTTGAGGGCCATTTTGCCAATTCTTCAAACTTGATTATTTCTTCCAAAAATCATCCTCAGAGAATAAAATCTTCATAAATGCTCAATTTTGATCTTCCGCTCGGCTAAGCTCTCTTAATCTCGTGCTCTGATTCTACGTCGATTTGGCTTCTCTTTTGTGTGTTTTTACAAATCCGTATTACTGCACAAACACAAACTCAAGAAAACAACAGATATAAGCAATAAATGGCTCTTTCTTGGTTATTTTGGGTCAGATTTGATAAACAAAATATATGTGTTTAAGCACATATCAAAATACCCCAGACGAGACCATTGTCGTGTCCCCACGCAATGCAATCAACTCACGCTTCTAAAACCAAGGATTTCAATCTCTTTCTACTAAACCTATGAAGAAGTAGCAAAGATTCCTCAAAAGAGATTAAGAAAGCTTTAATTCTAAAAATGCCCCGTTTACCTTATATTACACATATATAGATATTACGATTAAGCACATTCCGGTTATGAGTGACGGTTTGCTGAACTTTCATGTCGATCAATAACTGCAACATTTTTCAATCAACACGTTAGGATCACGGAGTAGAAAACACAACACAGCGTGAAGTGACCTTATGGATAGAATACATCGTCCCTGATTTTTCACAAGTCCCCAAACTAAGCGTAAAATAGAAATCATTGTTAAATATGACTTTAGATGCTAACACTACCCATGGAAGTTACTTGTGTAATTACCTTTTGCTCCCATTTTCCTATTTGCCTCTAGAATTTTTTTATTTTTGTGAGAAATGAATTTCTTCATAATTCTCGTTTCGATAACTTTTATTCTGATAAAGATATGAAGCTAAGTCGCTAATTAGTTATCTACCTTCCCTCAAGAACCATTGTCCCAAAAATGAGGTCCACATCAAGGAATTTTTATTCACTTATATTTTTGATTTTTTTCATTTTCATCATTTTTCATCATTTTTTTATTTTTTTTTTCACTTATACTTTTGCTTATATGAGCTATGAACTACGGAGCTTCACGGGGTAATTCCAAGACTATAGGCTTCATGAAATGAGGATCCCGGCTGGTTAGGCTAAGACCTCACTCAATCCCGGCTAAAGATCCAAGGGTCCGATCTCGACACCGCAGCTCACAACTTTACTTATAACTTTTCACATATTACTTATTACTTGCTTATTTATTACGGATCCTTGATGTGTACCCAATTTTTAAAACAAAGATTCTTTTAAGAAGATAAAGAACTAACTATAGCCAAAAACTCAACATCTCTAATTATTATTAGCAGATATGGGGTGAAACAATTTTGTGGAACAAAAAGCCATAAGTACCTTCGATGGGCTCTAAAGAGAACCAACTACTCCACGCTTAGCATCTAAACTCATAAGTAACTCTATCATTTCTCGATCTCCGCAAATTTAAAATCCCAAATAATGAGATCCGCGGATGCTTAGCCGATAATTTTAGATTATCTATGGTTGGGAACAAGCTAGGGCTCAACACGGTCAAGTCGAATTCTATTCCTACTCTCACCAGCGAAAAGTCAACAAGGTGTCAAAACATAAATTAACTTAGCAAATGCTTTGTCTAAATGAAATTAAGTCATGCATATTTAAAATCACTCAGGGAAACTTGCAAATCCTTGGCCTTGTGAGCTAGAATTCGCTTTTTATAGCTTCTTGTCTAAGAGACTAGCAAACTTTTCAATCAAAAAGACTTAACAAAGCTTCAAAAATTTTAAAATTTTTCACATTTTGCACAATTTTTTTAATTTTCTAAGGAAAAACGGGTTATGAGTACACGACAAAAATTAAGCAAGTGCGGTCAAATCAAATCGAAGATTACCCTACCCCAGACTAGAACGAAACATTGTCCTCAATGTTTAAAAACAAGGGTATTAACGAAAATCTAAGAGCCGTTTATTAAGTATGCTAAAAGATAAACGTTAGTCGATAAGATTTTGGATATCGGATTTCCGTCAGCAACGATCATGAAACTCGAGTAGAGAAAAGACAAACTTCGAGCACGAGAGTCTTCATATCGGGAAAATCCTAAACAAAACATCACAAACAACCAAACACGAGAAATCGAAGAGGCTAACCCCTTCACGTCACTTATTAGAAAATAGAAAGAAGAAAAAGATAAGCATGGGGTGTCTCCCCAGCGCTACTGTTTTTGGTTACCGAGTCGCTAGCTTGAATCGATCCCCGAATTCAGTTGTCCTTGGGGAAGAAAATGGTAGAGATACAGGGTCAAAATGTGTCCTCATTCCCAAAGAATGAGACTGGGTGGGTTGGGAGGGAAAGAAAATGTCAGGCTCAAGCACATAAGGAATGACTCCTCCCAAACTCACATAAGGTATGTGCAAGATTGATCCATCATCCGCGGTTTCTTGACGAAGGGATGAAAGATCGAAAAGAATACCAAAGAAATCGGAGCTCATGGTATATAAAGGTGTTACTCAAAGGTTCATCAACGAAGGCATCCAAGAGAGGATCCTTATCTCGAATGACATTTTTAGCATAAAACTCATCAACGCTGTATCCCGGGGTTGAAAAGCTTGTCTTCGGAGAGGAAGGAGATCAAAGTGTCATCTATGTGAAAATCCTCACGAAGAGAGGAATCACTGCAAAAATAATATTGGACCTCAGATCAACAAGTTCATCCGTCGACAACTTCACTTCCCTATCTTTCGAAAAACGGATCATCATATTCTTCATGCTCGAGAAAATCGAAGTCGGTAGGAGCAAGTTCATCGGTGAACTTCTCACTTTCTTCGTCAAAGAGTTGCTTTTCAAAATTTTGAGTATATTCAGAATCGAATTCGAACAAGGGATTCGTGAATGACGTTTTGAAAGATTCTGGATCGAAAGATGTCTCAAAAGAAGGTTTTAAGATTTCAGAAGAAGGAGTGGGATTGCCACTCAAAGGAAGGTCAATTTTCTTAGAAATCAGAGGTGGGACAAGTGGTGTGCTCTTAGAGCTAGCAGTTTCCACCACTACCGCTAGACTCCTTTCTTGCTTTTTCCGTTCAAAGCTTGTATTGTCGACATACTCTTGATCGTAAATCTTGAAAGATCAATTCGAGACGTTTAGGTTCAACTTTCTTCACATCATTCGATCGATGGTAAAATGGGATTGGCACTTTCTTGAGAAAAATCAATCACACCGATGCTATGAATCGAATGATCATCGGTTGGAGGTTTTGACGTTTTTGGCATAGAACACTATTTTTTCATTTCCTTTTCGATCGCCAACGTTCCTTGGTAATGGTCCACAATGACTTTCGCGGTTCTCAAGAATGGTCTTCCTAAAGTGAGAGGAACTCGGCGCCTCTATATCAACTACGGCGAAATCCACGAGAAAATGGAATTTATCCACTCGTACCATAACATCGTTGACTACACCAACCATGTGAGCAATTGTTCGATTAGCTAATTCGATAGTCATACGAAAGGTATAAGAGTCTTCAATCCAAGCTCATGATATATCGCAAGAGGCATGAGACTTATGCTTGCACTCGAATCGGTTAGGGCATTACATTCCTTAATATCATTTAAGGAGCAAGGAAGGAGAAATTTCCGGGATCACCAAGCTTCTCGGGAGCTTGGTTCGAGGAAGAATTAGACGGTGTAGGCTCAAGTGAAATCTTTGAAATTTGTTCCAATTTCTCTTCATAAATCTTTCGCAGCTTTGATCATATCATCGAAGTTTGAACTTGGTTCGGAAACAACTTTCATTTTGTCAAACCGTGATTGAATAGATTTGCACGGTGTAAGGTTAGAACTCGGCATTATGACAGATATAGAAGGAACTTGGGCAACCAGAGGTTGGACGTATTTGGCTTTTCCATTATCAAGAGGAATTACCGGGTCCTTTGTCACCTCGGTCTCTCGTGCTACACTCATCACCGGAGAGTGATCATCGAGGGCCCTTCATCTCGAATGGAAACGGATTTCATTTCTCCCTTCGGGTTTGGAATTGTGTTACTTGGGAGAGAACCGGAACCGAGGTTGACTCATTTACAAACAAAGATTCACAACATACTCTCAAGTTTATTCTTCGAAGCATCCATCTTGTTGTTCAAGTCGAATTTCGCTCCTAAACTCATTGCTCGCCTAGTTATCGAAGATTGAAACTCGTTTCTCTCAAACTTGAAATCTGGTTTTCATGGTTTGGATAGTAGCATTATTGTTCGAACGTAATTGAGAATTCATTTGAAGGCAAAGGTGGAGCTTGATAGCTTGAAGCTTGATATCCTTGATTGTAATTGACTCCTTGATTCGGGTATTGATTTGATGGGGCTTTGTATTGGTTTTGAACATTTGGTCCACGAACTTGATTCTGATTAAAACGAGTCTGATTGTTTGATTGAGAAAATCCTGGAGGTACCATTTGATTACTAACACGAGGGTTTGGTTCAACTTGAGAACGGTATTGGTTACCTCCGTTACGGCATTAGCATTGAAAAGATTACCATCGGTATGTACAATAGTAGGCATGCGGCCACCACAAGTAGTACAAGTCGTTTCCACCACGGACTTGGAGCGGTGGAGAAAAATTAACCATAGCGGTCTTAATCTTAACCAAAGCCTGAATCATATCCGTAAGCTTATCAATCTTAGCATCGGTGCTAGACGTATTTCGTAAGACGAGGACGATGGTGTAACACTCACTCGGCAGAACCGATTTGCTACGTGAGGTACGAACTTTAGATTTGTTCTCAATAATCAACAAGGCATCTCGTTGATCGGTCAAATTACCCATGGCGACATTGAGAGAGTCTTGATCAGTTTCATTCAAACCGTTATCAAACGTATCAAGTTGGTGTAATTCCGTAAAACCATGATGGGGACATTGCCTAAGCAAATCTTTGAATCGTTCCCATGCCTCACTAAATGATTCATCAAATCTTTGTGTGAATTTTGTTATTTCATTTTTAAGCTTGTTGTTTTAGACGGTGGGAAGAATTCGTTCACGAATTTTGACACTAAATTCTCCCATGGGGTTATCGATCGAGGGGGTAGTTTCTCGAGCCAAATCCGGGCAGCCCCTCAAGTGAAAATGGGAAGAGTAGAAGCTTGATAGCCTCTTTCGGAACGTTACGGTACTTGATCGTAGACGTGAGCTTGTTGAATCGTCGGATATGAGAGTGAGGATCGCTCTCTCAATCCGTAAAATTGGCTTGACGAAACCAAATTTATCAATCCGTGTTTAAGCTCAAAGTTATCGCAACGATTGCCGACGACGATGGCTTCTCCATAACCCGGTGGGTGCTTGGAGTTGCTCTAGCATAGATCGGTTGTCCTCCGCCATTTCGACAATGGGCGGAGTCGGATTAGTTCATCTCGGTTCGACTAATGGAGCACGTCTATTTCGCTTCTCGGAATTGTAGCGGCTTCATCGTATCGGTCTGTAGTTATTGGAACGAAAAGCATGCACTTTCAAAAACCAAGGCAATTAAAACGAACGGTATTCGAAAACATAGTGAACTTAACCAATAATCCCAAGTGAATAAATCACCTCTATAAGACAAACGCAAGCTGGCGGAGAAACTTATTTAGGTCAGCGGAAGCTTGTTAAAAACCCGCTTCTTTACACATGCGCAATTTAATGTCGGCCGTCCTTATACCCACCACGCAGTTTGTTTATCAAATAGAAATAAATCGACTCACAAGCGACACAAAGGCAAGTTTTGATCTTTAGTTCGGGAACTTATTAATGATAACACCTCCGTTGAGAATGTTATATAATTGATGTATTCTATTTATAAGCAAAAACACAAGAGAAAATCTTTTTGTATTTTTAATATGATATATATATACAAAAAAAAAGGAAAATATTTTTTACTTTTTTGATTTTTATAAATATAACTTCACAAAGGAAGGATCTCGAGTCACTAATCGTCAAACCTTTAACGATATTGTCGCGACACATCCCCCACGGCGCAAAAAAATTGATTCGTCCAGTTCAGGGGTGTGTGTGTTTGGATAAAACCACAATATAGATATCAAAAATAACCACAAGAAATGATCTAAAATCCCTTTAGGAAAAAGGATAATGAATCAAAACCCGTGAGTGATAGTGATACGGATTAGGAAACCCGAGTCGTTTCCCAACGAGTGTGAATGGACAACGTCGTTATTAACGTTATTAAAATGCTCGATGTTTTGGATTTGTGATTATGATTTAAAACTACGGGGAATGGGAAAGCAATTACGGGAATTTAAACTACGGGGAATCCTAAATTACGCAAATAAAACGCGAATAAAACGCAACTATGTCTATTCTAAGTCCTAAAAATATTCTAAAATTACTTTCTAGCTAAAAATGATATTAGAAAATTAACTAAGAATTAAAACTAATTTTTATGATTTTTCTGGAATTTATTAAAATTAAAAACTAATTTAATAAAACTAATTTAAAATACGAGAAATTATAAAAATCAAAGGGAAAAATATGAAACTATTTTTATAAAATCTAAATTTACTAAAGAGAATTTTAAAAACTATTTTTTTATTTTTCTGATTATTTTTCTATTTTCTACAAATTTAAAACTATTTAAATCTAATTTAAATTGTGAAAAATACCAAATAAAAGGGGGAAAATAGGAAGAAATATTTTTTATGCTTTTTATATTTTTCTTAAACTGGGAAAATTGAAAAATTATTTTTTTGGAACTTTTTCTTAATTATTTGCAATAAAAGCTATTTAAAAATGACTAAAAACTGTTTTAAATAGAGAAAAATATCAAACAGTGACCAAAAATTATGAAAAACTCAGGAAAATTCTAAATTATTATTCTAGTTCTATGAAAAATATAAAATATGATGCTTATGTGTAAGATCTGTTTTATGTAACTGTATAGCAAATAAGCACTTGAAAATAAGCAAATAAGCACAATAATCCACCAAACTTCTACAGAGACTAGATTATACTAAAATGAACTATTATCAGCTAACTATAGCTACCCCTAACCTCTAATAAGCAGTCTACTAAGTATTAAGCTAACTGATTATTTCTACCCAAACAGCTACTGACCCTCCTGTTTGAGCTTATCCACAGGCTTATCAGAGAGGCTTATGTGAAAACCAGATATGTGGTCTTCAAGACCACCAAGCAAACTACAATAGGACCAAATTTGAGACTCTAATAAGCTGTAAAGAACCTTGTGCAAAGGCTGCAAGGTCTGCAAAAACGGTTTGGACATTGTTTGACTTTTGAAAACAGTTATGAATGTTGACTTATTTGAGATTTGGGATCAAATGTTGAACTGAAATTGATGAATACTGATGGAATACAACTATAGCAAGCTAGTTTATCAAATTCTACACCTATATGTAATGATTTCAGCAACTGGTTCCAACAGATTTGAGATCAAGAGCAGTTTTATAGATTTTTGACTTTCACTGATTTTTTAGGCAAAAGTGTTACTGATTAAAACCTTTTTATCCCTACTGATGTAAATGTGACAGATCTAAAACACAAACTAAGCCATAATCTCACTAAACCAACTGAACCAAACACTACTTAACAAATCTGTTATGCAATTTTTTTCTAGCTAAAACACAAAGACAAGCTTACTCTATCATCAAAACAGATTCAGTACACCTAAATTAAACTAAATGACAGCAATGATCAATACTAGAACATATCTAATAGAAACAATAACTACTACTCTTATTAAGCTAATAATGAGATTAAGCTCAAACTTACAAGAAGTCCAGCCAAATTTGAGCATTATAACAGTAACAAACCCAGTGTAAAACACCAAACAAAAACCCAATCCAGCAACTAGATCAACCCATATCCATCTCTGAACCAAATTAGAACACCACAGTTGACTTTCGTTGACCAAGATTATGCTTGTTTGTAATGGATGAAATGAAGTATATTAAACACAAAATAAGCTCATAACAGCTATGAAGAGCTTGTATAAGCTTATTGAACCATTGAAAACACTTTATTCAGTACTCAAATAGTGAAATTCAAGATCAAATTAAAACTTGGAAACTTTTATTAAAACTGAAATTAGATTACAAAAGGTTTGAGATTACATAAAAACTTTAAGAAAACATTAATAATCTGAAATATAAATACATAAACTGAATTTAAAGGAAATTAATGCACGAATTCAATGTGAGCTCAAGGGGTCCTTTTATAGGCTGAATCAGTCTTGGATCCTTGATTGGAAGAGCCTAGAAGCAATCCTCAGCCACACAATCACATCACTGTCACAATCACCAATCAGAGAGCTCCAATTCACCAAATGAGGTGTTTCGGCCAATGAGGTTGGTTGAAAGGGCTACGTGTGAAGCTTATCCTGACATGTCAGCTCTCTAGAAGGTTTGTGAGATTCTTAGTACGAGGTAAAGGATGGGTAATTTTTGTGGTTTGGGTAAATGGAGGAATGAAACGGGGTAATTGCCGGGGTGGATTTGTTTATATTATTTTTGAGTTGGTTGACCGTTATTGGATGGGTTGACCGGGGTCCATGGGTATACGGATTATGAACTTTCAAATTCGAGAGAAACCCCGAATTAAGAAAAAATGGGCAATCCCAGCCAAATCACGTTTTCGGAAAACAAACAAAGGTTCGTGAAGCTTAAAGAAAAAAAAGATAGTGCAGAGACTCGATGGAAGTCGTTTCAACGAATGAGTTGATTGTCTTACATTGGTAGAGGAATCCTTCTATCGAAACTTCGCAAAAGATGGGATAAACCTGTATACAGAATACAGAATTGAAGAAAGAATCAATCAATCAAATATTCATTGATCAAAGATTCACTCCATAATCTGATAGATCTTTTGAAGAACTGATTAATCGGACGAGAATAAAGATAGAGTCCCGTTCTACATGTCAATACTGGCAACAATGAAATTTATAGTAATAGGAACTCGATTTCAAAAATCATGAGTGTTCAAGTCCCTCTATCCCCAAAAAGACCGTTTGACTCCCTAATTCTTTATTGTATCCTTTTTATTTATCTTGTTTTTCATTAGCGGTTCAAAATTCCTTATCTTTCCCATTCACTACTCTTTATACAATTATACAAAAGGATCTCGCAGAAAAAGTTGTTCTCTTATCACATCACACGGTATATATATGATACATGTACAAATGAACATCTTTGAGCAAGGAATCCCCGTGTGAATGATTCACGATCGAGATTTTTATTCATACTGAAGTTATTCTTTTGCCAAATTATAGGACCTGGATGAGGCTTTGTAATACCCTTTCAATTGACATAGACCCGCGTTGTCTAGTAAAATGAAAATGAGGATGCGACATCAGGAATAGTTGGGATAGCTTTCGGCAGAGAGCAGAGGACTGAACATCCTCGTGTCACCAGTTCAAATCTGGTTCCTGACACACGATTAATTTGTATGAGTCTCTATTCTACTAATTGATATGAATACATATTCATTAAGACTATAGATAATAATACATATTATCCATCTCGGTCTTTAGAGATATACCTTTTTATAGAGGCGTAAATAGTTTATTATACAATACATACAAATACATACAATACAAATACAAAGTATGTAAAAAAATGAGTTCTATTTTCGCTTCTTTTTGATTTCTCCTCTGGTTGAAAAAGAATGTTAATACTTCATACACATATACATATTCGCAGGTTAAGGTTGAAACATTCAATAGAGTAGGTGAAGGATGCCAATAAACAAGATTCAGTTCAGATATCAGAAAATAAAAATCCTATTTTTTTTTGAGTTATTTGTATTTTCCTTTATATTCCATTTTGCACTTCCTACATTACATAACTTTCTAGATTCCCCTGCTTGTGCGTGCAGTCCAAAGTTGATTCTGCAGAATTCATTTGGTTCCTCCTATCGACTTGGCTCATCCAAAAGAAGTATTTTCAAAATTTTAGAATCCCAATGAATCACTAATTTTATTGTATTTTTTTTAGTCTATACATAATAAAAATACAAACCATCCACAAACGAGACTTCACTTACTCTGTTTAATCTATATCTATAATCTAGAATAGAACCTTGAATCTATAGAATTGTAGAAGTGAAGATTGGTTTTTTATCATTCAATGAGCATCTTGTATTTCATAAAAATTGGGAGCAATATAATCCTTACGTAAAGGCCATCCTATCCAACTTTCAGGCATTAAGATACGTTTCAAACGTGGATGATTATCATAGTAGATTCCCAACATATCATAAGATTCCCGTTCTTGAAAATCCACGCTTTTCCAAACCCAGAAAACAGACGGAATTCTAGGATCCCTCCTCGGGGCAAATACTTTTATGCAGACCTCTTCTGGTTGATCGACACCATACTCTATTCTAGTAAGATGATACACACTAGCTAATAGTCCGCCGGGTGCTACATCATAGGCACATTGGGAGCGGAGATAATTGTAACCATATACATATAAAATGACAGCAATGGAATGCCAATCCTGTTTATTTGTAAAGTCTCTAGTCCTTGGTAATCAAAGCCCAAAGATCTATGAATTAGCCCATGCTTAACTAGCCAAGCAGACAAATTACCCTGCATCTTTTTTCTCTCTCCCGCATTTTTTTGTATAAGTATTTCAGATTTACGATGAAATTTCTGAAGATTGAGCCGCGACTTTTTATTCTGTGCAAAGGATCCTGTTTAATTTACTAAACCGCTGGTATTGAAGTTGGGTTGGACCGGTTATTTGTATTTGGGCCGTGGGATTGGTATTTGGATTTAGGACTAGAATTGGAACCTTTTAACAAATCAAGGACCCAATGTGTATAAGATGAAACTTCAGGGACCATACATGTAAATTCTGAAAATATCTTTGAAGGATCATTTTTGTCATACTTAAATAGACCAAGGCTGAATTTGCAACTTTTGATTCTTCAAGGGTCATTTTTGCCAAAAGCTCAAAGTTGAGGGGCCATTTTTGCCAATTCTTCAAACTTGATTATATCTTCCAAAAATCATCCTCGGAGAATAAAATCTTCATAAATGCACAATTTTGATCTTCCGACTCAGCTTAAGCTCTCTTAATCTCTCGTGCTCGGATTTACGTCTGATTTGGCTCCTTTGTGTGTTTTTACATATCCGTACCTGCACAAGCACAAACTCAAGAAAACAACAGATATAAGCAATAAACGGCTCTTTCTTGGTTATTTTGCCTTCAAGAGACCTAAAAAGTGAAAAGGAACGATATTAAGTAATAACGGATACAAAAGGGCTTAAATGACCCCTCAAAAAGGTACATTTTAAAACCTTATCAAATATCCCTACACTTGGTATTTGCTTGTCCTCAAGCAAATGTGCTTTTAGCCAATTAATTTATAAGTTAGGGGTCGTGAAGCATTGGTTTAAAACAGTCCACAACACATATAAGCCCCGCAAAAGTTATAACAAGCAAGGAAATTACATACTAGCACCTCACAAGGGGTGTTTGGATACTCACATTTTCCGGTGTATATGAAATATAACAAGTTGGAAATGGAAGGTAAACACTCATTAACCGTCCTAGTACATAGATTACCATAGGCTTGAGACTGGATCAAACTTCCATCACTTTGGCGTAAGCACCTAGGAAAGACTATCAAAGAGGTCTTTAAAGGGTTGTAATGTTAGGCTTACTGTAGGGAAACAAAGGGTTTGGTGGGATAGGCTATTTAGTGGTGGCATGTCAAAATCTTCATGTTACAAGCATACGAAGAATGGCGCTGCTAAGCCAAGACTCGGACTCTAAACTCTAGATAACCTGAAACAAACAATCATAAATTTAAAGATAGATGTAGGATGGTATGCATGTTTTTTTTTTCAACACTCTATTTTTTCTTTTTCTCTTTTCTATTTTTTTTCGATTTTTTCATACCCTTTACTCTACCATCATCTACGGTAACATCAAAATGATAGAGATTTATAGGCACATCCCTACACTTGAGTTTTAATTACTCTAACACTAATTTGACCCGAATTGAAAAGATCAAAACACTTGGGGTATGTTATTACGCAATAAGGGAATTTAACGCCCTTCTAATCATTTAAACTTTAACTTTTTACCATGAGTCCCAATCGCCCCAAATCAGATACAAAGGATATGACTCAACTTAGCAACTCATGCAAGCAACTAGATAATTGAACTAAGGGTTAAGGGTGATAATAATAATGCACTAAAAGTGAGTGCATTGTGGTAGGCAGGCGATTTGGGTGTATATTTGGGGTGGGTGTAAACAATGCTTTTCATTGATATTCGGAAAACCAAAAATCAAGAGAACCGCGAAAAGGATAGGCCTGAGGGTTAACTAGGGGTATCGTGGTACTAAAAAGTGAAGTATACAACGCAAGGGTTGGGGAATTAATCAACCGAGGTGGAAGAAGTAATTATATTACAAGTATCAAACAAGGGTTATCCTAATGCCTCTTATCATTTAGTTATTCCTACTACACAAGTGTAGTCTTACTAGCGATCTCGGGATGCATCACAAAACAAGTTCTAGAATCTAATATACTACCGGGTTCACACTCTAGGCATTAAAGATGAATGCTTTAACTCCTACTAATCTCACATTTTGGGTGGAATTTAAGTGGCAAAGGGTTTTTGTGCTAGTCATGTAACTTCCTATCCATGAGACGCTTTGTTAAGACTAATGGCCCACTCCTATATGTCATGAAAAATTTTAAATTTGGTGCCAAAATTACCCTAACCAAAATTTTCTCATGGTTTATTTACGAAATACAATTGGACAAGGAAAATAATCAAGGATAAGCATAGTTTCAAAGTTCCCGCTTTATTTTCCTCCTACACTTAAACCTGAACATTGTCCCCCAATGTTCCTCGAAAGTATCAAAGTTATGATAATGGAAGGTAATTAAAATCGAAAGAAACTAGTACTCCCTGATTAGTTCGGTAGGATCCGTAAAGTGGTGGTTAAATCCTTTCCAAGAAAATGTATGCGAAAAGCTCCTTCCAATCTTTTGTTTCTTCTTCTGATAAATAAAACCTGCAGATTAAGAAAACAAACGAAACCTTCTAGTAAAATCGGCGGTAATAATATATATAAGACTCTACTAAACTAGGATATAATGCTTGTGGAATGGATGTTTACGGAATTTCTAGAAAATTCCAAAATTTATAAGTAGCTCGAAAACGAGAAAAAGTTAGAAGTCGTTTACTTCTCCCGACGCCGTCAGTTAACCCCGACGCCGCCAGGTTATCATGACGTAAACCGGTCACATTTTCCGAAAAATTCTTGAAAATTTTTATCTTTAAAATCCGAAAAATTTCCTCGCAAAACATCCATTTTTACTCGATACAAGCATTTGACTCGAACAAACACACATGTATATCTTTTAATTAATTGTAATCTCATGTTTTACGCTTTTGAAAACGTGCTGCAATCCTCCCACACTTATCCCTTATGTAAAATACCTTTATATGTGATAAGACGAGAGGTTAAAAACAAAATTAAACATTTTTACAAATTTAAACATGAGAATAAACAATCAATAAAAGATATACGACACACAAATAAAATGAAAAACAAATACACATGGTTGCCTCTCCAAGAAGCGCTTTTTTTGTTCAGTCATGAGCCCGACTCTCTACCCTTATTTAACGGATAAAGGAGAAGTTTTCCCTACACTTAAGTTTAAGTGCGGGTGATAGTAGCGATACACACCCTTAGGGTAAAATTTGCTACGTGCGGAGGAGAGGGTGATGGGAGATTTATATGCTCAAAAGAGTGTGCTCCATTCATTATAACCTTACCTAATTCTATTCGTGTAGCAATCAAATCTCTCTCCTAAAAATGGATAATCTTCTATCAACTTCAAAAGATTCTTAGTTAAGTATCCATCTTGACCTAATAAACCCGTTTTAAACCCATAATGTTTCTTGTTATCAACCATGAATGGGTGATATAAGTGTATAAGGTCATGGGTTACTCCTATATTAGCTTCCACTCTACATGGCCTAGAGTCTACCACCTTTATCAAGCAACTACCCGTTTATTTATTTTATGGGTGGATTGGGGCCTAATTCAATTCAAATATTCACATCTAAAGACGGAAAATTGGGTAAGGTTTTTGGTTGAGGCTCCGGTTCATCAAAAATCGAACTTCCCTAAGACTAAGAGAGGTCCTGACGACAAGCATCTAAACCTACATTCTATGATGGCATTTGGTCTAAAGGTTCTATATCAATCGGGTTCCTATAGTCTCTTCTACTTCTTCCGTGGGTAAGTTATAGGCTTATGCTCTTCAAGTTCGATGGTA
>OU343220.1:109949256-110092685 GCA_910596185.1 Chrysanthemum makinoi
AGGAATCTTTGAGCCAAGCTTTTTGAGAATATGTCATGTCATCCCATATCGAGCTTCAATTTAGGTGTGCTTCATGTTGATTAGAGCCCAAAAGATTTGCAGTTCCACGAGCAGGATGCTCCTTATGCTTTGTCCGTAGAAGCCGGATTTGGTGATGATGATAAAGGGTTCTCCAAGGGCGAGGAATGTTCTTTAGATCCAGTGAATGCTTATTGATTACTCCACGGCTTACGTTGTACCCAATATCAATCAAGAATTGCGAACGTCTCTTGATTGGTGCGCAGTATTGAGTTGGTATGATGTCGGGGATGAGAGGAATGACTCTTAAATGCGGGTGATATAGTGACTTGTTTGTGGTTGAGAGTCACAAATCACATCATTCATCGCCCTGATCTTTTCCATTTGTGTTCCAGGCTAAGATTGATCTCTCCCGTCATGGCGAGGTTGGTGAGCATGTTCGATAAGGATGGCTCTTGAATATCAACTGTAAAGGCGAGAGATTCCCGGCGGGGTGAGGGGTTCAAAGTCGACACGAAGATTATTCTTTCCAATCTTCAGGATATATGAGGGTAAATATCGAATGGTGAGAACATTTGGGTGCATACATTCATTTGAGCTTCCATGTAAATTGATCCAAACACATTTAGCCAAAAGAACCAATATCGAAGACATAATGTTAGTCAACGAGAAGGTTTTATGTCTACTTATTGAATGAGATATGTCAATGATTATTCTGAGTCCAAAATCACTTGTTTGTTGAAGAGTCCAATGACGTCGTGATAAGTTTTGAGAGTTAGTTAACTTTAGGTTTTAAAGTTTATGTTATCTCATATTTTTCACAACATATTAAACGTTTAAGCTTATAAGTGACATTATTGGTTTTGTGGCGTTATGATTTATTTATTTACAAGTTTGCACGGCAACAAATCATAATGAAGGTTTGATCAAGGCTTAGAGTAGAGAATGGTAGGTTATGCGTAAACAAGAGTTATAATGCGATTACCTAGCTTAGGATCGACTTCTGGCGTGAAATATGCAGCAGTAGGAGCAGGGGACCTTATGCGTAGAGCTTACAGCGTAAGCGTTATATAAACCTTACTGGTAAGGCTTACTCATAAGAGTAGACCTTATAAAAGGATCCTTGTTCACATATATCCCTTAGGATAATCCCATAGTCCCTAATGTAGACAGTAAGATTACTTCACAATAACCTTCTCATCTGGTGATCCTTATGCGTAGATTCAATAACCTTGATTTACGTAACATAAACACAGAAATACAATTCTGATATCTCTTTACATTCATTCATTGTATAACATATCATGGCATGAATACTTATCAAACAGCGGTTTAGTAGAAACCTTATGTGGAACTTAAACCCTAGTTTCAAGAATTACAGTAAACATCTAGCCATGGAATTGCACCAAAGTTTTTACGGTAAGTCAAAGATGCCTATTGAGTTGTCTTAGCCAAGTTTTGACATCAAATGTGTCTAGAGATCAAAATACTAAACCCGAATGATAGACATAAACTGAATCAATTGCGTGTTTCGGCAGTGATATCAGAGCCTTGATATGATCAATTCAACTTGACAACAACCTCTACAACAATCTTTTTCACCAAAAAGCGTTCACATTTGAAAAACACCCAAGCGACTCATGAACCCTAATTTTGAAAAACAATCAATTAGTGTTTTAAGGTTTTGAGGGATAAACATAGTATCATTGATGTTGTGAAGCGTTTTGACACACTTATTTTAACCACACACACACCAATGATTGTTGTTCATGTACGCCATCGTAGGGCACATAATCACTCATATCACGTTTGTATTTGTAGTAAAAGATTCAAAACCATTGTTTGTAAACACGTTAAGATTATAAAACAACTTACAAATTGATGATCTAAAACACAGATTTGTTGAACAAATTTTAAGCGTAGGATGAGTAGGTGAAATATTAAATGTGAGAAATAAATGTGTTTGGTGGAGTGTTTTTATTAAAATAACTTTAAGCTTTTGAAAGTTTTAGTCCCTCCACCTTTTCCATTTTCATCCAAAGCCTTTTAACTTCCATTTTGGTTACCAAACGAAAGATTTTAAGAGAGAAACTTGACGGCACTCCCCCTCAACTTAAGAAATAATGAAAGGTTATAAATTTTAGTCCGAGGAGTGTCATAGGTGAACTGAAATGTGACCACCAATTTTAAAGAAACAACCGGATTAGGTAACATGCAAGTACAGTGTTATTTTGAAACAATTAAGTATTAAATTTTCTCTCCCTCAACACTTGATCGGAAAAATACTGAATTTTGTAAGATTAGAGTGTTGATGGAAGAAATGTACTTGCCATGTATAAAAGAAATATAGATTGAAGGAAGAATATTTTTGTTGTTTTAACTGATTTTATATTTTATATTTTTTGAAAAAAGTATTTACAAAAGAGATTTTGGTGTTTGGTGGTTTTAAACTGTTTTAAGAGTTCATCCAATTCCTCTTGAGTCAAACACCGCATACCAATCCGGTGGACCAACTCATTAAACCTAACGGGAGGCAAGGCTTTGGTGAGTAGATGCTGCAATTGGTATTCTGTACCCACGGAAGTATAATTCAAGTACATACCCATTTCCACGTGGTCCTTGATGAAATGATATCGAAGATCGATGTGCTTTGATTTGAATGCTGCGTAGTTGCACGGATGCATAGCACCGATTGTCGCAAAGTACATAGGGATTCGTCAAAACGTAACCATAGTCTTTGAGTTGTGTTCTCATCCGGATGACTTGAGCACAACAGCAGACATGGCTACATATTACCTCGGTTGGACAGTGTACAATCCTGGCTGTTCGATTGCATGACACCGGTTGTCACCAAGAAATTGTAGAGCTCATGAGTACTTTTCGTGAATCTAAGCATCCTGCGTGGTCATCATCCTAGAAAAATCTATTAGTTCAAAACCGAATCCTTCTAGGATACCGGATTCCCAAATTAATGGTTCCCTTGATGTATGGAGGATTCTTTTAGCCTCTCGGAGAGGTGGGTTTCAGTTGGTCGCTACGATAACGTGAGCAAAGATAAGCGGCAAGTACAATATAACACAGGTCTGCTTGGCGTTAGATACATAGAGACCCAATGATACTACGGTATTGGTAGGGTCCACCAATTTCCATGTAAATCATCTAGCTTCTTGGTATGAGCCATTGGTGTAGGCATAGGTGTCCAGCTTTGCATTCCAAATTTGTGTAGCAATTCAAAGGGAATATTTAGACTGACTCAAGAAAAATACCACGGGTGATTGACGAACTTGCATTCCAAGGAAGAATGTAAGTTCACCCATCATTGACATTTCAAAATGTTTTGTCATAAGTTTTGCAAAAGTATTTGAGTATTTTAAATGTGTTGAACCAAAAATGATGTCATCCACATAAATTTGAACGATTAAGATGTGAGCCCCGTGATATTGTATAAAGAGTGTAGGGTCGACCGAACCTTTGGTAAACTTATTGGAAATAAGGAAGGATGATAGCTTATCATACCACGCCCGAGGAGCTTGTTTGAGACCATACAGAGCTTTGTTCAGTTTTTTAGACATGGTTCGGGCGCAGCGGGATCAACTGAATCCTTCGGCCGACATAAATGTTTTCTTTTAGTTGACCATTGGAAAGCGGTTTTGACGTCCATCGAAAGACCGTGATGTTCATATGAGGCACGAGCGCCAGAAATATCCGAACAGCCTCAAGACGCAGCAAGGAGCAAATGATTCTTCAAAGTCAATACCCTCTTCCACCTGTTATAACCCCTTAGCCACGGGCGACGACTTGTTTGATGACATTCCCTTCAACATCCAATTTGTTCTTCCAAATCCATTTTAGACCAATGACGTAGACCCCCGATGGTCTTTCAACCAGTTCCCATACTTCAAGACGTTTGAATTGGTTGAGTTCTTCTTGCATGGATTCAATCCGGTTGTCTTTTGTCATTGCGTCTTTAATGTTTTTAGGCTCAGATTGGCAGACAGTGAGTGCAAAATGCAATGTTCACCATCTCGAGTGAAGACGTTGTCTGCATAACGGACCAGTTGATTCAGTTGCCAATAATATTTTCGGATGATGGTCTTTTGTCCATCGATGTATGGAGGGTTGATGTTGGTATCGTTGCAGTGCGGTTTTGAGGATTCAAATGGCTTGTTGAAGATTCCCTACATCCGGTGTAGCAGATCTCATTAGAAAACGGTTAAAGAATGCATTTGGATCAAAATCTCAGTGGGGGTACTTCATTAAGAACATCATCATCCGGTTCATCATTGTTGGAAGTGGTTTGTTCAACTGTTGTGTTGGAGTCAACTGGTGGTGCTTCTTCAATAGTGGTTGTTGTAGCAGGTGTATCAGGTATAAGAGTGGTATCTCGGGTTGCAGCGTAAATGGAGCTTGGCGGATACACCTAGAGCACGTTCATCAATATCGCCTCTAAAAGGAGAAGCAAATAGTCTTTCCATTTGTTGACGTAGTAAGCTGAGGGCTTGTATCACCGGTATTATGATGGGGTTTGGGGAAGTTTAAGCGGTTGTGACCGGGTTCCAAGCTGTTATACTCAAAAGACATCTTCGTAAGTTCATCAAAATGAGCATGAATCATTTCCATAACCTCCTTTGTTCGACGATTCCAGATTCGGAAACCTTTAGAATTATCACAATATCTAATAAAGACTCCAATGTCAGCTTTGGCTTTGAGCTTTCCAAAGTCATCACGATAATTAGTCGGATAGCAAAGAGATCCAAATACATGAAAGTGTGTGAGATTGGTTTTACATTGTGGACAAGCTCGAAAGGCGTTTTGTTGTGGCGTTTTGTAATCATAGAGCGGTTTTGAGTATAGCATGCGGTAGATACATCTTCGCCCACAAGTAATCTGGGAGTTTAGCATTGATTAACATTGTTCTTGCGGCTTCCACTAACGTTCGGTTTCGTCTTTCAACAACTCCGTTTTGTTCTGGTGTTCATGCAATAGATGTCATGTTTGAAGTCCCACTTTCTCTCATAAAATTCATGAAGAGTTTGGTTAACAAATTCAGGTTCCTTTGTGCATTCTAATTTCTCTACAGTGTTTGAGTTGAACTTGTATTTTCGTGAGAAGGTGATGATCATCTGTGGAGCTTGGTCTTTGCTACTTGAGAAAGTAGACCCAAGTCCAGCATGAATAGTCATCAACAATTACTAAGATGTAGTGTTTTCCATTGATCGTTTGCACGCGCATTGGGCCACACAAATCCATGTGAAGAAGATGAAACACATGCTGAGAGTTATGTTCCACTTTTGAAGGAAAATGAGCACGAGTGCTTTTCCCTTGTTCACAAGCTGAGCAAAGGTGATCTTTAGAATACCGGAATCGTGGGAGTCCTTCAACTAGTTTGTTTCGAGCAAGATTGGTTATAGTTTGAAAGTTTAAATGTGAGAGGCGACGGTTACCATAGCCGGATTTTGTTGATGTTGCCTTTGAAAGTAAGCAGATGGGAGATGAAGCAACCATGTCTTGCATAGAGATAGTATAGAGACTAGAATTACGCGAGCCGGACATAAGGTCATTTCCTTGTAGATCACGAATGAAACAAGATTTCTCCCTGAAAGCAACCTCTAAATTTCCATCATAGAACGACCTCGAAAACAGATTGTGACCGAGGCCTTCCACATAATAAACCCTGCTAATTTCGATGTTGCCATTAATATAGTCTCCGTAGCCCATGATAGCTGCGAAGTGATCATTCCCGAATCCGACATTGTAATGAACTTTGCAATAAAGTTTGATAACAGTTTAAGGTTGCCTGTCATGTGTTGGGAGCATCCGCTATCAACAATCTAGAGAATGATCTGTATCACATGCATTACACTAGCGACACATATGGAATAGAAGTAGATGTGGAACCCGAAATGTTAGAGGGTTCCCGAGCAGTTATAGTAGACATACACACATCAATAACTTTAGGCATCCATTTAAATCCTAGTGTGTTATATTGTCACACCCCCAAATTTCGTGTTTTGCAGCGGAATTGAATACCTTGGGGGAGGACTGTCATAGCATCAAAGTTACAGTTATATCGAACGACCTAAAGTGTCGTTTAGAAAATACATCGTTTGATTAAGTAAAATAATCAGAGTTTACAAAATGTAGGTCCCAAATGAAAATCAATGTATGCGGAAATAGGTTTGATACAAGCCAAACGATGTTTTTAAAGTGTGTAAATCCCATGTGAGCCAGTCGTCACCACGACTCTATGATGTGCCCATATGCATGCCATGAAGTGAATGCCTTAGATACCTGAGATAAAACATGCTAAAAGTGTCAACACAAAGGTTGGTGAGTTCATAGAGTTTGGTTAACAATTAAAGCATTAAAAGAGTGTTTATGTAACAAAGGCAAAGTTTTTGGTCAAATAGAATAGTTCACAAAGCAAAGGCATCGTAAATCCACTCAGTTCCAAGTCCGCCCATACAAAACTTGCAACCTGTGTGTTTACAACCCACTGCTAAAAATAGTATGACAATCATGTATATGTACATTAATATAGTTAAAAGTATAAATGTCACCACAAGGGTCTTCCAACAACTCGTGTTGGGATGTTCCTCCAACGCTCCATTGGAACGTATCCATATAAATGGCCTTCCAACATATAAATGATGGGATGTTCCTCCAACGGCGCGCGTTGGTCTGTATCCAAATTAATGGCCTTCCAACATATAAATGGGATGTTCCTCCAACGACGCGTTAGTATCCAAATTAATGGCCTTCCAACATATAAATGTTGGGATGTTTGTTTAAGTCTAGTCAATACACACACCAAGTCTAGAGTATAAGTAATGTTGTTTGGCAAAAGAGTTTAAATGTTTGGATAAATAAGCATATATCTCGCCCCAAATAGTTTATAGGAATTTAAATGAGTAAAAGCGGGGTATGAACTCACAATAGTATGTAAAAGTTTAGAGTACTATAAAAGTAAATGAAAATAATTGAGCATGTATCTCCCCCAAAAGTGATTGAAAATAAATAAAAGTAGGGGCTATGAAACTCACAGTAATAAGTCAAAGTTTAGAATATTTGTGATAGTGAAAGTAAGTAGTTGAGCATGTATCTCCCCAAAGAGTTTGTAAGACAAATACGTAATAGAAAGTGGGGCTACTAAACTCACCGGTGTGCTTGATATGCTAACAAAATGAAGTGCAAGAAAATGAGGCTGAAACTATCATGACACCTAAAATGGATGATATGATACTTAATGAGTTATGATGTTGTCGTGAATGCATGATTTGAAAACGGATCACCCAATATGCTACTTGAAAACTAGTTATATAAAAATATTGTTACTTGGATGTGTGACGGTTCCATGTCAAAAATAATTACTTTTGAGCTAATGGTGAAAATGTAGTTAAAACTACGTAATGGTTTTAGTAATTGACAAATCGGTTTACATCGGACTTGACGCAATATATACATAGAAAACTAATTACGATTTTAAGGTCCGCTTCTCCCAAACGTCCGTTTAGGGCCCCAAAACCTTGATTAAAATCCTGACAGCTTACTAACGCTATGAATAGTGTTTTCAGCACGTTTTTGACTCAAAGTTCGGTTAACCATAACTCACTCGTTTTAAGTCTGTTTTTCAAGTTCTTTATATCCACTCGAAGGTAATCAAGAGTACTAATATATTTTTAAACTTCGAGACTTCACAGAAATTTTAGGCTACTGTTTGGTCAGTTAAAACTCGGACTGTATAAACATTTTCCGGAAAATTGTAGTTTTGAAATCGTAACTTGAAAACCACGATCTTTTCGTTATAACTCCGTTTTAGTCCGTTCAAAAGGCCACGCTCATAACTAAAAATCTATTTTCTAAAACTTTAATAAAACTTATAAAAATGACTAACTTTTCGGAAAATTATAATTTGGCTTCAACCCATTTTAAAATTACCATTTTTCTCTAATCATTCTAACTCAAACAACACCACAATATTCCCTTAATCTACTCATCACCAATCCTACTAGTAAAACAACTTCATTTGATCATAACCAAAATAAATATTCATTGTGAGGCTAAAATATATATACAAACTTAAATAAACATATATAAAGTTTATGTAACCATTTCCTCTAAAAACCACAACTAGACTTTGATGATCCATTTTTCAAACTTCTCATTTTTATAAACTTCTAACTAGTACATACTTGTTATAAAAATTAATAGGACACATATGGGTGATAACATTTGATAAACATGAATAAAAACTACAACTTGAGCAAATATGATCATGAGGACTTCAAGAAAATGTATGAAAAATATGTATGAAAAGGTAAAAGATAAAGTTTCATGCTTACAAATTGCTTGATGAGGTTTATGATCAAGGATTATCCTAAACACCCTAGGGTTTTATTTCAAAACCTAAACAAAGAGTGTTACTAGATTGTGTAGAACTTGACAAGAAATTTTTGATGATCACTCCTCCTTGGAACACTATGTGGCCGGATTTTTGGGTGAAGAAGAAGAGGAAAATTTTGATCTTGACTTTGCACTCTTGAATTATTGGATGTGAATGTGTTGTATGTATAAAGTCTTGGAGTGTAAGTATATATAAATAAAAAGATCTTGCATATCTTGAAAAATCATCATGTATTTAATGATACATATACATATATTTATTATTATTATGTAAAGGTATAAATGTAGTAGAAGTAAAGTTATTTGAGGATAGTAGTAACTTGTAGTATTGTTAAATAAGATTAGTAAGTTGTATACACATTTGAATTTTTAAGGTAGCGTTAGATAAAATAAATTTCACGGGTCAAAATAAAATATATTTAGGTCATAAAATTTATAAAAATACATTTCTTGTAAAATTTGAGTGATATAATAATCATCGTGTAGTTTTTTAAGAAAAATTAAGGTCGTAATAATATAAATTTAACAATTTATATACCAAATAAATTTAAAACACTGGGTAGACTCATTTTATTATTTTTTATAATCTTAATATGAGTATTAAAATATATTGGAATAATTTTTGGAAGTATTGAGTCAATTGTTCAAAATAAATAAATTACGCGATAGCGTTTATTTAATAAGAAAATAAACGTTTAATGTGAAATGCAAAACCATGCACGAACCGTTATGAAATGATGAATATGGAGTATGATAAATGACCGGAATTTGAGAATTGTGACATATATATCCATTTCTGCCATCTCCAACTAGTATTTGCTTTAGTCTTAGTGAATGCACTAGGTGGTACTACATTCCTAGGAGGTGAAACTGGAGCTAAAGGGACAGCAATGCGGTTCTTAGAATCCAAAGAGGGTGGTCTACCAAGCACAGACTTAGAATGATTATTGGCCCTAGAGGTATTCCGATTCTTAGGATTCCTTAAACGAGAGATGATAGCTTTAGCAACACATTTGTCATGACAATCAGAATTCATACTTTTACGACAAATAACACAAGGTGCATCAGACTGAATATCGAAAGTACTTAAAGGTTTAGCATTCGTTACATCACTATTTCTATTACCTTTGCCAGACGCAATATTTATAGTGGAAGCAACGTAAGTCTTATTCATAGTCCTAGAGTGTTCTTCTACTTCAGTATTCTTTATTGTTCTATTCTTAGGTCGCAACTTCCTATTCTTCCTTGTATTTTTCCTAGGCTGTGAAGTGCGGACGTTTGGAAAAGAGGCAACTATTCCTGTTTTAGTAGAAGGAAGCACGTTAGCAACTTGTGATTTGGCAGTAGGGATTCTAGATTCACGATTACTAAGTGTTACTGGTGCTATTCTCTTAATCACGGTAGGTATCACGAGGAAGTTGTTCATACTTTCCTAACATTTCTCTTAACTTAAAGATAGTGTGAATTAGATCTTGATTTTCAGACCGAAGATTTCCAGCAAAATGCATAACTTCTTTAGTGTGTGCAAGATAATGATCAAGTTCGTTAGATGCTTCATCACGAGTCTGTTTAAGTAAATCAAATATGACACCATATTCCTTTTTAACTTTTGCAATTTCTTGTTCATATTTTGAGATTTGACATTTAAAAGACACGTTTTGATCATCCAGTTGCTCAATTTTGGATCAGAAGATTTTTCACGCAATTGGGCGATTTTGTTTTGATAAGCAAGTTGTTGATCGTGAATATCTTTTTGACACCAATTAAGACGACGTTTTGCATTAGAAAGCTCGTTTGACAATCGTTCATTATCAACTTTTAAAGACTCGATCTGAAGCACATTATCGGTGTTCTCAACAGTTACCACAGAATCAACGATATCAGTCACAGAGATATAATCGGATGCATATGACAAAGAATTCAATAGCACAACATTATGGACATCAGCCCAGATGACATCTTCCAAGAGTCGATCAACATCTTTTCTCAACATTTTCTTTTTATGTTTGGTATTAGAAATAGATGTTTTGTTTTCTCAAAACGACCTTCATCAATCCAAGTTCCTTATGAAAGTCCCGTTCCCATGACAATGCACAATTTTTCAAATTTTTAACATTTGGTAAAAGATTTTCTCAAAAAATGTCTCTTTGTTCTCGCGCTAGAGGCGATTGAAAATGTTGAACTTTGATTTTAGAATGATATTCTATCTCATGTTGTAAAGTTTTGAGGTCAGCTATGAAAAGGTCAAAATATCTAAGAATTTTGCGATTTTCATGGTTTGAGTTTACTTCACCGATGGAAGGTAAAGGACAATAAGTTTGTACATAATGGGTTTGGGATTAACATTAGAAGACTCAGACATTTTATGATAATCCTTGGTGTGTTAGAAGAATCCGTTGGTGTGACAAAGGTGACCGCTTTTGAATAGTTAAAAGGTTTGTTGTAAACAACGGTTTCTAATTTTGATCGACTCTCGTCTTCTGCATCTAATTCCTCTTGACGATGATATTCAATAACACTCATAAAGAATTATCAATTTTATATTCTGCATTGGAAACTTCAGGATTTGGTTTGAATGCTTTGGTTGAAAGCTTAGGTTTGTAATCAGCCAGATTTGGTCCATATCCATTTGGATTGGGTTTTAAAGTAAACTTTTCAATAGCTGTGACCGACTCACCATGTTTGTAAACAACAGTTTTAAACTCTTTAAGTTTGTTTTGCAAGCCGATAATTTCTTCAAGATGATCATCTATTCGTTTCGTTGAATGCTTTTTGTATGCAGAGAACTGTTTTTGACAAGTTAATAACTCAGCCTTAGCTTTTTGATTTTCCAAGGTGAGAGCGTTAATTTGCTTTTTATGTTCATGTTTCAGTTGTTCTATTTCAGACAACAAAGCATTCTTAGAAGCGGCTAGATCACGTATCTGTCTCTCTAAATATTTTTCGTTTTGATGAGATTTAGCAAAGGCGGCTTCAAAACCTTTTTCACGTTTGTCTTGAGTTTTGAAAAGTTGAGTTGCTTTTGTAAACATTCAAAATCCTTGGTTAACAGTGCATTTTTACTTTTCAAGTCCCGATTCTTGCACGACATTCTTCCACCATGGATTGTTGGTTTTAAACATGCATCAACATCTGGACGAGGCAAAAGTTCGGTGTGTTCAACGTGAGTCACAACATGATCATTATTTAGATCCTCAAGTATAACCACGCAGTCAATTTGATTTTCAAAGGAAACCATAAGGTCATCTTGGTCAATCAAATATAACTACGGGTCTAGTTGAAAATCGTCGAATGAGATGTGGGCGACTCATTTTGAACATTCCGAGCCTTGCGGATTCGAGATGTTGGCGAAGATATTAGATCGAGAGATAAATATGGTTTTTTGGTGCACGAGACAAGCCATCGAGTGTCATACACTGGGCCTGTGTCACTCATGTGTAACTCATGCATAATAGCCATCAACATAACAGTGCATTGGCCGCAAGTCCTCCATATCATCATCCGAGTGCATCCGCCATAAAACTCTATTCTTTGTCTGTGAGAGTTCCACCAGCTTCATCCTTAAGAGCCAAAACTAGAGCCTCCTTGTGATAAGCACTACCCCTAGTCCTCGGCTATAGGCATGCATTAGCCAGGTGTCCCTTCTCATTGCAGTTGTAGCATCGAAGACCATTCAACCCATTCTGAGCATTTCCTTGTTCCACCACTTGAGCTCTGTTGTTATTCCTACCCATAGCATTAAACCCTTGACCACCGCCCATCTAACGACCATAACCACAATTCTGAACTTCAACTCGTCCATTGTTCACAACAGCCTAATTCCTTGTGTTAGATGAGGAACGAATATGATTATTGGATTTGTTGGTATAACGGCCAAAAGCATTAGCAATCATAACAAATCCTTGGTGCAATGCTTCAAGGATCGGATTCCTCATTAGCTTGACTATAAAGTGCCTGATCATTGTTGTTGTTGTAAGGAACCAATTGAGTTTGCTGTGATTGATCATGTGGTGTGATTGTGGCGGTTGGTTGAGTTCTTTGGTTGAGGAGGATAACGTTGCTTTGAGCATACAAGGCAAGTTGTGGATTTTCCGGATGTGAAGGTGAAACAATTTGAACACGGAGAATCCTTTCCTTATCAACTTCCTTTTCATGAGGCTTCAAGTAATCATACAATAATCCGTATGTAGAATGATGCATGTTCTTCGCTTGACGAAGAAAAATGACATACTTCTCCCATTCAGGACCAAGACTACTCAGGAACTTAGTATTAACGGCAATTCTTGGCATGATGATGTTGTGTTTATCCAAATCATTTATGATGTCTGAGAATCGATGATGATAAGACTCTAGTGTCTCTCTAGGTTCAATCATGAAGTGTTCATAAGCCAAGTAAATTTTGGATTCCATATCCTCCTGATTGAGTGCAGATCCTTCCATAAGAAGATGAATATGTTCCCACATCGCCTTTGGAGTCTTTTGAGCATCAACACTTCAAAGAATTGGGTTTGGTAATCCTAAAAGGATATATTGCATTGCAAGCTCATCGCCTTCATAGTGTATAAGTTCTTCGGCATTGGTCTGCTTAGCAATGTTTGATTGTTCATCTCTTGGTGGATTAGCATTTGGATCTCCGGGTACAATGACAGTGAGGCATCGAAATGGACCTTCCAAGATAACCTTCTTTAAGAACTTTGCATGTGGCTTCTTCGATCACAAAACGAAGAACCTAATCACCCATTGATCGTAGTTTCTGGAGTGAGCATTGGAGGTCTATCAAGTGATCCAGCCTCATGAATTGATTGATGGTACTTAAAGCTTCACACATCTTTGCAAACCAAGTGGGTTCCTTCATAGTGTTCCTTGATGGATGTTGATTGAAATCGTTTGTGTAGGGTTGAACTTGAAGACTTGGTGGTGGTTGAACCATTTGAGGTTGTGGAATTTCTGCAAGTTGTGGAGTATGTTGTTGATTAAATTGTTGTTGATAAATTGCTTGTTGTTTATTCCATTGTTGATGTTGTGGACTTAATTGTTGTTGACGTTGAGTATAAGTGTAAGGGAAATAGTTAGAGTAAGGTGGTTGTGAGATGTTGAAAAACTTGTGTTATAAAATGGATCTTTGTAGTCGAATGAACCTTTGTTGATGAAGTATCCTTAGGCGTAGAAATCACAATAAACCAAGTAGCACTTATGCGTAATAAACACCAAAGTTACGAAGCGACAAGAGTTACGCGTAGGTTTAGCTTACGCGTAAGTAAGGTGAAAAACACTAAAGTTATGCGTAAAACAAGAAGTTAGGCGTAGAAAAATTAGGCGTAGGATGACCTTATGCGAAAGACAAAGCTTAGGCGTAAGATAAATCTTATGCGTAGAAGTTTCTACGCTAAAGCTTATGCTTATGCGTAATTTTAGGGTTTTGCCCAAGTGATCTTTTACACTATCACGATTGCAAAAGATATCCCAAGTCGACGTATTTTAGGGCTTATCCAAGCAAGAAAACACGGAGTAAACCATGGCGAAGATCAAACCAAGAAGCAAGTTACGCGTAGAATTAGGGTTTTGATACGCGTAGTTTTACTCGTAAAATGACTTTTGCCCAAAGATGTTTCTAAACCAGATTTTTGTGATGAAATAGCTTCAATATCACCAAAATAACACAAAAGTGTGAAACTTGATGATCCAAAGCGTCTAAAATAGTTACGCGTAGAACGAAACCCTCGTACAAAAACTAGCTTAAAAATGATGATCCACGCATAAAGTTTGAAACTTTTTGCCAAAAACAGTTACTTTAACACCTTAAAACGTTGAAAGTACAAGAATCTTAGATTAAAAAGTGTAAAAATTCAGTTTTTAAGCGAGCCAAAGTTCGAACCATTGTTTTACGCGTAGGACCAAAACCCACTTCAAAAACAATAACGATTCACCCAACTATTTGGTGATTGATACCACTGTTAGGTCACTAATTTTACAACACAAGCATCAATAGAAAGAATAGAGAAGAGATAGAGGTCGGTTGAGCAATATCCAAACACACACACACACGATATAATAATACGGTTACGCGTAAGGAGTGAATGAGAGAAATAAATTGAAATACCAACCCTCAAGTGAGGGTTATTACAAGGTATTTATAGGAGGGAAGCTAGGGCAACACTCCTAGTTCCCATCCTTTTCCTTATTGGACTAGGCCTAGGCTTATGGGCCTTCTACATAAGCCTAAGGCTAATTACTAACATAAAGGCCATATTAAGCTAACTATTACATATGAGTCACTAAAACTTGAATTAGGTTTAGGAGTGATTCCAACACAATTTCTTCAAATCAACTTCCGAAGGGGGTGCATATGGAATTGCTGGTGAGGGATTCTGTACAAGAGAAGAACTAATGGGACTACTTAATGAAAGTTGTGATGCGGGTCCAGAACTTGATTGTCCTGGAGCCATTTTCCCAGACAGCTCATCGAACGTGACGTGAATAGTTTACATGATATCTCGAGTTCTTTTGTTGTAGATTCGGTAACCCTTCTTGTTTGGTGCATAACCCACAAAACCTCCAATGTCCGCCTTAGCTCTTAATTTACCTAAATCTTGACCGTCATTCGCTGGATAGCACAAAGCACCAAATACACGAAGGTAGGAGAGATCAGGTTTTCATTTATAGACAAGTTCGTATGGAGTTTTTCCATGAGTGGTGTGTATGAGGGAACGATTTTGAGTGTAGCAAGAAGTGGAAATGGCTTCAGCCCAAAGAAACATTGGAACCTTTGAGTAAATTAGCATTGTCCTTGCAGCTTCAACAAGCGTCCGATTTCGTCTTTCGACTACACCGTTCTGTTGAGGCGTGCGTGGAACACTTCTTTGATGACTGATTCCAATGCTTTTATAAAATTGACTTAGGTCTTTTTTTAAAAACTCAGTGCCATTGTCTGTTCGAATAATTCTAACAGTGTTGTTAAGTTGAACCTGCAGCTGTTTGATAAGTTTGATGATGACATCTGGAGTTTCATCCTTTGTCCTCAAAAACTTAACCCAAGTAAATCGAGAGTAGTCATCAACAACGACTAATACATATTTATTCCCATTTATCGTTTGCACTCTCATAGGTCCGCACAAATCCATATGAAGAGTATGAAGAACTTCCAAAATTGAGTTTGCGGGTTTGGGTTTGTGGGCATATTTTCTGCTTTTTCCCAGTTGACATGCTAAACAAAGATGATCTTTTTCATACTTTAATCTGGGTAACCCTCTTACAAGGTCCTTTCTGGAAAGATGATTAATGGTGCCGAAATTCAAGTGATTGAGACGACGGTGCCATAACCATGACTTTGTTTTCGAAGCCTTTGACAACAAGCAGATTGGAGAAGACTTCATCATGTCTTCAATAGAGATGATGTATAGGTTTGAACCACGTGTTCCTCTTAAAAGTTCCACACCATCAAGTTCTCTAACGAAACAAGTATGTTTTCTAAAAGTCACCTCTAGATCGGAACCACGCATGACCACAGAAAACAGGTTATGACCAAGACCTTCAACATAATATACCCTGGAGATTACACTATCACCAACAACATAATCTCCATAACCTATAATTGCACCAAAATGGTCGTTCCCAAATCTAAAAGTCCTAATAAATTTACTCACAAAGTTCATGAGCCGCGAGCGGTCTCCAATCATATGCTTGGAACAGCCTGAGTCCAAGTACGACAAAACGATTTGAACGACCTGCAGTTGAACACAGACAAAAATAGATAATTGGATAATTAGGATCCCCATGCAAGAATGGGTTCCACTTGGTTAGAAAGCAATATTGGAACATCCACATCAGAAACAGAATTAATAAAATCATTAGAGGTAGATGTCGGGCTAGTAGAAACAGTAGATCTATTCAAAGTATGTTCACTTCTTAAAGGTATAGTTCTACCAGAGGGCATCCATTTCCTAATGGGCATTGATCTAGATAATTTAGGGCACAACTCATTAAGATTGAATTTAGGGCCAGTAGGTATCAAATGATAACCTACATTAATAAATTTTCTTCCTGTTGATTTCTAATGTTTTCTAGCCCTCTTCCTCCTTGGTCTTCTGTCATTTTTATCCTGTTGTCTAGTGTTAACCATTTTAACAGGAGATATTTCAGTATTACTCATCTCATTCACAACACATTCAGGATTAATACCAGACATCAAGCATTCATTACATGTTTTGAAAATAGTAGCAGAATTCAAATTAATTACAGTACGCTTATAGCTAATACTAGAATCAACACGAATCGTTTTATTCAGATCAAACTTAATGTTCCTAGGGTGGTCTCTTCTACTCTCTTCCATTGATCACTCTTACCTTGCGAGGTCCTATCTTTCTTTGTATTGCCTGGAGGCTTTGACCCGCTTGCTTTTGTACCAGTGATTACTCCTGTAGAGGGAATTATGGGAACATTAGTTGGTTTTGCTACCTTTTGCATTCCTTATCTAAAAGTGCTGGGAACTGAAGTACTTATAGGCACATCAAAGCTCACATGCTTGACTTTCTGCATAGAATGGGTTGCATACTTAACACTAGGCATAGAACAAGGCATCACATCTTTATCTTTCTCATATAAGGATTTAGGGCATGTTGCTCTTAAACATTCTAACAGCTCTTGAGATCGTTTGGCATATAAGCATGCATACCTAATTTCACTATTAAGTGGCTTATTTATGCTATCCTCTTCTACAATCTCACGGAGTCATTATAGAGTATCCTTAAGGTGACAGAAATAGTTATGAAACACAAGTTCGTTATTTCTAAGATTAGGAGGAATGTATTTACAGATCCACAGATATTTAGAATCTGTGATGACTTTGATGCAACATTCTCATTAAAGACAAGTGGCATTTTCCCTTTTACCCGACTCTTCAGATTCTCAATTTCCTTTTGTAACGAAGTTATTTTTTCATTCTTTTTGTCATGAGTGACTTTCATTAAATCATATAACTCTTTGAAGTGTCGTTTGACCTTTTCATTTTCTTCTAGAAAACTCTCATTTTCTTGTTGTAATACGTTAATGATGTTTTGAAGATGAAAGTTTTGAGAAAATTGAGAATCTAAAGGAGGAGGCATTTGGGAGCCATTCACATTGTTCTTTTCACCCTTTATTAATGAAATTAGGGTTTTTAACTTTCTGATCGTGTTACAGTGAGCTCGAATCGTTGCCGTCCGCGTTTGTTTATTTCAAAAGCGCATCAAACTCGGAACCTCCGAGGATATCTTGATGTTTGAGATTTTAACATTTTCTTTGAGATGTTGATATTTTAGTTGAAAATCAAAATGTTTAACTTCCAACTTAGAAAAGTGTTTTACCAAATTATCTTGATCATCCTGGTCAATTTTCTCATTTAGTTTTGAGTTTTTGTTTTCAAGCTCACTGACACGATCATGGGAAACTTTGAAACCAACAGATAATTCATGAAATTGAGAAGCAGTAATAGAATACTTAGTAACAGTATAAAACACATCTTAAGCCACACAACTCGAAATCAAGTTCTCATTTAAGATATGCAGATTCTTTCTTTCAATTTCATTATATTTGAGTTCCGTTCATAATTATTGACCTCTACTATCATTGCATCAAATTCTTTTTCCATTTTTTTAATCTCTGAGTCTGTCCCCTTTTGAAGACTCTCAAATTGATTTTTTAATTGTTTAAAGAAAGGCATGACTTCAGTTAAATAGCATTCTTTAGTTTGCTCAAAACTCCTCTCCCCTTCAGTTATCCTTGTAGGTGTGATTCTTTTCTTACATGTCTTCTCAAAGTCAACGAATAGTTGATAAACAACATACATGCTGATTAAGGTCTTGTTCTTAGTGGGAATAGTTCTAGGAACTAAATGCATTGGTGTATTTGGAGGATACACAGTAGCCAGAGGCATTTTCCTGAGGGGAGTGTTTGTTTCAACAAGTACATTTGCTTTTTGCTTATCCATGTCTTTTTTCCAAAAAACTTGTTCTGGGGTTAATTGAGTTTGAGGCTTAAACATGTTCAGGGAAATCCAATTTTCTTTAGTGTAATCATGGGGTTTGACCGTTATGTTTTGCTTTTTACACTGAGGATCTTTTAGCTTCTTATCCATTTTCTCCCTAGAGGCATCTTCTAATTTTCTATCCTCTTCCGTGCTTCCAATACATGATGGTGTTTGCCTAGGCTTGAGGATCTCATTACCATCATATACAATCGGATGTAAAGCTTTAGCCTTTGGTGCGAGATTTGGCTCCTCTACTAGGGGAATACTATGCTTATCGCTTAAGACTCTGTACTTAGTGATCATGTGAGCAGTCTGAATGGTATTCCCTTGTATGTACAACTTATTTTCAAGCTTGTTTTTCAAAGTTTTTAGGTTGGAAAAATTCGTTAAAAGTTTTGATTCCATAGCATTAAATTCCTGTTTAAGCACTTTAACATTTTCTTGAATTTCTTGCTTTTGCTTAGCAGTTTTGTTTACTTTGTCTTTTAAGGAATCTAGCTCTTATTTTAATATTTCTTCCCTAAAATAACTTTTTCTAATAATTATACGCATTTGGTCATCTATTTCCTGCTCACGGGTAGTTAGCTCAAACTTAGCACGTTGTTCATAAATGGCAACTTGTTCTTTATAGGCATTCAGTTCAGAGATAACAGAATCATCAGGGACACATACAGTGTATTCATAAAAAAACATAGTCATCATTGACTGCAGAAGATGCATCACTTGGTACGATCTCACTTTCACTTTGTATCACATATTGATCATATAGGACATTATTACTATTACCCACATTATCTATATCTGATTCATTAGTTTCATGTGATTGTACTTTGTTATGTTTCTTTTGCTCATCAAATTCATCATATAGTTTTAATACCTCTGAAATGATTGAATCTTTGGATGGACCAGCCTGTTGTAGTGATGAGACCTTTGGAGAGACCATTGGTGAAATTCTAGCCATGAAGATTGTATGGGCAGTAGGTTCATCATCGACATCAGAGTTAAAATGCATCACAATCAGCAACTTGAAAGGCATTTTGATGATTGTGACCTATTTCCTGAATTGGCTGCTCATCCACATCAGCATCAAAGGTTTTGGCATTTCCTCAAGAAGCAAAGGCAACTCTTCTTCATCCAAAACCACTCCATTGTCACGAGCTTGCAGCGGACATCTTGTCCCTGAAATATCTCGCATTTTGAGGCGTTTTGGAGATGTGCGTTCTTGCAATATGTCCTTCACCACTACAGTTGTAGCACTTGATTGGCTTTCCTTGTCCTTTATTTGCATTCCTTCCACGATTCACGATTAGCCACATACCCTCCTTCTCCACCCTTTCCTTGTTCATACTGTCTTCCTTGCATTGGTTGCACCATGATCTTACCATCTCTGACAATAGCATGATTGTGTAAATTGGATGCGATTCGATATCATTGTTAGTGTGTGGAGTGAGGTTCAGATTTTGCTTAACAATAAGAGCCAGTTGATTGATGAAATGTTCCATGATTGTGTTTGGGTCTGTAGGCTTATATGATGGATCTGGAATGAGCTTGTGGTTACCGTTACCCATTGGTATGACTTGAGAAGCTTTGGTGGCAATTCCTAAATTTGTGTACAATGTTGTTGAGTCATTTGATGAGCTTGCCTCTCCATGATTAGATTTGAACTTTTCAAGAATCATTCGTTCAAACATAGCATGCTTCTCATTCTAAAGTAGGACGGCATACCATTGCTCATAGTTGGTGTGCCTTAATCCTTAGGTTAGCTTAACTGAGGTGACAAATTTGTGCCATTCGGGATTCATGTTGTTCACAAACTTTGAATTGAGCTGAATATTTGGCATGGTCATTTTGATATTCCTCATATCATTCACAAGTTTGTGGAACCTCACATAGTATTCAGTGACACTTTCTCCAGGGTTCATCTCAAAGTTCTCAAAATCATCATACAATTGAGATTCCACTGTTATCTTTGGTCAATTGAACCGAGAGAGAATCATCTTAACATTATCCCAAACCGCCTTGCTTGTGTTGTGATTGATTAACTTGTAGATGTCTTTTGGTAGACCACAAGTATAATGTTTGAAGCCCTGATATCAACATCGTATCTCTTTTTCTCCTTGTCAGTAAGTTCATCATATGTTTTTGGTCTGTCCAATCCTAGTGTCACTGACCCATCAGCAACAGTTTCGAGTATGTATCTGGTAGTCTCAACATGGTACGGTCCTTCATCAATTGATTTGAGAATGTTGACTGTAACCACCCGCATTTTTAGGTTACTTTTCATTTTTGAGAATTTACAATTCACTTTTACTATTCACTTTCACTATTCATCCCATAAAATTTTTATTTCACATTCTCGTAAGATAAATTATTTTAGTAATGACCTGAGAGTTTGACAATCGTTAGATCACTTTCGCAAAAGTTATTAAGAAAACATCCTTTTAAAGTTTCGTTTTGGACGGTACACCATTTAAACATCACGCGCCTAACGAAAACCGTCTCTGACAATTTTCCCCGCATCATACAAATTTTTAGATCACTCATGATTAATTTGAGAATTTTTAGGATTTCATTTTTATATTACCAAATAAGCCCAGCGCAGTACAAAACTAAACTTACGTTTTAAACAATTCTACTTACATCTAGACTTAACGATTCCTGCGCTGTGTTTCTAATATGTTTTTGGCACTTTCACATTTTTTGGAAAAGTCAAACATATTTCCCCCCTCCTTTATCCATAAAGAAATTAAGCTTGTACGTTCAACGTTTTTGCTTAAATCGCGCAACTTTTAAACTTCACGTATAACTGTAAAGTTATTCCGCGTATGACGAAAATCACATTTTGACATCTCATATCACTTTTAGACTAATTTTAGTCTATTTTAAATAAATTCAAGGTCATTTCCCTGAAATTTCGTTCTTTTCTGATAAACTGCGAATTACGCGTTTTTGACCCGTATTTCCAGCTTTAAGCAGCGTTTTTGCACCCAATGAGACTTATCTCCCATTTTATATTTTTAGATGGAGTATAATGATGTGTTTTATCATTCCTACAAGTTTCGTATTTTTACGATACCCGGTTTTACGTTTTATGGCTTAACAACTTACGGTTGGCTTTTAACGGAACCAAAACTCACTCCGTAACCAAGATAAGATCAAGACTTATCATCTAAGCCTTGTCACCAATTGTGACAGCCTCTAGGTGGGGGAGTCATCATTTTGGTGGCATAATCCTAACCATGCTTCATTTAGATCTTTACATGTGTCCTAACTTAACCATGGTTAATATTTAACCCAATATATGGTTAACGAAACTTACCATCCTATAAATAGGAAGTAAAATACATCCTAAAGACCTTCACATACTGATTTTGGTCGTTCATACCCTAAAACATTCACATCTTCCATCATTTGATCTTTAAACTCCAAGTTTAAGCAAATAAGTTCCAAAGATCAAGCTACTTCATCAAATCTCTATCAAGTTTAAGTGATCTTCTTGAGTTTAGATCCACTCAAGTCACTTAGTACTTTATCACCAACTCTTCAAGATCACAAATCATGAATCATTAATCACGAGTGAAGTGAGCGTGAATATTGTGGATAGATCTATCGGGATTGACGAATCCCGTTTGTTTGACCAGGTCCGGTAAACAAACGCACTATATTTGAGTACATTAGGTAAAACGGCAAATTTACCTACTTGGGGCACGTATCACTAATTAATTCTGGAGAAAGTTAACGCCTTGATTGCATGATGCTTAGTGAATAATAACTGTTTTGTTTTCAAAACATTGGTGTGAGTCTAATTAACTCACACTACCAACATAATGTGTTCAACCATTTAACAAACTCTATGAATTTCACTCAACCTTTGTGTTGACAGTTTTAAGCATGTATTTCAGGTCCATATTGTACGAGGCTGGCACGGAGGAGCACGAATACTCAAGAAGGCTATAAATTTTATTATCATTCGAAAACCAATTTAATGTATTTTGTAAACTTGTAACCATTTGGGACCTCATTTTTGTAAACTCTGATATTTATATAAATCGAATGATAAATCCTTTAAAACGACTCCATTAGAGTTCGTTTTCTATTATTATGATTGTTGTGCCATGAAGGAACACCCAGTTTGAATTCATTTGCGTATCACGAAATTGGGGTGTTATAGATTGGTATCGAGCCACAATTATAGAAAGCGGGTCTAATTGAGACTTAAACTATAACTACTTTTACAAACAAAAACATTTTATAGCCTTCCGTTCTCCGTGCCTTCCATCCTCCAGACGATTATGTGACTTTTAGGCATTTTAAGCTATACAAACATACTAGTGTATTGATATATACACTTGACATGTTTTCAATGGACTCAACTACTCCTCAGATATTGTAAGTTATACAATAGTCTCCAAAATTTTTCTTATAAACATTATATGATATTGTTTTACATGAAACCCGTCACAGTCTATCAATTTCCCTAATGGAAATACAAGAAATAGGATTTCTAAAGGACAAAGTGACTCATCATCTACAAAAGCTGAAGTTCAGCAACGTTCTCTACATTCATCAAATCTTCTCGTCATTTCTTAGAAGTACTAGCCTGATTAGGTTTCAAGGATATCATTCCGCCATATTCCTTTAAAATTCACTTTTAACTTTAAAACAAACTTGACATCTCTACCTAAGAATAATGGTAAGTGTACGCTACACTCTTCTAATCGTCAACATGTCACATCATTATCTGAACCTCATTGAAATTCAGTACGTAAAACTTTACAGTATCACTTTTCCTTCAAACACTAGTTGACATAAATACTATACGATATAGCCCTCATCCCGAAACCACCTAAGACATTATCAACTTTGGAAATGGTTTGGATAACCACTTGCCACTAGCAAGACTTTCCCTACAACGATAGTTATCACATCATTACAAACCATTTCACATCATCAATATCTTACACCTTTGATTAACAATAGTTACCCTAACAACAACAAAACTATTCCATTTTGAGGCACTATATAGACGAAAGTATTAGTTAACCATTTGATGGACTAAGGTGTTCAGAGATCACCCACGAAACAACTAAGGAAACCATACAAATAAAAATTAGGCTCCATGCCGCACACTATCACCAAAAACTCCATGTTAGAAATTAAGGTTTTATTGATAGCCTCGATATAATAAGATATGATTCGTTTTGAGAATCGGGAAAAGGCAAACTTTAGGCATTTTGGACTCTATAAGATTTTAACAAAACCTTTAGATTAACAACTTAAGCCACATGGTATATAACACATTCTATGACCAGAAACTTGAGAACACAAAGATTAGAATTCGGCGCATACACCCACATGTCCCTAGACACTTCAACATCGGATAACACACATTGAATTCCGGGACGGAATTCCCATTAAGGTGGTGAGACTGTAACCACCCGCATTTTTAGTTTACTTTTCATTTTCGAGAATTTACTATTCACTTTTACTATTCACTTTCATTATTCATCCCGTAAAATTTTTATTTCACATTCTCGTAAGATAAATTATTTTAGTAATGACCTGAGAGTTTGACAATCGTTAGATCTCTTTCGCAAAAGTTATTAAGAAAACATCGTTTTAAAGTTTCGTTTTGGACGGTACATCATTTAAACATCACGCCCTACTTGAAAACCGTCTCGACAATTTTCCCGAATCATACAAATTTTTAGATCACTCATGATTAATTTGAGAATTTTTAGGATTTCATTTTAATGTTACCAAATAAGCCCATCATGATACAAAACTAAACTTACGTTTTAAACAATTCTACTTACATCCGACTTAACGATTCCCTTGTGTTTCTAATATGTTTTTGACACTTTTACATTTTTTGGAAAAGTCAAACATATTTCCCTCCTCCTTGACCATAAAGAAATTAAGCTTGTGCGTTCAACGTTTTTGCTTAAATCGCGTAACTTTTAAACTTCACGTATAACTGTAAAGTTTTCCCGCGTATGACGAAAATCACATTTTGACATCTCATATCACTTTTAGACTAATTTTAGTCTACTTTAAATAAATTCACGGTCATTTCCTTGAAATTTCGTTCTTTTCCGATAAACTGCGAATTACGCGTTCTTGACCCGTATTTCCAGCTTTAAGCAGCGTTTTTGCACTGAATGAGACTTATCACCCATTTTATATTTTTAGATGGAGTATAATGATGAGTTTCATCATTCCTACAAGTTTCGTATTTTTACGATACCTGGTTTTACGTTTTATGGCTTAACAACTTACGGTTGGCATTTAACGGAACCAAAACTCACTCCGTAACCAAGATAAGATCAAGACTTATCATCTAAGCCTTGTCACCAATTGTGACAGCCTCTAGGGGGGGAGTCATCATTTTGGTGGTATAATCCTAACCATGCTTCATTTAGATCTTTACATGTGTCTTAACTTAACCATGGTTAATATTTAACCCAATATATGGTTAACCAAACTTACCCTCCTATAAATAGGAAGTAAAATACATCCTAAAGACCTTCACATACTGATTTTGGTCGTTCTTACCCTAAAACATTCACATCTTCCATCATTTGATCTTTAAACTCCAAGTTTAAGCAAAGAAGTTCCAAAGATCAAGCTACTTCATCAAATCTCTAGCAAGTTTAAGTGATCTTCTTGAGTTTAAATCCACTCAAGTCACTTAGTACTCTATCACCAACTCTTCAAGATCACAAGGGTGCCAAGGTGTAGAAAGCTAGCTCAATTCAAGGTCCTAAGTGATCAATCAAAGTCCTATCCTTACTAAGTTACTCCTTTCTTAAGTGAAAGCCAAAAGTTGTAAGCAACTTATCACCACCATCATCTCATCTTTATTATTCATAATCTTAACTATTTCATGCTATATATATATTTACTATGTTGATTCATGATGTACATATACTCAATCACATGTTTTAATTTACATATTGTCATAAAAGTAACAAACTAGTAAACTAGTCATATTCAACACATTTGAGACCATTAAAATTAGTAACCTATGGACTTTCTAGCTTAAATACTATGGTAGACAAGATAAAAAGGTAAACATAGCAACTTGAATCACCCAAAATAGACAAACGAGTCAAAAGTTATAGGCAAAAGAATTTAGCGAAGCCTAAACGCCAAAACTACCATATTGAAACTGTTTTGGTTTTGCCGTTTTAAAAGTGGTACTTCTGGTCCGAATCATCAAAAAGTTAAAACACGAAAGTTGTCCGGAACGACGTTTTCCTTAAATAAATCAGAAGCTCGGACCTTGAAAACGCTTAAACAGGCCATTATCTTTCAAAAACAGAAACTGCCCTATATTTAGTCTCACAAACTATACTTTTGTCGCAACTAAAAGCAAACCAAGAGGCCTAACGGCCATAAGCCAAGACCACGGCTACGGCTAAGGTCAAGGCTGAGTCTCAAGACCATGGTAGTCAAGACCAAAGTTACGGCAAGGCCATGGCTAAAGCCTCAAGGCTTATTTTCCCAAGACCGTTAACTAAGGTGATCATATATATGAAATGACGAGAACTTGTAAAAACATGATAAACTTATTTATATAACAATATTCACTCAAAACATATATTGTATCTACTAAGTGCTACAATAGTAGGGAGCTTCATGTGAGGGGTTTCATTTGAGTAGAACGTATCGACGAGTTGCTGTATTTACGATTTAAAGTGTCCTAGCTCCTCGAACGTTATTGCATGACCTCTGAAATAGTAGTACGATATCTATAAACTAAATATGTTTTCACATATTAAAGATCTTTCTATAAACATCAAATGATAATTGACTACATCATGATCAACATAGAAATATATATAGAATGGTTTATGTTTTCCTAAACATTGTTCCAAACTTAAGTCGCAACATTTCATTCTAGGTTGTTCGTAGAAGTTCTCACGGCATATCCATCATTCTCATTATACATTTGGTATCATTTACTCTAAGGTGAGTTCATAGCCCCACTTTCTATTACTTAATTGTTTTACAAACCCTTGGGGGGAGATAATGCTTTATTTTAAACCGAATACATTGCTTTCAAACAGTATACTTATCTGATTATTTTACTTGCACTAAGTTACCGCATTTGCCAAACTTGTAACACCCCCAAAGTACCGCAGCGGAAGATTGTGTCAATGGGGTGCTACTTCATAATACAAAGTACAAGGTATAGTAAACGACCTCTAAATGGGACGTTTTGAAAAGTTACCATTCGATTAATAAGAACAGAGTTACAACATAAGTTCTGAAGTACAATACATAAGTGTTTTTAAAACATATCGAATGGTAATAGTAAAAGCATAAGTCTTCAAAATATGCCAAGCGACTCTATGCTCCATGCAACAGCTATCATCTTATAGACCTGAGATAAACATGCTAAAAAGTGTCAACACAATGGTTGGTGAGTTCATAGAGTTTGTTTTAAACAAGTTGAAAGCCTTGAAAGAATGTTTATACAGCAAAGGCATTGTAAATCCACTCAGTTCCAAGTTCCGTCCATACAAAACTTGCAACCTGTGTGTTCACAACCCACTGCCACACAATACACCGGATTATATTCACCCAAGGTCATGAATCGGGTACACATGGGTGGGGCATCTTCCCCAATAGTACTATATTAGTCCCAAGGTCATGAATCGGGTACACAAGGGCGGGGGCTACCCGACTTATAGTACTATCAATATATCTCCGACAGCATAGAGTATTGTGTATGTATGTAAATACAATCCATGTATTTAAATTAAGCGAGTAAAGTATTTCCAAGCATGTATAACGCAATCAAGTATAACGTAATCAAGTATAATGCAATCAAGTATAATGCGATCAAGTATCATGCAATCACGTATAATGCAATCAAGTATAATGTTTTGAGTATTTGTAAAAGTAAAAGAAATAGTTGAGCGTGTATCTCCGCCAAAGAGTTTGTAAAACAAGTATTAAAAGAGTAGGGGCTATGACTCACCTTAAAATGATATCACAATGTATAACGAAATTGATGGATAAGCCTGGAAGTCCCATTATAACCTAGAATATGATGTCAACTCTTAGGTTCGGATTAATGCCTAAGAAAACATGAACGAGCCTATATATGCCATTATATTGATCATGACGTAGTATTTGTATGTTTGTTTATAGAAATGGTTTTAGTTTGTATATCTCGTACTACCGTTCGGGCCATCATAATTCAAAGGTCATGCAGTAGACGTTCGAGGAGATAGGACACTTTAAATTGTAAATCCAGCAACTCGTCGATCCGTTTACCCAAATGAACCCCTCACATGAAGTTCCCTAGTGTTGCAGTGCTCAATACGTAAAAAATGTATTTTGATTACTTGATTATATTATATATTAAGAGTTTATAAATACAATAAATAAACTAACAAAGTTTATAAGTATTTAAATAAGTTTGAGTTTTATAAATACTTACCTTAATATAGAATACTTGAGTATTATGGAAAAAAGAAATATAAGCGGAGCTTCGACGTAGAATTTGCAATCTTCGAAAACCCAAGGCTATTAGAAGATTATAAAAACGCCTTCTTGAGAACCCGAAGAAGAAAAGAAGATTATAACGACGTCTTTTTGGAGACTTGAAGTTATTTGAAGATTATAACGGCTCTTTCTTGAAAACTTCCAAGAGCGAAGATCGAACGCTAGTTTTTCTTCAAGAACACATGAATGTTCTTACAAGATCTATAAGAAATGCCTTAGGTTTAGGACTTTAGATGTTAAGAAGGTGTGGTGCAAGAAATTATGAAGGTTTTAGCTTGGTATTTATACGGAAATTTTAGGAGTTAACTATATATTGGGTTAAAAACTAACCATGGTTAAGTTTACACATGTAATGATCTAAGAAATGATCAAATATCATCCCTACATGTGTATATACACGTTCATATGATGAGGTGGTGGATAAGATTGGAATTTTTTGATATTCTCTTGATTTTACGGAGTGTAGTTCGGTTCCGAAAATCGCTAATGGTAAGTATTTAATTCATGAAATGTAAAACTGGGTGTCGTAAAAATATGAAACTTATAGGAATGATTAAAATCATCATTATACTTCATATAAAAATATAAAATGGGTGATAAGTCTCATTGGGTGCAAAAACGCTGCTTAAAGTTGGAAATACGGGTAAAAAACGTGTAATTCGCAATTTATCAGAAAAGAACGAGATTTCAGGGAAATGATCGTGGATTTATTTAGAGTAAACTAAAATTAGTCTAAAATTAATAGGAGATGTCAAAATGTGGTTTTCTTCGTACGTGGGATAACTTAACAGTTATACGTGAAGTTTAAAAGTTACGCGATTTAAGCAAAAATGTAGAACGTACAAGGTTAATTCTTTTATAGTCAAAGGAGGAGGGAAATATGTTTGACTTTTCCAAAAATGTAAAAGTGTAAAAAAAATATTAGAAACACAGTGCAGGAATTGTTAAGCCTGGATGTAAGTAGAATTGTTTAAAACGTAAGTTTAGTTTCGTACAGCGCAGGGTTTATTTGGTAACATAAAAATAAATCTTAAAAATTCTCATATTAATCATGAGTGATCTGAAAATTAATCTGATGCGAGGAAAATTGTCAGAGTTGATTTTCGTTATGCGCGTGATGTTTAAATGGTGTACCGTCCAAAACGAAACTTTAAAACGATGTTTTCTTAATAACTTTTGCGAAAATGATCTAACGTTTGTCGAACTCTCAGGTCATTACTAAAATAATTTATCTCACGAAAATTTGAAATAAAAATTTTACGGGATGAATAGTGAAAGTGAATAGTAAAAGTGAATAGTAAAAGTGAATAGTAAATTCTCGAAAATGCGAATTGTTACAGTACCTACCCCTTAAAAGAAATTTTGTCCCCAAATTTAATGCATCTAAGTTTCTAATCTACCAAGGCATGAATCAAGCTAAATTGCGTACTAGAATAGAACAATGCGGTAGGATAAGGCACGTACTTGTTTATGTATTGCGGGCTTCCTTAGTACCTAAATAGTATGCTCGACCGCGAGGTGGACTAACATTGACTCCATGGTTTGGGTTATTTCCTTCAAGCATTACGGCTAGAGTCGGGTTATCCAGCGCTTGTCTCTGTGCCCCATTCAACTTAGGACAATTAATTGAAGTAGTTTGGGCATTACACTCGTAGCATGTCTTTTGGTTGTTTCTTATATTCACCGTATCCACCGGCGCTACACACCTATTTGCAAAATGGCCCCACTGATTGCAATTTGTACACACAGGTGAAACTTCGATGATGATAAGCACATTTAACACACTTGGGTGATGTACCCTCATAACGTTTCTGACTAGAAACAGTTGCCGCAAATCCTCTTGCTCTCTTGTTATCAACCATCGTACCCATTTGCTTGACTGATTCACCCGCTCCCTTCCTTTTATCATTGTTCTTCAAAGCTCCATTCCTAACCATCTCATCTGTTAAGGTCCCTGCTGTTAGTATCGCACTTTGAATTGTAGAAGGCTCGGTTGTTTTTACTGTCCCACGAATCTCAGGAACAAGACCATAGATGTACCTTTCAATCCTCTTGGATTCAAGGGTAACCAGATGAGGAACTAGTTTGGCTAATTCATGAAACCGATCCGTGTAGGCTGCATGACCGGCTCCCACCATAGAATGATGATAAAGTTCATCTTCTAGCTTTTGCATCTCATTATCCGGACAATACTCCTCTTTCGTGATTGCTTTAAAGTTGTCCCATGTCATGCCTCAGTTGCTTCTCTTCCCTAGCTTGAATCTGCGTGTTCCACCATGTCAATGCCTTTCCTGACATCAAGCACGAGGCATACTTCATCCTTTGGTGGATTGCACAGATTCTGATGTCGATCACTGACTCCATCTTCTCGACCCATCGCGTATATGCCAATGCACCTCCTTTACCATTAAATTCAATTGGCTTACATGCTGTAAATTCCTTATATGTACATCTAGTCCTATTGTTGTTGTTATTACCATTCCCTCCTACATTATTGGTGGTGTCATTTATGCTTCCGTGGTTTCCCGAATTATTGATGTGATTGCCAACTTGGGTGACTATAGTGGGAAGTAGGTTTTGTAGTTGTTAGGCAATAATGGCGGAGAAATCAAGGTTTCCACAATCGTTACTATGGTCACTAGTGTCGTGACCATCTCCTCTACCTTCACGTCCACCAGTTCTTCCACCCCTTGGTGTTGCACCACCTCGGCTAGTGCTACGAGTTACTCTCTTTGGTCCCATGATTTCTACAAGGAAGGACATTTGTGTTGGGTTTTAGGTTCCTTGGATTTGATGAGACAAAATAAATAAAAGAATGAAACATCAAGGGCTTAAAGAGAAAGAGATGAAACCTACAAAAAGATGGAAGGACTTGCTTGCAAAATAAGATTTATTATTTAGTCCTTCGTAGTATTTTGTAAACCCTAATGCTCTACTATATAAAGAGACATGGGGTGTAGGTTTTCATATATAAGTCTTCCAATGTAGACGTCTAGTAAAGGTGTGTGTGTTCTAGGCGTATAGTTCATTGTAAACGCCTAGGTTAGTGTTAGTTGTTTACCTCCAAGATCAAAGGTGTCTTAGATCCCTGTTACAGATAGGTAACATGTATTATTCTGATCAAATAATATTTGGAGGAGATTGGGTGAAAGTAAAACCTTGTGTCAATAACATAGTTGTTTATATATTCCGCTGTGCATGATTCTTTATATATGTTATTGTTTAACCCTAAGGCTCAAAACGATATCAAGGAGTTTAACAAACTCCACAAGTGGTATCAGAGCTTGTGATCTAGAAACTGTAATCAAGAAGAGGTTAAGTTAAGTTTTGTTCAAAGAAGATAAGATGTCTGACGAAACTCACATGGTGACTGCTTCAAAGGTACCCATGCTCAAGCATGGTGAGTATCAAATCTGGAGAATGCGAATGAGACAATACATTCGCATGATTGACTATGCTCTCTGGGATGTCATTGAAAAGGGAGACACTCTTCCTAAGAAGGGTGAGGATGGCAAAGAAATTTCCATTGTTAGTGAAATTGATAAGGCTAAGAAAAGTGGAGATCAAGGCTCACAGTATTCTCTCCATGGGAATACCCAATGATTATGCTTTGGTTTTTGAGCAATATGAATCGCTAAAGAGTTCTTGGATGCTCTTGAGACAAGGTTTCTTGGCAATGAAGCTACCAAGAAGTTCAGGATGAATATGCTCAAGCATCAATTTGAAACCTTCACTGCTCTCGGTGGAGAAAAGATTGATGGCACATACAATAGACTTCAAAACTTATCACCAACTGAAGTCTGTAGATTATAAGGTTCTTCAAGAAGATATTAATTTGAAGTTCATTAGGAGTCTATCATCTGAATGGGCTATTCATACAATTGTGTGGAGGAATAAGGAGGACTTTCCTAAGATGACTCTGGATAATCTCTTCAACAACTTGAAGGTTTATGAGTCTGAGAATAACTTTGCTAATGCATCTACTGCTAATCCAAACATTGCTTTTGTCTCCACTAATCACAAGAGCCCACAAGATGTATCCACTGCTGCCTATGGTATAACCACGGCTATTGCAAACAATACCACTGTTAGTGATAATGTCAGTGATGGTGCAATTTGTGCTTTTCTGGGTGATTTAACTACTAGTGTTACTGTGTTGAATCAAGATCGGATCAAATTGATCTGATGATCTAGAAGAGATTAATCTTCAATGGCAAATGGCAATGTTAACTCTCCAAGCAAGGAAGTTTCTAAGGAGGACTGGAAGACAAGTTAAGTATGATGGTCAAAGGAGAGCGGGGTTCGACAAAAGCAAGATGGAGTGCTTTAACCGCAAGAAGAAGGGTCACTTTGCAAGGGAATGTCGAGCTCCTAAGAGGATTGAAGGTGTTAAGAAGATCAATGAAGAGTCTGCTCCTTCTTCAGCATTGGTGGCTCAAGATGGTCTTGGTGATTATGATTGGAGTGATCAGATTGAAGAAGGACCTAATGCAGCTTTTCTTGCTAGTGAAGCTTCAAAAGAGCATAACTTTACTCTTATGGCTTATGCTTCATCTTCTGAGGTATCTAATGAGTCTACTTGCTCTTTTAAATCATGTAATGATAACTTAGAATCTCAAAAGGCTATCACTGAGAGTATGAGGAAAGAAGTAGAAAGACTAACTATGGATAACTTAGGTTATAGGGTTGGTCTAGAGAGTGTGGAAGAGAAGCTTAGATATTGTATTAAATGTGAGTTTGAGTATGTAGATAAGATCAATATATTAGGTGGTGAAATTGATCTTAAAATAGAGAGATTAAAATGCTTAAAGAGAAACTTGAACTAGCAGAGAGTGAAAAACAAAAGGCCCTAGATGAAAAGGAAAAACATGTTGTTAGGGTAGCTAAAACACAATTTGCTTCTGATCTAGTTCATAAATCTATAGAGAGTCATCTAATGAAAAAGGGTTCTAGGATTGGATACAACAATATGCCACCACCTACTCTTATGCAACATGCACCACCTGCTAAAGAACTGTCATTTAGTAGTGAATTCAGTTTTAACAAACCGGTTGAAGGAATAAGTAAGACTGAAACACCTAAGATAAGTTCGATATGTCCTCGATGCTTCCATCATTGAAGATTGGGAATCGATTCGAGGAAGATAGTAAAGTATCAACACGACTGAAAAGTTAGAACCTATCAAAAAAGTTGATACTAGACAAGCTAATTTTGTACCTAGATTTGGAGCTAAAGTTACCAAGAAAGTAGTAGAGTACAGGGAAATATCTAGGAACCAGATGCAACAATATAAACCTAGGGGTAATCAAAGAAGCTTAAATGGTTTAATTTCTAACAGATTAGGTGATGAATTTCAATGTGTTAAAAAGGCTTGTTTTGTATGTGGTAGTTTTGAACACTTACAGAGAAATTGTAATAAAAGCAGACCACAAGTTTGGAATCATTGGAGGAGGGTAAATCACCAAAACTTTTCAAAGAAAACAAACCCTCATCCTAACAGAAACATGATTCCTAAAGCGGTGTTAATGAGGAATGGGAATACAAAATCAATTGTCACTGCTTCTCCCAAATGGGTTCCAACCACTGCTAAGCAAAGTGTAAACACGGCTAAGCAAAATCAAACCACCGATAAGCCAAAAATCACCACAGATAACAAAGAAGTTTTAAAAATTCCAAAGGTGATAACCGATACAGTGGTTGGGAATCATTTTTATCTTTGTTAAGGCCTCGGCTAGTTGGCAATGGAAACCTAAGACCAAGGTTTTACATCATGTCAACTGTGCATCAATGGACCTAACCAAATATGATTATATTGATGCAGGCAGACCCAAGTCAGTATTGGCTTGGGTCCACAAAAGGAACTAACTTGTTTAATTTCATGTGCAGGGCAATCTACAAGATGAGCTAAAAGACAAAGAAGTTTTTTATAGTGGTTGCTCTGGGCACATGACTTGGGATTGGAGCAACCTGGAGGACTTTGAAGCTTTTGATGGAGGATATGTGGCTTTTGGCAATGATCCAAAGGGAGGAAAGATACTTGGAAGAGGCACAATCAGAGCAGGAAATTTGGACTTTGAAAAAGTCTACTTGGTACAGGGGACTTAAGTACAATTTATTCAGTGTTTCTCAAATGTGTGATAAGAAAAACTGGGTACTTTTGGTGAAACTGAGTGTGTGGTGTTGTCTCACGAGTTTAAGATGCGATGAGAAGTTTATACAACTTAGGGTACCTAGGAAGGAAAATATATATTGTTTTGATCTTAAAGATGTAATTCCTAATAGGTCCTTAACTTGTTTATTTGCTAAAGCATCCGTGGATGAGTCTAAGTTATGGCATAGAAGATTAGGTCACCTCAATTTCAAAATAATCAATAAACTGGTTAAAGGGAACTTAGTGAGAGGGTTACCTTCTAAGGTTTTTGAGTGTAAGGAACTGTGTGTGGCTTGTGAGAAAGGAAAACAACATAGAGCTTCTTGTAAGTCCAAAACTGTCAACACCATTTCACAACCACTGTTTATGCTTCATATGGACTTATTTGGACCTACTTTTGTCAAGAGTTTGAACCATAAGCCGTATTGCCTAGTTATCACTGATGATTATAGTAGATTTTCTTGGGTTTACTTTTTGGTTGCTAAGAGTGAAACTAGTGAAGTTCTCAAGAGTTTCATTATTAAGATAGAAAATCTAGTGAATCCTAAAGTCAAGATAATCGGATGTGATAATGGGCTGAGTTTAAGAATCATTGATGAATCAGTTTTGTGTAGATAAAGGTATAGAAAGACAGTTTAGTGTTGCTAGAACACCACAACAAAATGGTGTGGCTGAAAGGAAAAATAGAACACTAATTGAGTCTGCTAGGACTATGTTGTGCAGTCTAAGTTACCAACTACCTTTTGGGTGTGTAGGCCTTTGCATGTTATGTGCGAGAATAGGAGTAAGGTAGTGAAGCCTCATAACAAGACCCCTATGAGCTGTTACATGATAGGAAGCCAATGATTGCATTTCTAAAACCTTTTGGGTGTCCTGTTACTTTCTTGAATACCATAGACTACCTAGGCAAGTTTCAAGAAAAAGCCGATGATGGATACTTTTTAGGCTATTCATCAAATAGTAAAGCCTTTAGAGTATACAATAGGAGGACTAGAATTGTTGAAGAGAATCTACATGTTCAATTAAGTGAAAAGACTCCTAGTGTTGAGACCAAAGGACCGGGCATTTTTTAACATTGATATGCTAACCAAATCTATGAATTATGAGCCTATCATTGCAGGAACTTCCACTAATGTTGATGCAGGTACTCAAAAGAATTATGGTGAAGAAGCAATTTCTAAGGAAGGTGATTCTCCTCAAGAGTTCTATTTGTTTGAAAAGTGGAAAGCTAGTTCTGTCTCACCCATCATTGATAAGCAAGGTCCTACTGATGATGATGTTTTGAATATTGGAGGCAATAGTGCTCATCATCAAGATAAGGATGAGTTATTGAAAGATAATTAAGTGTTGGTAGAAGAAATTGAAAAGAAGAAAAAGCGTCTGCAAGCGGATAAGCCAAACATAAGCACGGATAGAGTTAATACAACCACTGCTAAGCCAACAACTTCTACCACTGTCATTACAAGTGAAAACCCGGCTGTAAGTACTGATAGTAGTACTTTCTTTGGACCACATGCAAATCCATTACATGGTGAAGAGGATTATCCACATGATCTGATATGCACGCTTTGATTGAAATTGATACTCCTACTGATGATGAAGACATGGATGATTTCTTTAATGTTGATTTAACTAATTTGGAACATGTCATTCATGAAAGTCCTGTTACCTCCACAAGAATACACAAGATTCATCCCAAGGAACAAATACTTGGAAATTTGAATACTCAAGTTCAAACAAGAAGCAAGGTTAAGAACACAGAACCCTTTCCTGAACATGGGGTCTTTGCAAGATCTCTTCACAAAAGAAACAGTCATAATTGCTTGTTTTCTGTCTCAAAAGGAACCAAAGAGAGTTGAAGAAGCATTATCTGAAGAAGGTTGGGTAGAATCAATGCAAGAGGAGCTTCTTCAGTTCAAACTTCAAGAGGTTTGGACATTGGTAGAACTTCCAAATGGTAAGAGGGCCATTGGGACAAAATGGGTGTTTAGAAACAAAAGGGATGAAAGAGGTATTGTTGTGAGGAACAAGTCAAGGTTGGTTGCTCAAGGATACACACAAACTGAAGGCTTGGATTATGATGAAGTGTTTGCTCAGTTGCAAGAATTGAGGCTATTAGATTGTTTTTAGCTTATGCTTCATTCAAAAACTTTTGTGTATCGGATGGATGTTAAAAGTGCATTTTTGTATGGCACAATTGATGAGGAGGTTTATGTCTGTCAACCGCCTGGTTTTGAAGATCGATCATCGACAAAGGCTACAGGGTGAGGAAGGCTATGTATGGTTTGCATCAAGCTCCTAGGGCATGGTATGAGTACCTGTCCACTTATTTGATGGACAATGGGTTTAAAAGAGGACTGATTGATAAAACTTTGTTCATAAGGAAGCACAAAGCTGATATTTTACTAGTTCAGGTTTATGTAGATGACATCATCTTTGGCTCAACCAATAAAGAGCTATGCAAAGATTTTGAGAAGCTTATGCATGATAAGTTTCAGATGAGTTCTATGGGAGAAGTCACTTTCTTCTTGGGGCTCTGAGGTTCAACAAAGGGTGATGGTATCTTCATTAGTCAAGACAAGTATGTAGTAGATGTTTTGAAGAAGTTTGGGTTTCAGGATGTGAAAAGTGCTAGTACACCAATGGAGACTCGAAACCCTTGCTACGATGATGGAAGTACAAGAGTTGGTCAGAAGTTGTACAGGTCTATGATTGGATCTTTGATGTATCTCAACGCATCTAGGCGGATATAATGTTCTCGGTTGTGTGTGTGCAAGATTTCAAGTCACACCTAATTCATCACACATGAATCTTGTTAAGAGAATTTTTAGGTATCTTAAGGGTCACCCTAAATTGGGCCTTTGGTACTCAAAGGATTCTCCTTTTGACTTGGTGGCCTACACAGATAGTGACTATTCTGGTGCTAGTTTGGATAGGAAGTCTACAACTGGAGGATGTCAGTTTTTGGGTAGCAGACTTATTTCATGGCGTGTAAAAGCAAGACTATTGTGGCAAATTCTACAACTGAAGCTGAATATGTGGCTGCTGCTAGTTTTTGTGGTCAAGTTCTATGGATTAGAATCAATTGTTGGACTTTGGGTACAATTTTATGCATACTAAGATTTACATTGATAATAACAGTACAATATGCATCATTAAAAATTCTGTTTTACATTCTAGAACTAAACATATTGAGATAAGACATCATTTTATTAGAGATTGTAATGAGAAAAGGTTGATTCAAATGGTAAAATCCATACTGATTTCAATGTTGCTGATCTTCTCACCAAAGCTTTTGATGTGGGGAGGTTTCATATCTTGTTGTTAGTATTGGAATGATTAATCTCTAAATTCTCAAATTGTTTTGTACCGGTTTGTATATGTGCTGCTGTTATTATGTAATCTTAGTTTTGCTACTTTTGTTTCTAACCTCTGATAGTTTGTTTCTAACCACTGATAGTTTGGTTCAAACCACTGCTAGTTGTCTGTTTTCACTAACCATTTTGTAGTTACTAGAATGCTCATTATAGAAGTAAAAGAAGTAGTGATGCAAAGTGTTCATTCATTCATTATAGAAACAGACTTACGACTTACAGAGTACAATCAACATCAAATGCAACTACAAGAACAGAGCTTTACATGATCTACTAATCCTAATCTAGTTCATCTCATCTATTCCAACATCTAACAGGTTGTTGGATATGCATGATCGCTCACATCTTTCACACTAGATCTTTGGATATGCGTTTGTGAAGTCTTGCATAACCACCCATTCCTTCTTCTCAATGGCTGGAGATGCATGACTACTATGACGAGGATGCTAAGGATCAAAATGGAAAGGATGGATTGATGAAAGCGTTGATGATGACGATGACCACATTAGATGAAGCACGAAGGACATAGTCATATCACCAAAAAGCATCATTCCATTTTCCTTTTTCCCTTTCCCTTTATGATGTGTGAAGAAGCACCATAACTTGGTACTTGAAGACCAAGAACCACCTCTCTGTCTTTTGGAAGTGGTGGGTTTCTTGCTCGTGGTCTTGTTTGGGGTCGAGATTTTGAAGGTTGGGAGTATGAAGATCTCTTCTTTGAGGAATCATCAGAGTCCTCCGATGCATTACTTGGATTCACCACACTATCATCTTCTGATGATGGAAGAAATGGAGATTTTCTTGGTCTTGTTTCTTGTGGAGGGAGGTAGAACGCCATGGGTTACCTTCTTCACTTGATGATGAAGATGATGATGAGGATGAGGAGGATGTTAGATTGACTACTTATGGTTTATTCCAACTAGGGTTCCACATTGTGATTGCAGTTGATTGGAGACTTTGAAGTAATTAGGGTTTTGATATTGATTGGTGTGTGCGTTATGAAAGATTTGGGTTCCTTTTATAAGTGGGGTTTAGGGTTATGGAAGTAAATACGGGGCAGGTTTAATGTGGTTGAGGAGTTAATGATATTTTTGGGAGTTGGACTAATATTAGTTCTAGAAGTTGACCATATTGACTTACTTGTTCAACTCACGGATAGGTCTTTTGGTACCACTTTTAGCTCTTCCTAACCACTGACAACAATAAATTTATACTCTGTGTTGGTTTTGTGTTTTGTCTTACGGTATGAAGGTTTTGGGTGCATACGGAGCTGATTTACTTGCTATATCTCTTGGTCATTTGGAAGAAGTGATCCCATGTATCTACTGATGGTATGTTGTAACCACGGATAGTAGTTACGGAACCGCGGATAGCATGGAGTCTAGTTTTGGATAGTACATTGGCTGTTTGGTAACATTGGCGAATCTATATCACTCTCCCCAAATCACGGACGGATCATTTATTTGATTCTCAAACTACTTCAAATTGGCGCTCAACCTTAACCTAATCACTTTCTTTGCAAAATTCACCATCTCACATCATTATTTTCCTTAATCAAAATGGCTGAAAAGTATTCCACTTCACATAACCTAGTTGCCATTCTCACCAAGAATGCTCGTTCTGAAGGATTTCATCAAATGATTGATTTCTTAGTTCACAGTCCCATTCATTATGCTTTAACTGTTACACCCACTATTCTTAAAGCCTACATACATCAATTCTGGAAGAATGCTACACTTGTAATGGTTGATGGTGTGGAGATGTTTCGTTCTGAAGGGGATGAGCATGTTATTTCATTCTTGAGGATATCATTAGAAGTTTTGCAGTTTGATGATCTGATGGGGTTGACAATCTTTCGATGTTGAGATTGTTCTTTGGTTTAGAGATTAGGATATACACATAGAGGTGACAAGGTACAATTCTTTAAGAGTTTGTTTTCACCAAAATGGAAGTTTTTGATTCACACCTTGTTGATGTGTATGAGTAACAAGACCACAGGTTTTAATGACTTTCCTTCAAAAATTGCTCCTGCTATTATTTGTTTATCTGAGGGAAGGAAGTTTAATTGGTCTAGAATGATTTATGAGGGGTTAGTACAAAACATTAGGAAGAAGGGTAAATACTATTTGTATCCTCGGTTTGTTCAACTGATTGTAGCACATCAAATTGTTGATCCTATTGAACATTCTAGAGAGTATGAAGTACATCATATGCTTCCTAAGGTTTTTGCACATATGAGGAATCAGCCACAGAATGTACAAATTAGAGATGTTCCTTTATTTTCTCACATTTTGATGAAGGTCTTGACACTCAACTGCTTGTCACTGAAAGTACACCTCCAACCACTGATACTACACCTCAAATCACTAACATTTCACCTATTGTATGGACTAGGAGAAAGAAGGGCACTAAGCTTCCTCAGGCTAGTGCTAGTGGTGTTGCTCATAAGGCTGTCACAGGTGATGAAGGTGACATGATACATGCTTAGATGCTGATCAGGATAGTGGAAACATAAATAAGACCTAACCATTGGCAACTCCTAATGTGGCGAGTTTCTTGGAACTTAACACAGGTGGAGGAATCCCTAGCCACTTGGCTATACGAGGTGCATAGATGTTCAAGCTCGGTCGATGGTATGTTTTCTATATCCACAGATTCACCTCTCGGGCGATTAACACGGTTCGAAGTGATGAGGATAGGTTGGAACACGAACATGAATTGATGGATTACGAGTTTGTACATACTGACTTTTCCAATGAACCACCTCTCGGACCAGTTCACACAGGTCGAAATGGGGAGGATATTCTTGAACGCTTAAATGAATTGACGGCCAAATGTACCAAGTTGGAGGAGACGATCTCAAATCTCAAGGAATTGGCTGGGTTTCATGAAAAGGATATTCGGCGCTTGAAGCAGGGTTTTGGTTTTGGAGAAGATAAAAGGCACTGGGCTTCGCTTTGAGGAAGCTAAGGAAAAAGAAGCTGAACTCCTCTCCACTCACGAATATGGAGGATGTATCCAAGCACGGGGAGGAGTGAAAGCAAGAATTGAGGAGGATGTTAATGTATCTATGGAAGAAGATGTTGATAGTGGAGATCAAACATTTGTGGTATTTGATAAAGATGGGAATGAGGCAGTTCTTGAAAATGTGAAGAAGGTTGTAGAAGATGTAGTCTTGAACACAAACACGGATGGTATGCGAAACCACGGTTAGTACACTTCTAACCACGATCTTTGTATGCAGAACATAGCAACTACAAACACTACAACTATACCTTCAGCAATCATACCCACTTCTATTATAACCACTTCCCTTTTTGTAACAACTCTCTCTATATTACCATCTAAGCCTAAAGAAGTAGAGAAAGAAGCTGCAAGTACATTGATTAATCTGAGCAAAACATCATCTATTACTACACCCATTATTGCACTGCTTTATCTTCAAACTCTGCAACTAAACCTAAACCGGAGGAAAAACTTTAGTTATTGGTGAACCACTGAAGAAGAAGGTGATTCAATTTGATGTTGGAAAGGGTAAAGGTATTGCAGTACCAGAATTGAAGTTTAAATCTAGAGCAGAACAAGAAGCTTTCGATGACGAATTTGTAAAGAATATGGTTGCTGAAGAACAAGCAGCTTTGGATAAAAGAAAGAAAGAAGAGGAGGAAGCTAGTGAGAAATGGTAATAATGAAGTTTGTTTAATTCCGCTGCGTATAATGTTTATAATCATTGTTATTGTTAAACCATAGAGGCTCAAAACGATCTCAAGGAGTCTTAACAAAATCCACAATTGGTTTCAGAGCTTGGGGAGCTCGTTACCTAGGGATTCGCAAGGTTTCTTGGCGAAAAAGAATGAAGAAAATCGGATTTATGCAAAATTCGCAACTTTTCTGCAACACTGTTTTCCAGAAGGCATAACTTTTTATTCAACCGTTGGATCGGGCTCAAATTCGAACTGGAGCTTCTTGGTATATCTATCTTTAATCTCACCGAAGGGATTGTCAATCGGAGCTCTCAATCAAAAGTTATTCAGTGTCGAAGTCTGCTGCAGAAAATTCGTAAGGTTACAACAGCACTGTTTTAAAAATGCGATAACTTTTTCTTTAACCGTTGGATCGTAACAAAATTTTCGGTGGAGGTTTTCTATATATTCATCTAACTTTTCACCGGAGGGATTGTCGATCTGAGCTCTCAATCAAAAGTTATTCAGTGTCAAAGTTGGCTGCAGAAACAGGTTTAATAATTCGAATTTTTGGGTTTTCATGCATATTCAACTTTTTGAATTTGTGTTACTTGTTCTAATTCTTGATGGAGGTTGTTTATACATTGTGTGGTGTTTATGATTCATGGTTAGAAGCAGCTTTCCTAGTATTTTTACAAAACCACTTCTAGTGTTTTCGAAACCACTTCGAAACCACGATAGTGTTTTCGAAACCACTGAAACCACGGTGTTTTCGAAACCACTTCTGAAACCACGATAGTGTTTTCTGAAACCACTTCGAAACCACGGATAGTGTTTTCGAAACCACTTCGCAACCACTTCTAGTGTTTTCACCGAAACCACTCTAGTGTTTTCTCGAAACCACTGCTAGTGTTATCTCAATTCCACTTCTGGTGTTTCTTGCGTTATTTGTTTACTGTGATGAGGTTTTGGAATTGAGGGGAAGTTGTACATATTTTTGGTACTGCAATTTTTGGTGACACACACATGGGATTTTGGTTCGCACACACAAGAAGATTGGTATTTGTTCTTAAAGGATTTAAAAAGCTCGTTTTGGAAATTTATTGGATTAGTTGATTACGAAGATAATTGATCATAACCTATTTGATATTGTAGTTGAGTTACCTAGATTCGTGATCTTATCATATCTTAAAGTGGGTGTTACACTTTGGAGATAACTTGTTCGTGCTTAAAGGATGTTGACGAAGACTTGCAAAATCTAGTTTTCATAGGTCAAGGGGTGGATGGATGAAGACCTAGTTAACTATCACTTAAAGGAGTTACATTGTAGTGCTCAGTGTCTCATTGAAGATGAGGATTTTGTCAAGAGATTGCGGTCTACTTATATGGTGTTAGTATAAGTTTGGAGTCACGTGGATAAACAAGACATAAGACACAAGATTGGGTTATTCTACTTCTTTATCAAATTCGTTATACTTGGTTTTCTTCACAAGTGATCATTACATAGAGCTTACTGAAGAATCATTTTCATGCATCACTCAAGAGGAAGTTTCTACTGCTTATATTCTCTATTTGTTGATAACAAAAAGGGGAAGAAATATTGGAGTAGCATGGCATGGATTAAGGGGAAGACAAGGAAGACAAGATTTGTTTCATTCAAAGAGATGTTTACATCTCAACTTCTGCTACTTCGTCTAGGGAAGTTCGTACACGACTTTGTTTGTTTTGTCATCATCAAATAGGGGAAGATTGTTGGGTTTTAGGTTCCTTGGATTTGATGAGACAAAATAAATAAAAGAATGAAACATCAAGGGCTTAAAGAGAAAGAGATGAAACCTACAAAAAGATGGAAGGACTTGCTTGCAAAAGAAGATTTATTATTTAGTCATTCGTAGTATTTTGTAAACCCTAATGCTCTACTATATAAAGAGACATGGGGTGTAGGTTTTAAGATATAAGTCTTCCAATGTAGACGTCTAGTAAAGGTGTGTGCGTTCTAGGCGTATAGTTCATTGTAAACGCCTAGGTTAGTGTTAGTTATTTACCTCCAAGATCAAAGGTGTCTTAGATCCCATTCTGAGATAGGTAACACGTATTATTTTGATCAAATAATATTTGGAGGAGATTGGGTGAAAGTAAAACCTTGTGTCAATAACATAGTTGTTTATATATTCCGCTGTGCATGATTCTTTATCTATGTTATTGTTTAACCCTAAGGCTCAAAACGATCTCAAGGAGTTTAACAAACTCCACAATTTGTCGATGTCAGATATGAGGTAAGTTCCTGGACTACTTAGTCTTAAATCATTCCTAATTTGAGTCAACGCTGATTAATGCAAGCATGATCAGATATGTCCACGTGGGTCGTGATGCATTTATCATTATGTTGGCCACCATAATTATAATTGCCTCCTTTCACACGTGTACATATTACCAGACACACATATCTCAGTGATCGACATTCCTTAAATGGATGGACATTCTACTGCTTGATCCTAAATGGTGGAGGAGTGGTGTAGTGTGGGTATCTAGTAAGTGTCACACTCAGTACATAGAAATTTCCCTTAGGTGCTAAAATTACAAAAAAATTAGTCTCTAACAGTTCTCAGAAGTATCTACAGGAGAACTCCCATCCTTGGGCAAATCATCAAATATCTACAGCTAAATAATAAACATTATTTAACTTAACGTCGTGTCTCATCAAACAAGAACTGTCATAAGATCAAGTTAAATAACCAGTTATTACCAAGCTTCACACTTTTGAAGACTTGAATAAATTCTGGGATTTCTCCATTAGTACAAAAACATATCATCCAATAGTGTAGATCTAACAAACAACTAACAAGAAGCATATGCGCACGAAGTGTGTGTAAGGGAAATAAAGAGGATAGTCTTAATGTATAAAGTAGTTATAGTCTAGGTACTAAATGCAACTTAGTTCTCTATTACCAAGTCTCTGATACCAATCTGTAACAACCCCAAAGTACCGCAGCGGAAGATTGTGTCAATGGGGTGCTACTTCATAATACAAAGTACAAGGTATAGAAAACGACCTCTAAATGAGACGTTTTGAAAAGTTACCATTCGATTAATAAGAACAGAGTTACAACATAAGTTCTGAAGTACAATACATAAGTGTTTTTAAAACATATCGAATGGTAATAGTAAAAGCACAAGTCTTCAAAATATGCCAAGCGACTCTATGCTCCATGCAACAGCTATCATCTTATAGACCTGAGATAAACATGCTAAAAAGTGTCAACACAATGGTTGGTGAGTTCATAGAGTTTGTTTTAAACAAGTTGAAAAGCCTTGAAAGAATGTTTATATAGCAAAGGCATTGTAAATCCACTCAGTTCCAAGTTCCGTCCATACAAAACTTGCAACCTGTGTGTTCACAACCCACTGCCACACAATACACCGGATTATATTCACCCAAGGTCATGAATCGGGTACACATGGGCGGGGGCATCTTCCTAAATAGTACTATATTAGTCCCAAGGTCATGAATCGGGTACACAAGGACGGGGGCTACCCGACTTCTAGTACTATCAATATCTCTCCGACAGCATAGAGTATTGTGTATGTATGTAAATGCAATCCATGTATTTAAATTAAGCGAGTAAAGTATTTCCAAGCATGTATAACGCAATCAAGTATAACGTAATCAAGTATAATGCAATCAAGTATAATGCGATCAAGTATAATGAATCACATATAATGCAATCAAGTATAATGTTTTGAGTATTTGTAAAAGTAAAAGAAATAGTTGAGCATGTATCTCCCCCAAAGAGTTTGTAAAACAAATATTTAAAGAGTAGGGGCTATGACTCACCTTAAAAATGATATCACAACGTATAACGGAAATTATGGATAAGCCTGGAAGTCTCTACGTGTAACCTAGAATATGATGTCAACTCTTAGGTTCGGAATAATGCCTAAGAAAACATGAACGAGCTTATATATGCCATTATATTGATCATGACGTAGTATTTTTATGTTTGTTTATAGAAATTGTTTTAGTTTGTATATCTCGTACTACCGTTCGGGCCATCATAATTCAAAGGTCATGCAGTAAACGTTCGAGGAGCTAGGACACTTTAAATCGTAAATCCAGCAACTCGTCGATCCGTTTACCCAAATGAACCCCTCACATGAAGTTCCCTAGTGTTGCAGTGCTCAATACGTAAAACATGTATTTTGATTACTTGATTATATTATATATTAAGAGTTTATAAATACAATAAATAAACTAACAAAGTTTATAAGTATTTAAATAAGTTTGAGTTTTATAAATACTTACCTTAATATATAATACTTGAGTATTATGGAAAAAAGAAATATAAGCGGAGCTTCGACGTAGAATTTGCAATCTTCGAAAACCCAAGGCTATTAGAAGATTATAACAACGCCTTCTTGAGAACCCGAAGAAGAAAAAAAGATTATAACGACGTCTTTTTGGAGACTTGAAGTTATTTGAAGATTATAACGGCTCTTTCTTGAAAACTTCCAAGAACGAAGATCAAACGCTAGTTTTTCTTCAAGAACACATGAATGTTCTTACAAGATCTATAAGAAATGCCTTAGGTTTAGGACTTTAGATGTTAAGAAGGTGTGGTGCAAGAAATTATGAAGGTTTTAGCTTGGTATTTATAGGGAAATTTTATGAGTTAACTATATATTGGGTTAAAAACTAACCATGGTTAAGTTTACACATGTAATGATCTAAGGAATGATCAAATATCATCCCTACATGTGTATATACACGTTCATATGATGAGGTGGTGGATAAGATTGGAATTTCTTGATATTATCTTGATTTTACGGAGTGTAGTTCAGTTCCGAAAATCGCTAACGGTAAGTATTTAATTCATGAAACGTAAAACCGGGTGTCGTAAAAATATGAAACTTATAGGAATAATTAAAATCGTCATTATACTTCATCTAAAAATATAAAAATGGGTGATAAGTCTCATTGGGTGCAAAAACGCGTAATTCGCAATTTATCAGAAAAGAACGAGATTTCAGGGAAATGATCGTGGATTTATTTGGAGTAGACTAAAATTAGTCTAAAAGTAATATGAGATGTCAAAATGTGGTTTTCGTCGTACGTGGGATAACTTAACAGTTATACGTGAAGTTTAAAAGTTATGCGATTTAAGCAAAAATGTAGAACATACAAGGTTAATTCTTTTATGGTTAAAGGAGGAGGGAAATAAGTTTGACTTTTCCAAAAATTTAAAAGTGTCAAAAACATATTAGAAACACAGTGCAGGAATCGTTAAGCCTAGATGTAAGTAGAATTGTTTAAAACGTAAGTTTAGTTTCGTTCAGCGCAGGGTTTATTTGGTAACATAAAAATAAATCTTAAAAATTCTCAAATTAATCATGAGTGATCTAAAAATTAATCTGATGCGAGGAAAATTGTCAGGGTTGATTTTCGTTATGCGCGTGATGTTTAAATGGTGTGCCGTCCAAAACGACACTTTAAAACGATGTTTTCTTAATAACTTTTGCGAAAATGATCTAACGTTTGTCGAACTCTCAGGTCATTACTAAAATAATTTATCTTATGAAAATGTGAAATAAAAAATTTACGGGATGAATAGTGAAATTGAATAGTAAAAGTGAATAGCAAATTCTCGAAAATGCGAATTGTTACAAAACTTAAGTCCCTAAATCATGAATCATTAATCACGAGTGAAGTGAGCGCGAATATTGTGGATAGATCTATCGGGACTGACGAATCCCGTTTGTTTGACCAGGTCCGGTAAACAAACGCACTATATTTGAGTACATTAGGTAAAACGGAAAATTTTACCTACTTGGGGCACGTATCACCAATTAATTCTGGAGCAAGTTAATGCCTTGATTGCATGATGCTTAGTGAATAATAACTGTTTTGTTTTCAAAACATTGGTGTGAGTCTAATTAACTCACACTACCAACATAATGTGTTCAACCATTTAACAAACTCTATGAATTTCACTCAACCTTTGTGTTGACAGTTTTAAGCATGTATTTCAGGTCCATATTGTACGAGGCTGGCACGGAGGAGCACGAATACTCAAGAAGGCTAAAAATTTATTATCATTCGAAAACCAATTTAATGTATTTTGTAAACTTGGAACCATTTGGGACCTCATTTTTGTAAACTCTGATATTTATATAAATCAAATGATAAATCCTTTAAAACGACTCCATTAGAGTTTGTTTTCTATTGTTATGACTGTTGTGCCATGAAGTAACACCCAGTTTGAATTCCGCTGCGTATCACGAAACTGAGGGTGTTACATTGACCCCATTTTCTTTACCCAAGCAGTAAAACCTAATTCGTTGAGCCCATCAGTCATAATCGGTTCTCTCTAGCATAGGTGGACGAGTATCGGATCCAGCAGCTTGAACGTCTTCAGCAACAGAAGAGATGATAGTAGCTACGTTGGTAGACATAATTACTGATTCTACGGGATTTCAAAACTCTTGGATTAAACCGGGAAATAGATTCTTTCACGGGATTTTACTAAATCAAGAGAAAACCGTAAAATGTAATCATGAAGAAAACACTAAATCTCAAGAAACAAATTGCTCAAAGTGACAAGTCGCTTCAGCCAACAAATCGCTCAAAACAGACAAGTTGCTTCAATTAACAAATTGCTTATACTGACAAGTAACTTGATAAGACAAATCGCTTAAACAATCAACTCGCTTCAATAGGCAAGTCGCTTATCCATACAAGTCGCTTAAACCAACAAAACTCTTGAACGAAAAGTCGCTTAACCAAGACAAGTCGCTTAAACTACAAGTCGCTTAAATAAACAAGTCGCTTGAAGTGACAAATCGCTTCTCCGCATAAATCGCACTAGGACAACCACTAGCCTGACAAATCGCTTAAACAAGCGATTCTTAGCAGACACAAATCGCATCCAATAGTGGACAAATCGCTTGTCAGAACACCTTTACGAGGCACAAGTCGCAACCTTTAAAACAAACAAAACGCCACTTTTAAATCCAAAAACAATCCAACCACAGTGATTCAAGCCTTCCAAATCAAAACCTAAGCACTTATGATGATTCTAAACACAAAAGTACAATCATAATCCAAACTTTAACACTAGAAATGGTCCAAATAATGCAAATACCACTAAACTTTTTCAAACCCAAAAACCATATAAAACCACTAGAAATCCAAGAACATGTAAGAGAGATGATCAAACCATGGATCTTGATACCACTTGTAACATATTGGATTTCACAAACACAGTAAACCATAACTTATATGGGGTGTATGTATTAGGGTTTAGAGAGAGAAAGTTAAAAGGTTTAGGAAGCTTAGTGAGAGAAAGAAAAATCTTATTATGAGCTCCAACCCTCTACCTTGGGAGGTAGAGGGTATTTATAGTATCTTACACAAAACACCTCCTACGGGCTGTGGATCAGGCATACAGTGGGTAAAGACCCGTCCGTCCTCCACGGTGCTACTAAACTAAATACTAACTAACATTAAATAACTACGACTACGAGCTTTCTAACGATTACATATACTTGAGGTGACCGACACTTTAACAAATGGATTTTCTAAATCCTAACAACTTGCCTTGACTAGTCCTTAATTACACCCTTTCCTTCGCAGTTGTGAAGATGTTTTTGCTGTCAATGCTAAACAGTCTAGCGGACGTACAAATTGGGAACCTGTATCTGCTGCCAGTACAAATAATTCTGCTGCTTGTTCAACAAAACCAAAGATTTTGTCCGAAGTAACTGATGCTTCTATATCTTTTTCTGACGTTGCAACAGGAACCCAAAAAGCGACAGTTGAACATGACGATATTAATGCAGATGTGACTGCTGTGATTCATAAACATTTCACTTCAAGTGGAAATGAGGAGTCTCCTCCTGGTGAAACTAGTGAACCTCAATCTGTTACTAATGGTACTCATGTGACTAGAAGCAGTGAATTGCCATCAGTAATGATGCTGCGAAAGATCTTGTTGGGCCTATGACGATGTTCGACAAATGAAAACACAACGGTGAAAGAGATCTGCGGATGCGGTGGAAATGCTCATCTGAAACATTTGCTAGTGTCGCCGCAACCACCGGCTGCAACAAATGCTGCAACCACTTCCAGTACAACTCAAACAAACGCTGTCAATGAACAAGGTCATGATGAACCCACAAAAATTTTGAACAAAGGTAATGCGGCTCGTACATATGTTTTTGCTAGTGCTACAGTTTAAACTGAATTACTTAGTGTGGAAACTATGCAAGCTGAAGATGTAACTAATGCTACTGACGTGCATACAAGTGTTGAAGTAGCAGTAATGAAAGACAGAGGTGATGAAAGCAAAAAGCTTGGGACCGCAGCACTAGGGCTAGCATGTTTGAAGAGCGCAATGCCAAATGAGAGAGGAACTACAATGATAGGAGCAAGTGCTATGCAAGCTATTATTTCTACTGATTCAAATGTCGTTGCTTTTATTATAGGAAAGCGTTTGTTGGTTGAAGGACCCAACGAAAACGCTTTATCTAAAGAAGACAAAACGAAGTCTGATAACGACATAGCTGGTAAATTGCAGGATTACTTTTTAACAGAAAAAAATAAAGATGACAAAGTCTTTCAAACCGATCGAATTAGCTGCTAAGATGGCTGCTGAAAATGTAACTGAAAAAGCAACAGCTAAAAAAACCCCGCTAGGTTCTCCCAATGCAAAAGACAGAGCAAGGGTTAAAAGGAAAAGAAAGGCGGATGTTGTAGCTAGACAGCAAGCTACGTTGAAAAATTGGCATTACGTTAGGTCAATAGCTGAAGCCGATGAGATACTAGCATTTAGGATGCAGAAAAAAGAAATTGAAAGCCTAACATGTGAACAGGCAAAAGAAGCTCTTCATCAAATAGTGGAAGAAAGGCAAAAATTCTTCTAGTAAAAAAAGAGCACAAGAAAGGATGCGAAAGCCACCAACGAAGAAAGAATAGAAAATCTTCATGTGTGAGTACTTGAAGAACATGGGAGGGCATAAACTTAATGTCTTGCGAAGGCTAACTTATGATAAAGTGAAAGAAATGTTTGAAAAGTGTAGAATGAGGACTGATAAGTTCACTCCTATGAACAAAGGTACAAGTGAGAGAGATGAAGGAAGTTCCAAAAGAGCTGTTGATGATTTAGATCAGGATTAGTCAAAGAGGCAGAGGATTGATCGAAACCAAAGGACCAAAAGGTTAAACAGTTTTGATTATGCTTGTTACAACGGGACAAAGGCTGGGTTCAGTTCATCCGCCAATAACATATCCTACACTTAAAGTTAACTTGACAAATGGTGGCACTATAATTAACATCACGAGGTCTGACGGGGTCGAAACTACATTTAACAGCTTGGGTCAGTTGCTACATATTATAGAAAGAAAAGATTTGGAAACTGTTTGGATGTGGGTTAATATTGGCTATGAGACAGGGTGGGCCGCAGGTTACCTAGGAGTTGATAAGTGGTATGGGATGAAGTGCATGTTTGAGCCCGATATAGAGGATGTTGAATGGAATGAAACACATGTCACGAGTTGGAGATTGTACGAAAAGTGTAGAGTTCATGTGGTTACTACGCCGACAAGTTATCTGTACATGCTGGATGATGCACATTAGCCTCTAACACCAACTCTAGCTTGTAACATGTTGTTTCAGAAGCTGACGACAAATAGAATAAGTGAAGTGGCATATCGGTTTGTTGAAAAGATAGAAAGAATAGCGCGTATGTAAAATTTAATAATGTAGTCGTTTTTTAATGGAAAGTTACATATTTTGGACGCAAAAATCAGCTTTATGTGTGTGGTTTGAATAATTGATATTCAAAGAGTTCCTAAGGTACAAAAAATGGTATTTGCGAATTAAAAGGTCGAGTAGTTAAATTCAAAGTGTTTATAAATGTGGATAAGCGTCATCCAAATACCAAAAAGGAGAGAAAATATGCTAGTACAGCTGCTAGTAGTATAGTCTATGTACTTGTTAATTTTACTACTGCCACTGATAGAAGACCTCAACAAAATGATGTGTACAGTTAAATTAATTTGAGTTGATTATTTTGAGCTATATTCGACATTTGTAAACCTAAAAAAAACTGCACTGCTTTTATGCTCGATTACTTACATTAAAAATCTCAAAGTATAAAACGAATTGGTTGTATACTTACAACTAGTAGTTAGTTTTACAACCGGTATTTATTTTTACTACTCCAAGTAAAACTGAGTTGGTTGTATAGTTACAACTGCTAGTAGTAAACTAACAACTGCTAGCTATTTTAACTACTGCTAGTGATAGAAGAAATCAACGAAATGATGCCACAGTCGTATTAAACTGACAACTGCTAGTTAAATTTTACTAGTGTGCAGTGTTAAATATGTTTTTGTCAAGTGTAGATTGTAGAATACGAATTGTACGACTAAAAGGACTCCTTCGTTTATAAAAGCGGTTGCTAGGGGAAAACAAGTTGTCCTACAGACAACAGTTAGTTTCCTAATTGATTTTTGGAAACAACTGCTGGTTGCCAAGATTACATAAACAGAGGAAATAGTAAATACGTTGACATACAACGTTTCTTACACACAACCTACAACATATTACGTGAACTACATAATTATAAGTTTAATGGTTACATAATTATAGAACCACTTGATTTATAACTTTCAGCGAGTACGAAAAAGATAACCACTCCATGCTTCCTTCCTATACAGACAGCGTACTAAAACCACAAAGCCTCATTCCCATTAAGCATGATCAATAACATCAGGCCGACATACCTGTTGAAAATGCCCTTCATATATCATTAACCAAGTAAAGTAATAATCTTTTAAAGGAAGATGAATAGAATGTTAAGTTACAAAAAAAAAAAAAAAAAACATATTATACACAGCACGCTCTGTGAGATTTAACAAAAGAAGATATTCTTTGTATGGGGTGATGTAGAAAGTTCCAGCATCTTCTAACATTCCCATGGTGACAAATAATTCAAGTTCTTGGTTGTACACAAATACAAAGTGATGCAAATGATTTCCGCTGTAGGCTTCTACTATTGGAGCATGATGCTTTGTAAACCCAAGAAAATGAACCGAAACTAGGCTAGGGATGGCGAATAGGCTTCTAAATGATCTTATGGAAAAACCATTCACGTCCAACAACCATCCACAAAACAATGGCATACCTTCACCAATGATCATCCCAGAAATGACCAGAGAGGTTCCAAGATCCGTAACATAGAATGGAACTGGGAGTTCATTTTATAAAATATGTGGTATGTCTATAACTTTGAATTCGCTGGTTACCAAATCAAAAGAAATCACCATATAAATCTTGTATATAACACCGTTCTCATTAGTTAACTTTTCACTCCCAGTCCAATAGATATAACAACCTACAACTGCCTGAGTTTTACGTTTCAATTTGATTGTTTCACGAGGGGAGGTGGAAATTTTCAAGGCGTGTCGACCGTAAAGAGTTCAAAGAAAAGACAAACACATACCAGAAATCACTTTGGAAAACAGGATAGGAGACCTTCAAGATCGTCGGGTCAAGAGTGTCCGGACGAACTCCAAAACCAAAACAAATCTTTTGAGATTCAATTTGATGCGTGTAAAACGGGACAAATACTGCAAGTGATTTTTTGATTGCCGGGTTCCAAATAACAGACATTAGATTAGAACCATAGACAAAACACGAAAGACCACTAGAATTGCCAACTGAATTCAAAGATGAAAGCCTTAAATCTGTACGAAGTAGAGTAGTGATTAGCTTTTCATCTAAACCTAACATAAAACCTTGGTGACCCTGATCGAATGTTAGCATAAAAAAACACGCATCATTACGACGAACACCGTAATTAAAGATGAAGCTTCCACAATCTATACTACCCTTTCATAACTTGCAAACAACGTAGTCGGAGTATAGACTTAGGAGGTAACCTACGGATGATATCTAGTTGAACATCCAGTGGGATGTTGTCAGAAATTTTGTTAAACAAAAGCAGAAAGTTTGAGATAAAAGATGTGAAGTGAATAGACCAAAAGAAGAAAGAAAGATTTTGTTAAACAAAATTAGAAAGATTTGTATTGAAGAAAGAGATTAGGAACAGAGGCATTAAAGGACATGTACCGTGATGTACTTTAGGGCAACCAAATATTTAATTCTGGTGTATACCAAATATTAATAAAGTATACATAACCAATATAGAATTGGTTTGCAAACCATACGCCTTTTAGTGTATGTGCACTAGTATTAAAAACAGAAATGCAGTTGAGCTAAAAAAATATAAAAAATTAATAATCCAGTAATATATAACACAAGTAAAAATACCTATAGTAAAAGTTGAAAGAATAATAATGAACAAGTCAACATTTAACAATAATTATGGGTCAAACGGACATTAAGGATGGTACATTGACAAACCGCTGACAATTTTTGTATTCAACCTTGTGCTTCCAGAAGTATTCAAGCATCCGTTCACGGTAAGCTAACGCTGTTTGAAGAGGGTCGTCTACTTCCAGAGGCTGGTTACGGAGCAATATGTACAAAATAATGCACACCCATACTCCGCAATCGCCATACAAGTCTGATTGTTGTGGGAATTTTGGAAACTTGTATGTGATTTTATAATCCTCGGGTGATATGCCCTTACTATGCAGTACCCCAGCCTTTGTTAGGTAAAATTGAAGCTGTGTTTGTAACTTTCTTTTCAAACCTCGCCACCACCGTGAACCTCTTCCGCCTGACCCAAGAGAGTCATAAACGTAAACAACTCCGGTCTTGATATGGAGCACACCGAGTACCCGGTGTTTTTCGGTTTCATTCACGGGAAAATACACCTGATATATAAAGCAATTGAATAATATTATAAGCCGTTTATAACGGTGGTGCTATACGATGCGGTAAGAGGTATGCCAAACGACCTTTTCAACATCTCGCCAAGCCACGAGGTATGTTGTGCCATCGAATTAGTGGTAGGCATTTTTCCATCTAGGATTTGATCAAAAATTACACCCTGCCAAAGCCCAATATGCATCGGCTGGTCTAAACAACCACATCAAATCAAGCCATACATCCAAGTGTTGCGGACATATAAAGCAAATCAAAACTATTAACATTCGGTTCCAATGTAACAAAACGAAATAATAAACATGTGTAGGAGACAAGATAAAAATTAGGTTTACTCACTAAGTCAAGAAGCCACCCGCCTGCAATCTTCAACACATGCCAAGGCTACCCAAAAACCCCTATAAACAACAACGGCACCGGAGCCCCAAGGAAACATATAAAGTAATGGTTTTTAAGCTTGAAATAGTTGCGAAGGTAATCAGCACGATAACCTTCTCCTTGTTGCATTTCGAGTGTCGTAAAAGTTCCTAAAAAATATTTATATATTGAATAACATTAACCATATGATAATGATGTTAATGGATTAATAAACAGAAGATACCTCTACAAACGGTTCAATTCTGGGCGAATACAAGTGACTAACTCGACGCGTTTTGGGGTTTCTGGAAGTTTTCTGAAAACATACTTGAAAAATAAGCAGACTGTTAGGTTCCCATTTATGTAACACAAATATCAATAGAAGAAATAAGAGAAAGAAAGATCGGATGAACACTTGACTAAAACACACACGAATATATGAAAGGTTTATGCTTAAGTGAAATAGAAAAGTGAACAACCAACCTTCAAATGAAGGTTTACATGAGGTATTTATAGGAAGGAACTAGGGCAACATGAAAGTTCCCTTCCTTTCCTTATTAGGCTTGGGCCAAGGCTTATGGGCCTTCTACATAAGCCTTCCCTTAATAACAAACATAAAGGCCTAATTAAGCTAACTATTACATATTAATTACTAACACTTGTAATCTAGTTTAGGAGTGATTCCAACAATCTCCCCCTAAGTGTTGGTGATTAATGATATGAGTGATAATGTTGTAGGTGCTGATGTAATAGTAGCTTTGACGTCTTCTGACATTCTTCTTTCTTGTGAGAAGAAGTGTCTTGATTCGAACAATCTCCCCAGTGTAGGGATCTTGTTTACTTTGAAGTATTTCAGCTTTGACGTCTTCATTATCTTTGTACTTTGATCTTTGTTCTTTGTGATGGTAGTGATAGTATGTTGTGGTTATCTGCATCAGGCTCGCTTCGTTGCTCCAGTGTCTCCACGTCTTTCTCCAACATGCTCACATGCTCTTTAACGTTGGATTTTAGTACTGATGTAGTTCTCTTAGTCTTTAAACTTTTTAGATTCTTTGACTTTGACGAAGAATCATTCTGACTTTGTGTTGCCTTTTGAGAGAACTTCAATTAGTGTTGTTGTTGGTATGAGCATGTGGAGAATCTGCATGATCTTTTCTACCCGCAAGCATCCATAAGAAGAAAACATAAAAAACATGGGTTAAAAATAATCCAGCGCTTACAAGTATGAACTTCGAGAGTGTTAACAGCATAGTGTGAAAACACAACTCTAATTCTCACAAAGGTCGTTCTCTGGAGTCCCACAAGTGAGATAACGCGATGTACCGAAGTACACCTACAGTTCGGATGAGTCGTTGAGGTACACCAAGCATCACCCATGATGTAGACCGTTTGAGACACACTAAGCATAACCCACAAGGAGTTACCAGTGACCTGTCGGCGTTTAATGTTGACCCTGGCAGGAGTTTCCATTCAATCACTGAGGATCACATATGTGAACCTCTCATAAATGCTCTCGAAAAATTGCTAAGATCTGTGTAGGACTCGATAACGTATCACTTGCGTCCTTATTGATGAACGACAAGTGATGAAATGTCAAGCGTACCTAAGAGATCTTTTGATGAATCTCGTGGCTCTAGACTCAATAGTGCACTTTGGTTTTCTTGAGCGGAGACTAGGGAGAGGGTCTCCTTCTTCAATACCAGCAATCTTTAAGTGAAAGCCGATAGTTTACGTAAGGTTCCCTATGAGAATGAAACAAGTTTCTATTGAGAGAAACTTGAGTGGCTAAGAAGGTTTAGTGCATGCGTCACTGGGTCCATGACGACTTTAATCTTCAATACCGGTGTCATCAAGTGACAACCAGTAGCGTATGAATTGAACCCGTTATGCGCCTAAGTTGAATAATCTGGAGGGCTATTTCTTTTCACCCTTTTCTTTACATTTCTTTTTAATTCTTCAACTCCTTCTTTCTTCGATTCTCATTTTCTCCCTTTTATAATCATTCCTAAGGACTTCTAATTCTAACTATTGGTGGTGTCCTTGGGTAGATCCCTCCGGCTCTGGCGGATCATAGGACGGTTATTCCTAACCTTAGTCACCTTATAACTCCATGACTAACCTATGTTGCCATAAAACCATTTTCATAAAAAATCTCTCAAACTGGTTATGAATAAAAGCATTTAATACCACTGTTGAGAGTTTACGATTTTGTAGAAATACTCCCCCTCCACATGTGCTTAAGTATTTTGACCAAAATCTACACGGTGAGAGAAGAGCACGCACTTTTGAATTGATCAACTCAAGATAGACAATCCCCCATGAGACACGGTTACGTTGCATAGTTAAAGAGTTACATTGTCAGCTTTTAGGTGACAAATAGCTCTAATAACTACCTTGAAGGTGTGGACAAACCTCGAAAGGTTGTCAAACCCGTCAAAGTTCATGTCTACCAAGAGTTTCTCGAATGGTACATTCTACTTAGACAAGTCCTTTGCGAGATACGTTTGCATCACTAGCGAGCTAGCCTGAAATTATTACCCGTCCCGGACAAGTCTTTTCGATTTACGAACATTTAAGATCTCGTCAATTCATTGGTTGAGTCTTTTTAGCACGACGATTCATTTGCAATTCACAACATATTTCTTATCACATAATTTTTCTCCCCCTCAAAAATGGCATATAAATGTTATTTTTGATGAAATTTGATATCAAGTATGACCATTTCGAGTTTTGTGGGAAGATTATCATGAAGAACAATTTGTGAACAAAGTTTTTAATCAAATACTCCCCCTCAACAAGTGATATTAACTTTTGAGGTTTTGGAAATCATAAGGGGAAGTGCTTGTTCTTTTGAGCAAAACTTTGAAGATGAAAGTTTTGATAGTTTTACTCAAAAGTAAGAAGCTTTCGCTCCTTTTGTAAGGATTATGGCACTGAAGCATACCACAGGGTCCTTTCACTACAAGTACGGGTTGTACACTATTATTTGTGCACAAGCCATAGTCAGGTTAAAATCACACATCCAAAATATGATAAGAGAAACAGATCAAGGGGTACCAGGAGAATCAGGTATTCCGCCAATAACACCCAGAATGCGTTCTGGACATTGATAGCCTGTGAGAGATATTCTTGGACGACCACCAACGAAACTCTTCAATGTTCTGAACTGATCCCTCATAAACAACCTTTCATCAATCCGCGTGATAATCTTCCTAACATCCCTTCTTTCCCTCGAATTCCATCTCTTCGATGACCTGATGCCGTCATGAATCTCTTTCAAGTTGTATGCTAACCTGTTTCTAACTTTCTTCAATGTGTGATCCCCAAACTTATGAAGCTCTTTGCACGCCATGAAGCAGTTGTGGTGTAGTTCACTTATGTAGACTACTCCAAACGGTTTCTTGATAATAGTGTACTGAGCAAGTCGGTTTATTTCGGGAAGGTGTAGCTGAGGTTTGGTGAGATTAACGCGTTTCTGATAGGATTCCACGGCAAGTTGTATATCTTCTACACGTTCTTGGATCACGATGCTTCTGAATGTAGATGAGTAATGACTTGATGTATTCTCGTTGGATAGTTGTAGAGAAATGTCGCATTCATCCTTGCACCTTAGCGAGATACATATCTTCAATGTCATTTAGCGACAATCTCGGAAAATCCGCTTCGCAGAAGTCATAGTCCTGTTTGTCTTGTCGTTTGACCACAATGTTCTTGAGGAATGTGTAGTCCCACTTCGATGAAAGGGTAACATGCTTAATTGCAATGATCCGTTTTTCACTATACACTTCCTTGTTAGACTAAAGAACTTGCTTTTGTAGAAGATTCTTCGGCGTTCAGGCCAATGATGAATCCCATACATCGCATCAAGGTCATACTTTTCCACTTTGGTAGAAAACATATGTGAGGCTTCTTCCTCGATGGCTGGATTGTTAGAGTAGATTGCTGCTGGGAAAGGAAATGTGAGTGACGTAGCGTACTTCTTTGTAACATCGCTATCGTGTAGAAGAAACTCGAGGTCATTGTTGAAGAAGTAACGGTATGGAATTTGAGGTTGATTCGGTCGGCCAATTGTTGGTAGAGGTTTGGTCCAATCAGTGTAGTAGGCAGCCTTGTCTTGTCTTGTGATGTCGATGTTAGCTTCGGGATTGAGCCAATCGATATTATTTGACATTGCTCGTGCAATGTTGTCGAGGTGGTATTCGACTTCAATTACACTTTATGAGCTGTCTTTAAGCAGTTGGAAGGCATCATTCTTTATTCGCCTTAGCTCAGCCTTAGTCATCTTCTTCACTTTAAACTGTTCTTGAATCAGCTTGACATGCTCCATAGTACGGCCATCTACCATTTCTTGATCTTCTGGTAATGAGGGAGTAGCATCAACAAGTTTAGAAAACTAGTCGTATTCTTCGGTTGTATCGTCACCTAGCCATGAGACGACATTGGTCTTTATCTTCTACTTCTTTGGCTTTGATGAGGACTCTGGTTTCTTTGTTGTGGCGGGAGAGGTGGGTTGTTTTTGGGGCTCTGGGATCTCTTCATCGTCACCACTAGCGTATTCGAAATGATCACCGGTTTTCTCTGTTGATGGTGGTAACTCAGAGTCCTGAGGTTTCTCTGTAGGAGTTGAACGTGGAGGAGATCTTCTTTCGGTTGAAGTCCTTTGGGGTGGTGGTGGCATAGAGGAGGATTCACCAGAATTATTTTTGCGTTTAGTTTCTTTGTCTTTATCCGCATCATCATCGTCTCTAGGACGCTTAGCCGTTTCAGCTGCCGCTTTGCATGATGTTTTAAGTTGGTAATCCAAAGAATCGTCCAAGCGGTTTACCTTCGTCGAGAGGTAAACGTTGCGGCATCATTTTGACAATTGAAGTACAAGCTTGGAAACCAATTCTGCATCGAAGAAAAGAGCTCAGTTGGGTTGATTGTAACTGTTAAAGGCGTTGATCTTATTGTTTGCTTGGCCAACTGCATGAGATTCGGATAAAGTTGTCTAGAGAACATCTCCCTTTTCACACCAGGAACAGTGCCGAGAAGGAACTTATGAGTATATTCCCTTATCGTCTTGTTCATTTCACCCTGTACATCTCGGTTGAGAAACTTCTGAATCTATTCCGGTTCTCTCAACATCTGGTTTATCCCATTTTGAAGAAGGTTGACTCTGTCAGCGATCTGATTCAGCTTCCTGTTAACAATGTTATGTTTCTTTGCTTTTCTGACAACATTGATAATCTTCGCCTTTGCTCGGGATGCCCAAGTGTCGGTCGGTTTTTTACCGATTTGGATGCTGATTTGGTTGTGGCTTTTGATGGTGGAGATGATGAGTGTGAGGATGAGTCTGATGAGGATGAGACATGAGGAGGCTCAGGGTCCTTTGGTGGCTCGGAAGTTTGTTCCTTGCTACCGGTGGGACTATCTAGAAGGTAATTCTTGGCTTCCTCCTCAGCTTTAGCCTTTTCTCCTTCCTGAACTCTAGCTTCTTCATTTGCTTTTGCTAGAGCTTCTTTTCTTGCTTTTTCATTGGCTGCAGCTTCAGCATCTTCTTCAGAAAAATTCTCAGACTTCTCCTTTTCTGGTTCCTCAAATTCATAGACGATATAATCCTAAAGTTACCGTTGTTGTTCGTGGGTGGTGGTACCAGTTCCCTTATCGGGTTGATTAACCGCATCGGAAACTGGTGTTGATAGTGCACCACCACTTAACCCTCCGGGGCCACCAGTTTGTTGTTGTTCGAACTCTTTGGCAACGTGTTGAAGTCTGAGGTTCTTGAGCTTCTTTCTGTAGTCTCTGTCTTCATCCTGTGGCTCTTCTTCTGAGCTCTCTTCTTCGTGCTCAAGCACTGGAGTTTTCCTTTTATTAGTTTTTGGACTAGGAGATTTTTCTACTCTCAAAGTATCATCGATTGGTGTTTCAGAGTAGACAATCTCTTCATCCGTTTTCGTTTCCTCGGAGCTTTCATCCATTAGCTTTTGTTCTGGTTTGGGAATATGGATGGCTTCAGTAAGAGGAACTCTCTTCTTGAGTGTGTGAGTTCTCTTTGGATACTTACGAGTACTCCCAATGCTTGCGATACTTCCAGTACTGCCTCTTCTGGTTTTCTTAACAGGTGTGCCAGAAGATTTTGCATCCATGAATCCCACTTTGCCCAATTCAACTGCTTCCAGATAGCGTTTGTAAGAGTGAAGTCCCTTGATGTCAGCAGTGAGAAGGCAATCTGGTAATACTGCACCTTGTTTCTTTGTTGTTGAGTCCTTAAATCTGACAACATTGAGTGTGGGATCAAACAACACGGAGTGATGATTGGGGTCATCAAGTCTCAATGGAATATCTAGATTATACCCTATAGCCCTTTGGATCAGCAGTTTTGTGTATCTGATATAAGGGATTTTGGTGCCAGGATTTTTAAGGTAAGACATCATGTCGTCCCAGATCAGTGCATCAAATTTGATGTGTTTCATGTTGACCATACCCCAAAAGATTTGTAGTTCCATGAGCTTGGGATGCTCATGACCACTATCACGTCCGGTAACAGATTTGGCAATCATTATGTAGAGGGTTCTCCATGGCTGGGGGATGTTCTTAAGATCCACATATGAGTGCTTTGTGATTACCCCGGTAGCTTCATCATAGCCGATGTCGACCATGAACAGGAGAGCGACCTCTTTCGTTGGAGTAGCAGTGTATTCAGTAGGTTCGATGATAGGAAGAAGAAGAATAGCCCTCAAATCTGCAGGTGTGATGGTAACTTGTTTGTTGTTAAGGGTCACTGTCACAGCACTCTGACCTTTGACCTTTTGTATAGTGTGCCAGAATTGGTGAATGCAGATCTCAGGTACAGTAGCAGAATTTGTGAGCATGTTCTAATAAGGGTGAGTCTTCAGAATATCCATGACAATCTGACAAGAAGACTCAGAGCAAGTGAAGTTTTCAAAATCTACCCTGAGGTTTTTCTTTCCAATCTTCATAGGGTAACCGTTGGGGAAGATGTCTTCAATTGAGAGAACATTTGGGGCATCACGTTTTCCATTTGAACGTCCATATCGTGATCTGAAAGTTATTTAGCCAAAAGAACCAACATATCGAAAGACATTATGTTAGTCAAAAGTTGATTTTATTGTCTAATTATTAAATATGATATGTTAATGATTGTTATGAGTCCAATGTCACTTGTTAGTCCAATAGTCCAAAGACGTCGTGATAAGTTTCGTGAGTAGATTAACTTTGAGTTTTAAAGTCCAAGTTTTCACTTATTTTCATAACTTATTAAACATTTAAGCTTATTAATGAAATTTTAGTTTCGTGACGTTATGATTTATTTATTTACAAGTTCCTACGCGTAACAATTCATAATTTTGGTTAAAATAAGGCTTAGGCGTAGGTTTTGCAAGCTTATGCGTAAACAGTGAACCATACGCGTAGGCATGAGCTTATGCGTAGGATCTAAACTTACGCGTAGGAAATGTTACGCATAGGAAAGAGATCCCATAGCATAAAGCTTACGTGTAAGCGTATGTTGGAGTTTACACGTAAGGACTACTCGTAAGGGTAAACCCTATGCGTAAGACTCAAGTTTACGCATATCCTTCACAGGATACGCGTAGTCCCCTTTGTAGAATCTTACGCGTAAAGGTTACGCGTAAGATTTCTCTTACGCATAACATTCTACGCGTAAGGTGATCCTTATGCGTAGTAACTCAGTTAACCTTGATTCTGAATAATTCACTCGTAAATCCTAAAACAAATTCATCATAACATCATCATTAACACATTTATTCAATCTCTTTCAATTTTCACATGAACTATAGACCAAAATGGTTTACGCGTAGAACATGCTTACGCGTAAAACTAAACCCTAAGATTCAAAAATTACGAGTAAGAGTTTTAGCCATAGAAATTGCACCAAACGTTTTCTGGGATATCTAAGAAGCCTAATGAGTTGTTTTATCCAAGTTTTAACATCAAAACCCATGCGAATCAAAAGTACCCAATTCCTACGAGTATAAACCCTAGTTTTCAATTACTTAAGATTTCATGTTTCTGGGCAAGATTGAAGCAAGGTTTAGGTCAATTAATCATGTAAACAACATCATAAGAACAACTAAATGTCGAAAAACACTCTCAAATGAAAACACCCAATTCCACACATAGACCCTAATTCTTTAATCACTATTAAATCATTTTCTGGATGGATTCTAAGGTTGGAAATGTTTACAACACTTGATTTCAGACATTTTGACACAAAAATAATCATCAAAAACATCCTATGATGATTTAATGTTCATACGCATACGCGTAGAACACCAAATCGTCCCAAACTTAAAAATTAACCGTTGGATGTTTATGAGATTAAAAACCATTGTTTGTAATGACATCAAGATCATAAAAACACTTACACAACTGAGGATTAAAGCAAGGATTGGAAGATGAATTATTAGGCGTAGGATTTGGTGGTTGGGATAATAAATGAGAGAAGTAAATGTGAAAAATAAGTTGGTGGAGGAGTTTTGTAAAAAATTAGTTTAAGCTTTTGACAAACATCAGTCCCTCAACCTTAACCATTTTCATCCAACGCCCATAACTTCCATTTTGGTTACGTAAAGACTGATATTTGGAAAGAAACTTGACGACACTCCCCATCGACTTAAAAAATAATAAAATTTTGTAAATTTGGGTCCGAGGAGTGTCTGTAACATATTGGATTTCATAAACACACAAATAAGCTCAACAATGGATCGAATAGTATAGAGTTTAGAGAGAGAAAGTGGGATCCTTTCTAGAGAGAGAAAGTGAAAGAAAACATAGAAGGTTAGATTAAGAATGAGAAAGGTCAAACCCTCTACCTTGGGAGGTAGAGGGTATTTATAGTTACAAACTAAACGTCCTCCTTGACTGTGGATCGGCATACAATGGGTAAAGACCCGTCCTTCCTCCACGGTGTTGCTCTAAACTAAATAACTAACTAGTAAAACAGTAAATAACGATATGTCTACGAGCTAACTTATGCTAGATTATATTTGGGGTGACCGACTCTTCACTATGGAATTTCTAATTCCTAACAATCTCCCCCTAAGGGAGGTCACCCCATGTTTTACATTTAGAATCCAAGCATTCTATTTAATCTTCAGTCTTGAGCTCGTAGACATTAATTCTTCAACCTCTGCATCTTTGTGCTTTAGCAGTGATTCTTTAAAGTCCAATAACTTTGTACTTTAAGTGGAGGCCTTTATATTGATCCACATCTTTGATGAACTTCGAGGTTTAATTGAGATCATGAGCCACAGTAAATCTCTGGATCACCCTTTATTGTGTTTCCATCATGTGAAGTTGTGACTTTCGGACCGACATGCTCACACCTTTTGGATCATGACATCTTTTTATCAGAGTAGCGGAAGCTATACTGGTTCAAGATATTTGCAGCAGCGTAGCAGAAGCATAGTATACAAATATCTAAGCCAGGTTATGTAGATAGGCACTTGTCATGATGTCTTCAATTAAGTGTGGATGCTGTGATCATGTGGTTTTGGATTGACTCCTCAATTCTGATCAGCTGCAACCGTCCAAATGTACCTGCAAACAACAGTTAGCAATAAAACACACAAAAGTGTCTTTGATCACTTTCTTTGAATTGAGGTACACGACCCACGGTTCCTCATTGATCAGTACAAGTACGCTGTGATCGTAGGATTCCTAAGAATCTCCTTGACAGGTTTCGCCTGCTCTAGCTGTTCTTAAACCGGAACGTCTCAAAGAAGACAACACGGAGTGAGTGAACCAGCGAATTTAGATTCACTGATTGATGAAAAATGATTTGAAAACAATCGCGTATTGCTTAGAAGAAAGAGTTTTGCAACACGACGAAGGTTTTATGAGAAAGATCAATTTTCAATCAAAAATACCTTTTGTATTTGAAAAGAGTACACATTCGATGTGCTAGAGAAAAGAAGAAATTCGCACATCGAATGTTTTTTCTAAAAGTATTTTTCAATTCATTTCCTAGACCAAGGTTGATTCAAGATTGAATCTCCCCATCGTTTCTATCCAGTTGTCACAAGCTTGATCTTACGAGAAGATCTCATATGTCACCTACTAAGAGCTTGTTTGATGTTGGCTCTAGAAGGCTTTCCATCTTCATTGTGAATATTTTTACATATCACTCGGATGTTCTGGCAATACCACAAGGATAATGCGTAGGAATCTTAAGATATATTCTCACTTTCCACATTGTGTGAAACAGTGAGTCTTCAAGAATATAGTGTCCTAATGAGATATTGTGGATGATCTCTTGGCTCTAGACTCAATAGTGCATATTTGGTTCCTATGCCGGAGACTAGGGAGAGGGTCTCCTTCTTCAATATCAACAATCTCTAAGAGAAAGTCGATAGATTATGTAGGTTCCCCGTGAGAATGAAACAAGTCATTTTAAGAGGAACTTGAGTAGCTTGGAAAGTTGTAGTGCAGTGCGTCACTGGGTCCATGACGTCTTGTCTTCAATACCAGTGTTACCTTGGTAACCACCAGTAGCATATGTATTGAACCCGGTTACTACCCTAAGGTTAAATTATTGGAGGGCTATTTCTTTTCACCCTTTTTCACATTCAATTCTTTTTCATTCTTCAACCCCTTCAGTGCTTACTGAGACTTCATAACTAGAACCTTGTTAGGTTTATTCCAGTACTAGCTCTGTCTCAGTCCGCACTCTTCCAATATCTCACTTTTCTCCTTTTTTCATCATACCTAAGGACTCTACACTATCTAGTGGATTGTCCCTGGGTAGATCCCTCCGGTTCTGGCGGATCATGGGAACAAATACCTAACCTCACCATCCTTATAACTCCATACATAAAGTAAAATGGTCGGTCTTTTGGTACAGTTCATTCTTCCTTAAAACCAATTAAAAAATCATTTGGAAAATCAATCAAGGTACTTGTGATACGAAATCAAAGCATTTTTGTACCTTAATAGTTTTGATCATTTTGAAATGCTCCCCCTCAACATGTGCATATGATCTTGTAATTGTTTATCACATGGAGGCAAGAGTTCTTTTGAAATAAATTCTTGATCACAATTTCCATGGAAAAAGCCATTTGATTTTCTTTGGTAAATTATCCCCCTCAATATGTGCATAGGATATTTGAATTAATTTTATCACATAGAGGAAAGAGTTCATTTGAAGTACATCCACGATCACAAAATCCGTTATGAAACCATTTAGAAAATCAATCAAGGTACTTATGTTAAAACATAGAAATCTTTTGTACCTTGAAAGTTTGTTTTCTTTTGAAATGCTCCCCCTCAATATTTGCTTCGAGATACGAAAGCGTTTAGCACATATGAGAGAGAAGCCTGCACAATTGAATCAAAACGATCACCTTTTCTCAAATTTCATTATTAAATCACAAATTCTCCCCCGATCAAAAATATCAAACCCTTTGAGATTTTGGATCCCAAGTGATTTAATACGGTTTAGTAAACATGGGAGAATATGTGCCTGATTTAAAAACTCATCTAGTTTTTGGATAAATGATCCCCCTCAACATGTGCATTAAGTATAATGAGATCGTTTGGCACATGGAGGCAGGAGTGCCTTTGAAGGACTAAAACCAATTCCATTAAAAACATATTTGAGATTTAAATCACGATCTCTCCCCCGATCAAAAATTTCAAACCATTTGAGATTAGTGATCCCAATTGATTTAAATCTTTTAGAAAAATTTGGAGAAAGACGTGGCAAGATTTAATTTTTTGAAATTAACTGATGAGGACCAATTATAGACATTAAAAATTGTTAGTGTCAAGTATGATTGTTTTAAGAGACCTTTAAGTAAAATAAAACAATTTCACAATCAAACAAGAACAGAAAAAATTTCATTTTGAAAGATCTTGATTCAAAAAGAAAAATCATACCATGACATAACATTAAATCTTTAGATCACCACTTATTTTGTACAAAAGGACTTGATAGATGAAATATCGTTTGAAAATATTTAATTTGAAATCACTTAAGATTTGACAAAATAAAGTCCGGTTGATTTCAAAACTTTGAATCCGATTTATTTTCAAAACAATATTTTTCCATTTTCAAAACAATATTTTTCAAAATTGTTTAAAAATGGTATCCTGCACAAAGATACATTAGGTGGTTGAAAAGCTTATGTTGTTGTTGTAGGGCTTGGAAGAAAAATCGTCTGCTGATGCAGTGAGACTTCATACGTTGCATTTTAATGCCAACTGAGGTCAAATTAAGCTCCGTTTCTTCATTTGCTGATGAAGAAAACCATCTGCTGATGCAGTGAGACCTCTTACGTTGCATTTTTCAATGCCAACTCTCCATAGAAGTCCAATTAAGCTCCGTTTCTTCATTTGTCAACCCAAGATATAGTTACCCTTTCCTTTCGGCATCCAATCATCTTCAATTGTGGGATCCGGATCGGGAACATTCTTATATACCAATATACCTGCATATGTTAGTGAACACACATACAAATATATGGTGGTCGACATCACCCAAATAGCAATCGACTAATAAAAGTCAATTCAACATATCAATCAGATCATATAAGGCATGGGAATAATGTGTTCATCAAACTCTAATCATCTAATCCTAACAATCATATCCTGGGCACCTAGTCCTTCAACGTAGGTTAACATCATTTTTAATTAAGCATATAGGATAATTAAGAAAGCCCGTTAGATGATGTAAATTTGAAAACATTCTCCCTCTCAATCAATGACTCTTTTTATGAAAAGTTTAAAAGCGTTGTAGACACTGATTGAGTTTTGCAAATTTTATGAAAACTCTGAATCTGATTGATTTTCAAGCAACTCATTTTCCACCATTAATTAATACAACAAATATTTTTCTGAAGAATTTTAGACGGAAAAACATTTGTGTAGGAACAGCAGTCCTTCGACATACTTTCCTCATTTTAGATTTAGGATAAGTGCTCGAAATATTTGAAAATTGTTTTAGCGCAGCACTTTCCTTCCTTGAAGAGCGGGTTGCTATCGGAAATAATAGCAAGCCATAGTTTAAGCACGGGTTACAGTCTGAAGTAACTGCAAGCCATCATTTGAAGCGCGAGTTACAGTCTGAAATAACTGTAAGCCATAGTTTGTGACATGTTTTGAAAAGAACTATTTACACCTTCTGCTCGAACTTCATCTATGGTCCTGTGCCATTATTGAATGAAATTTCTAAGATCGTAGATGTTATCGATACCAGGAGACATGTCTTGAGAAAACATATATTTGGTATTTTTCAATTTTCTGATTTTTATGGGCTTTTTTTGAATTTATATTTTTCTATTTTGTTTTTGTTAGTTTTATATTTTTGTATTTTGTTTTGTTTTTTTTTTTTTGAAAATTATTTACAAAGATAGAGAAATAGTTTTAAGAAGATGATGATACGAGTACCGAGATAAGGAAATCGTTCAGCACTTTGTAGAAGATAGAAGTCATCATCTCTTAAACTTTCACCACCAAAGCATTTGAGGCTCTTGAATCGTCGCAAGAACTTGAGCCTTCAAAAAGTGAATCTTTGGTAGCTTCCCCCCAAACCGACAGACTAAGAATAAAGACCATTTCCCCAAGCAGTAGAAACGAATAAAAACGGTCTCATAGAATGAAGCTCAGCACCCCGAAGAACACGAGAACACCGAAGTAACAAGTTGAAACATTGATCGTCTTAGTGGTTATCAAATCCGGATTAACTGATTACGACCGATCACATGAACCTGTTGTGCATCCCCGATGTACACATTAGTCTTCGAGATTGACCAGTTGTCTATTTAGGGGGAACAATATATCAACACCTTCATTTCACCAAATGCACTCCAGTTATCTAACATATAACCAATCAGCCCATAACGTACACATGTACCCAACAAGAGAAGAGACAATGACATCACAATAACTGGTTGAATCACTGATCTTCTTTGCGGTTGTCAACTCCGGAATAACTGATTAAGCTCGATCATGTAAATATGTTGTGCGACCCAGATGTACACATATCTCTCCCTTGATGGTTGCGATCTCAACGAAATCATCATTACATTGTGTACATGAAGCACTAACCGGAAGCACTTTATCATAAATCATATAGAAGATGTTGATAAGCAATATCATCTCACGCTCCACATATTCTTCTCATATTTCTTCCTACTGAAAGCTAAGTTAACACATACCAAAAGTATCCCGAGACCACTTCCTCCCAAATGGTTGGAATAATACATCCTTCCCCCAAATAGTTAGAATAATATATCCTTCCCCCAAATAGTTGGAATAACACACCAAAGGCTATGAGTAAACACTGAGTTTCTCTACGGTTATGACATTTGTCTTTCCCGTGATTACTTCAATAGAGACAGTATTAGGTTCATCACGTGTACTCGTTGTGTGTTTAGATGTATGTCTCCTTCCCCTTGCTGGTTTTGATACCTCAGAATCAGCAACACATCATTCATACCAAATATTCTTGACATAGAGAAGAACAAAAATTAGCTCAAATGAATCTTGTGAGAATCAACTGCTAGAGAAACTCTCTCGACTATCTTTATCAACCCATTCGTAGACAATTTGAAGTGACCACTAATGAAGAAAACCCGTTATACCAAACTTGAAACTGAAGTAGAATTCTCCGCATGTGTTCTAAGCTTGCACTTAATGATGGAAGAACGGTGTCGAGAATCTATGCATCAAGCAAATCTCTAAGTACTCACAACTCAAACAAAGTATGAGACATCACCACCTCTTGAGATTATCCACATGGTCATTTGCATGTGACACTGAGTAAAACAACGTAACTCCTAATAGTGATAGTTAACCAGGACTTCAACCATCAACCCCGACTGCTGGCAACTAGATAACCCAAGTCTTCAACTCAAATTCTTAAGCCCGAGCAAGTTATCAAATAAGAACACGCCTTTGTGAAAGTCAACTTCAATCTCAAATAAGTGATAAATGATTAACTCCGAAGTAATCAACTTGTGTCAAATGTCCAACACGTGAATAAACATACAATCGGATGTACATTCACCCACTGATTGAACCGGAACAAATGATGCCTCAACATCAATGCATTCTTCCTAAAAGTATACATGTGGAGACTGATCTGGAAGATTCACCAATAGCTTCGAGCGGATGAGGTAGTCATTTTTCTTGAAGTTCATGTGGTTGATTTATAGCGTGCACGTTGAGATGAATAATAATCCGTGAAGATTTGGCAAAGGAATACCAAAGAGCGGATCATTATTCATGAACAATAATCCGTGAAGATTTGGCAAAGGAATACCAAAGAGCGGATCATTATTCAGTAGTGCAACTACAATATCATGATAGTCATTATCAACGCCTTGTGAAGTAACTAGAGATAAGGTTTCTTGAGAGTTTTGAGAAGTACTTCTTAGATGGTGAACTAGTTGAGTCAGTAGAAACCGGAGCATGAGCTTCAGAAGCTGGATGATCAACATTCGTTAGAGGTTGGAAGTACTCATCAAACATATCTTTGAAAAACCAATGAATCCCAAACAATGAATCCCAGTTATCCTTAGTAATTGAAGCATTAGGCGTAGGAGGAGTGTCATCAAAAATCAAGCAATGAATCATTTCTAAAGAATATGAACAAGTCTAATTGGGGATTAAATTTTAGCTTTTCAATCTCCCCCAATTAGTGCTCTCCCCTAAACTGACGAAGATTTTCAAGTGTTCTTCTCAGCCCGGATTAAGAAGAAGTCTTTAGATCATCAAATGCAATTCGTCTTTAGCCTTCTAATCATGTAGCAGAAAATGTAGATTAGACTGTAGACTCGACCTTCTTCAAGATTGTCCGAATGGGGAAATAGACAGTTAACATCTTCTTCACACCAAAGGCATTCCCGTTAACTTGTAAATAGCAAATCCCCTTAATTAAAATCCCTCCCAATCAAACAAGAACAAAAAGATGTTCATCAAAGAAATCAGCCCAGTAACTAGAAGCACTTTGTCATTTAATCATATCAGCCCATGTGAAGATGTCAACCAACGGCTCTTAGAAGAAACTAAATGTGAAGATGATTCGATAAGAAGACTCTCGGATCTTACATGAGTTAGGAGCCTTTTGACCATATATTTTCAAATATCAGTCAACCATGCAAAAAATTCACACTTCTTCTCCCCCTCAAGAATTGCATGTAGAGATGCCATTCTTGATTAAACAAGTGATTATCATCCAAATGTATTCTATTCACACTTCTCCCCCGCAAAATTAGCACATGATGTCGCCATCTTTATTATATTGAGCAAGTGGAATAAGAGTAATTATCAGTAGTCCGGTTCACTTGATGACTGAAGCGCATGGAAAAAGTATGAAGCATGTTGATGAAGAATGTCGATGAGAATGGTCATAAACATGAAGATTTCTCTTCTTATGAAGATAAAGCGCATTGAAGCGTACACCTTTCTTTTCTTTGAGGAATGGGGCCTGAAGTGTTATCTGCAGACGCCATTATGATGAAGTACGAGGCCTGAACTGATGTGAACAGACATCATAAGAAGATTTCTCTTCTTCGGAAGATAAAGCGCACTGAAACGTACACTTTTCTTTTCTTTAGAGAATGAGGCATGAACTATTGTGTTCATACGCCATTGCCGATTGAATATCAATGTTGAGTAACTTGAGCCCATGAGTTATGAGATATCAATCCTTTTGTTATCCATACTTTAAGCCAGTCCATGTATTGAAGGATCGAAGTATCTGCAACTGAGTAAGGACTACCTGAACTAATATTATAAACTTGATTGCATATATTTTGGTTCGTGACATCAGTATCCAAACCCTTTGGGGTTTCACGGTCAACTTTGAGATTGCTATTGGTAAACATCTTTCCTGTAGGTATCCATCTATGTCCAGCATCCTTAAACATTCTACCAGATGGTATCCACTTATGGCAAGGTGTAGGATTGTTAGGCTTCTTATGCATAGTGAAAGACTTATCCTTATTCATAGTTTCCACAGATTTAGCAATTGGTGTCCATCTAGGCGAAGATTTTGGTTTGTTTTGCTTCGTATGCACAGTAGATGCCTTAGTGAAAATCCTAGACATAACAGGTTGAACCTTTGTATGAGCATTTACCTTCTTTAGGGATTTCGAAAAACAATTATCATGATTTGCCTTAAAGATGCATTTCAGACAATTTGAGCAAACAGCTTGTTTGGATTCAGAAAATGATCTAGAGTTCTTAGAGTGATCTGCTATGGGAATAGCTTTATTCGAAAGGCAACTACTCTTAGATACAAGCCAATCCCTAGTCTTTAGTTGAGTGTTCCTAGGTAATGGTTTAAAACTACTAGCAGTGCTTTGAAATCTCGTAGAATTCCTCACCCTAGGTCTAGCACCTAAAATTCCATCTTTTTGAATTTGTGCCTCCTTTCTAGCCATTTCTAGATAAGAGTTCTTATACAAATCATTCATATCAATTTTCCTAGGCAAGTGAGGTGAAGTGACTGGTTTTGTCAAAACTTGTTTCGCATCAACTTGGGAGGCAAAGTGCGTTTTTGAAAATTTTGGTCGTTCAGATCTAAAGGCATTTGGTTGTCTAATAACTGGTTTCCCCAAGTTTGATGGTTTTGAAAACTTAGTGTTCACACTATTCCCTGTTGTTTTTCTGAGCTCATTTTTAAAGCAACAATAGCGAAACTCTTTTCCTGAAGTTGAGTTTTGAGATCATCAATTTTTGCTATCAAAGAGTCTGATTGTTCTATTGACTTAGTTCTAGCTTCTTTGACAGAGTCACTTAGTTCTATGTGATGCTTTCTCAAAGACTCATTTTCCTTTAGTAATTTGGCCACACAAACCGCTAATTCATCATTTCTTATTTGAATATCATCAATAACATTAACATCAGAGTTACATGTAACCAAATTACTTTTCACATGCATATCAGAAGTATGTTTCTTCAAGTTGTTGATAGTCGAGTTGTTGGCTTGAAGCTAAGCTTTTAAATCATTTATTTCAAAAAAATCACGAAATTCAGGAAATTCCTGATTTTTACATGGTTCCTTAGTTTGAAAACTTTCCTCTTTACTCTGTATCGCAATTTTTGGAATCACTCCTAAACCTTAATTCAAGTGTTAGTAATTTATATGTAATAGTTAGCTTAATATGGCCTTTATGTTAGTAGTTAGCCTTAGGCTTATGTAGAAGGCCGATAAGCCTAGGCCTAGTCCAATAAGGAAAAGGATGGGAACTAGGAGTGTTGCCCTAGCTTCCCTCCTATAAATACCTCATGTAAACCCTCACTTGAGGTTGTTCAATTTATTTCTTTCACACATAGTCTACGCATAACCGTTTACTTGTATCGTGTGTGTGTGTTTGGCTTATTGTTCAACCGCCTCTCTATTTCTTCTCTTGTTACTTGTGTTGCATATTTGGGAACCTAACAGTGGTATCGATCGCCTACTAGTTGGGTGAATCGTTATTGCTTTTGAAGTAGGTTTTTGGTCCTACGCGTAAAGCTAACGAACTACTTTGGTTTGCTTAAAAACACGTTTTTTACACTTTTTAATCCAAGATTCTTGTACTTTCAATGTTTTAGGGTGTTAAAATAACTGTTTTTGTTAAAAAGTTTCAAACTTTATGCGTGGATGTACGTTTTTAAGCTTCTTTTTGTACGAGGGTTTCATCCTACGCGTAACTGTTTTAGGAGTTTTGGCTCATCAAGTTTCACACTTTTGTGTTATTTTTGTGATATTGAAGCTATCTCATCAAAAAAATCTGGCTTAGAAACATCTTTGGGAAAAATCATTTTTACGAGTAAAGCTACGCGTAACAAAACCCTAGCTTTACGCGTAACTTTATCCTTGGTTTGATCTTCAGTTTCGTGGTTTACTCCGTGGTTTCTTGCTTGGATAAGCCTGAAAACACGTCGACTTTGGATATCTTTTGCACTGTGATAGTGTAAAAGATCATTTGGGAAAAACCCTAAACTTACGCATAAGCATAAGCTTACGCGTAGATCATCCTACGCATAAGATTCATCTTACTCCTAAGCCTAGTCTTACGCATAAGGTAATCCTATGCCTAAGTTTTCTACTCCTAACTTACTGTTTACGCATAACTTTAGTATTTTATCCTTACTTACGCGTAAGCTAAACCTACGCGTAACTCTATCTGTTACGTGTAACTTTGGTGTTTTTACGCATAAGTCCTGCTTGGTTCATTGTGATTTCTACGCCTAAGGAAACTTCATCAACAACGGTTCATTCGACTACAAAGATCCATTTTTACCAACACAAGTTTTCAACATGTCACAACCACCATACTCTAACTATTTTCCTTACACTTATAATCACCAACAACAACAACAACTAAGTCCACAACATCAACAATGGAATCAACAACAAGCAATTTATCAACAACAATTTAATCAACAACATACTCCACTACTTGCAGCAATTCCACAACCTCAAATGGTACAACCACCACCTAGTCTTCAAGTACAACCTTACACAAACTTCTACAATCAACATCCATCCAGGAATACTATAAAGGAACCATCATGGTTTGGCAAGATGTGTGAAGCCTTGAGTAGCCAACAATCAATTCATGAAGCTGGCTCACTTGATAGACCTCCAATGCTCACTCCCAGTAATTATGATCAATGGGTAATTCGGTTCTTTAGGTTTTGTGATCTAAAGAAGCCACATGGAAAGTTTTTAAAGAAGGTTATCATGGAAGGTCCATTTCAGATGCCTACTATCGTTACACCCGGAGATCCTAATGCTGTTCCACCAAGAGATGATGTCACCAACATTGCAACTGTTGCAGAACTCACGGGTGATCAACTTCTACACTTTGAAGCCGACAAACTTGCAATGCAATATATCCTTTTAGGATTACCCAATCCAATCCTTCGAAGTGTTGATGCTCAAAAGACTGCCAAAGCAATGTGGGAACAGATTCATCTTCTTATACAAGGCACAACACTCAATCAGGAAGACATGGAATCCAAAATCTTCTTGGCTTATGAACACTTCATGATTGAACCAGGAGAATCATTAGAATCTTATCATCATCGCTTTTCAGACATCATTAATGCTTTGGACAAACACAATATCATCATGCCACGAATTGTTGTCAACACAAAGTTCCTAAGTAGTCTTGGTCCGGAATGGGAGAAGTATGTCATTTTTCTCCGTTAAGCTAAAGATATGCATCATGCTACCTACGGATTATTGTACGACTATCTGAAGCCTCACCAAAAAGAAGTTGATAAGGAAAGGATTCTCCGTGGTCAAACTGTTCGACCATCACTTCCGGACAATCAACAACTTGCTTTGTGGGCTCAAACAAAGATTCCTCCTCAACAAGCTCCTCAACCCACTCCTCAAACAACTGCAACCATCAAACCTTCTGATCCGTTACAACTACAAACTCAACAAAATCAATTGGTTCCATACAACAACAACACTACTCAAGCTCTTTACAGTGAAGCTGATGAGGACTCCAATGCCTTCGATGAATTACAACAAGGATTTGTTATGATTGCTAAAGCATTTGGCCGTTATACAAACAAATCCAACAATCGCATTCGTTCCTCATCTAATACAAGAAATCAGCCTGTTGTGAACAATGGACGAGTTGAAGTTCAAAATCGTGGTTATGGTCGTCAGATGGGAGGTGGTCAAGGGTTCAATGCTATGGGAAGGAATAACATTGGTGCTCCGCAGCAGCAAAGGGCTCAAGTGGTTGAACAAGGAAATGCTCAGACTGGGGTTAATGGTCTTCGTTGCTATAACTGTAATGAGAAGGGTCATCTGGCTAATGCATGTCCTAAGCCGAGAACAAGAGGCAGTGCTTATTTCAAAGAGGCTTTGCTCTTAGCTCTTAAGGATGAATTTGGTGGAACTCTTACCAACAAGGAACAGAGCTTTATGGCAGATGCAGATTCTGATGATGATATGGAGGACTTGCAAGCTAATGCAGCAGTGATGTTGATGGCACAAATTCAAGCTCTACACATGAGTGACACAGGCCCAGTGTATGACACTGACGTCTTGTCTCAGGTACCTAAACAAACAATTATCATCAATGAGCTGATATCTCCGCCACTTTCTCTATCTGACAAGGATCAGAGTGTTCAACATGAGTCCTCCACATTTCATTCTGATGATTATCAAATAGATCCCGTAGTTATATTTGATGATCAAAATGACCTTATGGTTAATATTGATAATCAAGTTGACTCTGTGGTCATATTTGAGGATCTAAATAATGATCATGTTGAGACTTACGTTGAACACGATGAGCTTCTGTCTGACAGAGAAACTGACCTCTTGACCTTAATTAAAGACCAACATTCTCGTTTGGAAATTTGCACGAAATTAAAAGAGGAAAATGCACTGTTAACCAGGGATAATGAATGCTTAATTCGACAACTCAACTTTTTCAAAACTCAAGAAAACCGTGAAAAAAGGTTTTGAAGCCGCTTTTCCCAAATCACACCAAAATGAAAAATATTTGGAACGACAGATTTGTGATCTAGCCGCTTCGAAGAATGCTTTGTTGTCTCAAATAGAACAAATGAAACATGAACATAAACAACAACTTAACGCTCTTACTTTGGAAACTCAAAAAGCCAAGGCTGGGTTGTTAACTTGTCAAAAACAGTTCTCTGAGTACAAAAAGCATTCAACGAAACGAATAGATGACTATCTTGAGGAAATTGTCGACTTACAAACCAAAGTCAAAGAGTTTAAAACTGTTGTTTATAAACATGGTGAATCAATCACAATGATTCAAAAGTTTTCTTTCAAACCTAATCCAAATGGATATGGACCGAATCTTGCTGATTATAAACCTAAGTTTTCACACAGAGCATTCAAACCAAATCCTAAAGTTTATAGTGCAGAACATAGAATTGATGATTCAATTATGACTGTTGTTGAATATACTCGGATGGAGGAATTAGATGCTGATGACGAGAGTCGGTCAAAAATGGAAAATGTCGTTTACAACAAACCATTTAACTACTCGAAAGCCGTAACTTTTGTCACACAACAAGATACTTCAAACACACCTTTGGTTATCACACCAGTTTCTGAAGTCCGTCCTCAACCAAAAGGTGCACAAATTAATGGTCCTTTACCTTCACTTAGTGAAGTAAAGACTGATGCCGAAAGTTGTCGCGTTATCAAATACTTTGACACTTTCTTATCTGACCTCAAAATTTTGGAACGTGAGATTGAATTTCATTCTGAAATAAAAGTTCAACATTTTACCTCGCCCATGGCGCGAGAACATAGAGATATTCTTCAGAAAAGAATTTTACCCCATGTCAAAAATTTGAAAAGTTGTGCACTATATTGGGAAAAGGATTTTCACAAGGAACTTGGTCTCATGAAAATAGTTTTCGAGTAAACAAAAACATCGATTTCAAATACTAAACGTAAAAAGAAATTGTTGAGAAAAGATGTTGATCGACTCTTGGAAGATGTTATCTGTGCTGATATCCATAATGCTGTGTTATTACATTCCTTGCCATATGCATCTGATGATATCTCTGCTGATTATGATTCTGTTGCCAATGTTGTGAATACTGATATGATGCATCAGATCGAGTCTTTAACAATTGAAAATAAACGATTGTCAAATGAGCTTTCAAATGCAATACGTCGTCTTAATTGGTGTCAAAAAGATATTCACGATCAACAACTTGCTTTTCAACACAAAATCGCCCAGTTGCGTGCAAAATCTTCTGATCCTAAAATTCAGCAACTGGATGATCAAAACGTGTCTTTTAAGTGTCAAATCTCAAAATATGAACAAGAACTTGCAAAAGTTAAAAAGGAATATGGTGTCATATTTGATTTACTCAAACAGACTTGTGATGAAGCATCAAACGAACTTGATCATTATCTTGCACACACTAAAGAGGTCATGAATTTTGCTGGAAATCTTCGTTCTGAAAATCAAGATTCGGTGCACACTATCACTAAGTTAAGGGAAATGTTAGGAAAGTATGAACAACTTCCGCCTACTGTGATTAAAAGAATAGCACCAGTAACACTTAGTAATCGTGAACCTAGAATCCCTACTGCCAAATCACAAGTTGCTAACGTGCTTCCTTCAACTGAAACAGGAATAGTTGCCTCTTTTCCAAACGTCCGCACTTCACAGCCTAGGAGCAATACAAGGAAGAATAGGAAGTTGGGACCTAAGAAAAGAACAATAAAGAATGCTGAAGTAGAAGAACACCCTAGGACTATGAATAAGACTCATGTTGCGTCCACTATAAATATTAAGGCCTGGAAAATGTAATAGGAATAGTGATGTAACAAATGCTAAACCTTTAAGTACTTTTGATATTCAGTCTGATGCACCTTGTGTTATTTGTCATAAAAGTATGAATTCTGATTGTCATGACAAATGTGTTGCTAAAGCTATCATCTCTCGTTTACGGAATCCTAAGATTCGGAATACCTCTAGGCCCACTAATCTTTCTAAGTCTGTGCTTGGTAAACCGCCCTCTTTAGATTCTAAGAAACGCATTAATGTCCCTGTAGTTCCAGTATCACCTCCAAGGATTATTGTACCACCTAGCACATTCACTAAGACTAAAGCTAAGACTAGTTGGAGATGGCAGAAATGGTTAAATACTACACTAGGATTTAAATGGATGCCTAAAATCATTGATGTGTGTATTTCAACTATAACTGCTGAGGAACCCTCTAACACTTCGGGTTCCACATCTACTTCTATTCCATCTGTGTCGTCTGTGTCTAATGCAGGTGATACAGATCATCCTCTGGATTATTGATAGCGGATGTTCCCGACACATGATAGGCAACCTTAAACTGTTATCAAACTTTGTTTCAAAGTTCAGTGGCACTGTCAGATTCGGGAATGATCACTTCGCTGCTATCATGGGCTACGGAGATTACATTAATGGCAACATCAAAATTAGCAGGGTTTATTATATGGAAGGCCTCAATCTATTCTCAGTTGCTCAATTTTGTGATGGAGACTTGGAAGTAGCTTTCAGGGAGAAAACTTGTTTCATTCGTGATCTTCAAGGAAATGATCTTATGTCTGGCCAACGCTCATCCAGTCTTTACACTATCTCCATGCAAGACATGATCGCTTCATCTCCCATTTGTTTACTCTCAAAGGCCACATCTACAAAATCTTGGCTATGGCACCATCGTCTCTCACATCTAAACTTTCAAACCATCACCAATCTTGCACGACACAAACTCGTTGAAGGTCTCCCGCGATTTCGGTATTCTAAAGATCACCTATGCTCAGCTTGTGAACAAGGGAAAAGCACTCGTGCTCATTTTCCTTCAAAGGTGGAACACAGCTCTCAGCATGTGCTTCATCTTCTTCACATGGATTTGTGTGGCCCGATGCGCGTGCAGACGATAAATGGCAAACGCTACATCTTGGTAATTGTTGATGACTACTCAAGATGGATTTGGGTTTATTTTCTTCGAAGTAAAGATCAAGCTCCACAGATGATCATCACCTTTCTCATGAAAATTCAAATTCAGCTCCGGAACACTGTTAGACAAATTAGAACAGACAAAGGAACTGAATTTGTGAATCAAACTCTTCGGGAATATTATGAGAAAGTAGGAATTGAGCATCAAACATCTATTGCCCGCACACCAGAACAAAACGGAGTTGTTGAAAGACGAAACTGTACCTTAGTGGAAGCTGCCAAAACGATGTTAATCAATGCTAAACTTCCAGATTACTTATGGGCTGAAGCTGTCTCAACTGCATGCTACACTCAAAACCGTTCAATGATTACTAAACGTCACAACAAAACACCATTTGAGCTTCTCCACAATCGTAAACCGAATCTCAAACACTTTCATGTCTTTGGATCTTTTTGCTATCCAAATAATGATCGTGATGACTTTGGAAAGCTCAAAGCTAAAGCTGACATTGGAGTCTTTATTGGATATTGTGAGAATTCTAAAGGTTACCGGATCTGGAATCGTCGTACAAAGCAAGTTATGGAAACGATTCATGCTAATTTTGATGAACTTACTGAAATGGCTTCTGAGTATAACAGCTTGGAACCCGGTCACAACCGCTTAAACTTTCCCCAAACCCCATCATCAGCTGATACAAGTCCTCAGCTTACTCGTCAACAAATGGAAAGACTATTTGCTCCTCTGTTTAGTGACGATATTGATGAACGTGCTCCAGGTGTATCCGCTGCTCAACCTGATAATACTCTAATACCTGATACACCTGCTACAACAACTACTGTTGAAGATGCACCACCAGTTGACTCTACTACAACAGTTGAACAAACCGCTTCCAACAATGATGAACCGGCTGATGATGTTCTAAATGAAGTACCCCCACCTGCAGATTTTGATCCAAATGCGTTCTTAAACCCGTTTGCTAATGAATCTGCTGCACCTGATGTCGCGGAATCATCAACAAGTTATTTGAATCCTCAAAATCTGCACAACGTTTACCAACATCAACCCTCTACACATAGATGGACAAAATACCATCTTCTGGAAAATATTATTGGCAACCCGAATCAACCAGTCGTTACGAGACAACTTCTTCACACAGATGGTGAACATTGCATTTATGCACTCACTGTCTGCCAATCTGAGCCGAAAAACATTAAGGATGCAATGACAAAAGATAACTGGATTGAATCCATGCAAGAAGAACTCAACCAATTCAAACGTCTTGAAGTATGAGAACTGGTTGAAAGACCAACAGGGGTCTACGTCATTGGTTTAAAATGGATTTGGAAAAACAAATTGGATGCTGAAGGGAACGTTATCAGAAACAAGTCACGTCTGGTGGCTAAGGGTTATAGACAGGAAGAGGGTATTGAATTTGAAGAATCATTTGCTCCGGTTGCTCGTCTTGAGGCTGTTCGGATATTTCTGGCGTTCGCAGCTCATATGAACATAACGGTCTTTCAGATGGATGTCAAAACTGCTTTTCTGAACGGTCAACTGAAAGAAACAGTTTATGTCACCAGCCGAAGGATTCGTTGATCCCCGCGCTTCCGAACCATGTTTACAAACTGAACAAAGCTCTGTATGGTCTCAAACAAGATCCTCGGGCATGGTATGATAAGCTATCATCTTTCCTCATTGCCAATAATTTTACCAAAGGTTCGGTCGACCCAACTCTTTTCATACAATATCACGGGGAACATATTTTAATTGTTCAAATTTATGTGGATGACATCATTTTTGGTCAACTCATAAAAAGTACTCAATCGCTTTTGCAAAACTAATGAAGAAACATTTTGAAATGTCAATGATGGGTGAACTTACATTCTTTCTAGGACTACAAGTTCATCAATCACCCCGTGGTATTTTCTTGAGTCAGTCCAAATATGCCCTTGAAATTCTGAACAAATTTGGAATGAATTCTTGTGATAGTTATGCCACACCAATGGCACATACCAAGAAGCTGGACGCTGATTTTCATGGGAAATTGGTTGACCCTACCAAATACCATAGTATTATTGGGTCTCTCATGTATCTAACAGCCAGCAGTCCTGATATTGTCTTTGCCGTTTATCTTTGCTCCCGTTATCAGTCGCGACCAACTGAAACCCACCTCTCAGAGGCTAAAAGAATCCTCCGATACATCAAGGGAACCATTAATTTGGGGATCTGGTATCCGAAGGATTCTGGTTTTGAACTAATCTCTTTTTCAGACGCTGACCACGCAGGATGCTTAAACTCTCGAAAAAGTACTTCAGGAGCACTACAATTTCTTGGTGACAAATTGGTATCTTGGAAATCGAAGAAGCAGGATTTCACATCGCTGTCCTCAACCGAAGCAGAATATGTAGCCATGTCGGCGTGTTGTGCTCAAGTCATTTGGATAAGAACACAACTCAAAGACTATGCTTACGTATTTGACAGAATACCGATGTACTGCGACAATCGGAGTGCTATTGCAATCTCATGCAACTCGCCTTCAGCATTCGAAATCAAAGCACATCGATCTTCGATATCACTTCATCAAGGACCACGTGGAATAGGGTACAGTTGAATTATACTTCGTGGTACGAATACCAATTGGCGATCTTCTCACCAAAGCCTTAGCTCCTGCTAGGTTTAATGTGTTGGTCCACCGAATTGGTATGAGGTGTTTGACTCAAGAGGAACTGGATGAACTCTTAAAACATTCTTAAAAACCAGGCAAACACCAAAACCTATTTTGTAAATATTTTTCAAAAACCAAATACAAAAATATAAAATCCGATAAAACAACAAAAATATTCTTCTATCTATATTTCTTTTAACATTGCAAGTACATCCCTTCCGTCAACACTCAAATCTTTCAAAATTCAGTATTTTTCCGATCAAGTGTTAAGGGGGAGAAAATGAATATTTAACTGTTTCAAAATAACTGTGTACTTGCATGTTATCCTATCCCGGTTGTTTCTTTTTTCAATGATGGTAAATTTTCTGGTTCAAATGACACTCCTCGGACTAAAATTTATAAACTTTCATTATTTCTTAAGTCGAGGGGGAGTGTCGTCAAGTTTCTTTCTTAAAATCTTTTGTTTGGTAACCAAAATGGAAGTTAAATGGCCTTGGATGAAAAAGGAAAAGGTGGAGGGACTAAAATTGCCAAAAGCACAAAGTCTTTTTTAATAAAACACCTCCACCTAACTTTAACCTTTCACATTTATTACTCTCATCTAACTCATCCTACACCTAATAATCAAGCTTCAAATCCGTGTTTTTGATCGTCATATTGTAAGTGTTTTCGTAATCTAAACATTATTACAAGCAAGGGTTTTGATTTTTATCCAAATCCAACGGCTAAAACGATAGATATGCGTGATTATGTGTTCTACGCATAAGCGTATGAACACACAATCATTGGTGTGTGTTTGTGGTTAAACAAGTGTGCCAAAACGTTTAAATAACATCAATGATACTTTGTTTATCCTCAAAATCCACCCAGAAACACGAATTGATTGTTTTTCAAAATTAGGGTTCATGAGCCGTTTTGGGTGTTTTCAAATGAGAACGTTTTTGGTGATAAAGATAGTTCTATAAGGTTGTTTTCAAGATGAATTTATCATATCTAAGCCCAGATTTTACCTAGAAACACTAATTTGTCATAAATTGAAATTTAGGGTTTATATTCATAAAGACGGTTTGGGCCAATATCTAACTTTTATTCACTTTGATTGGTTTGAGTGATTCTTGAAGAGTTGACATTTTATTTGTTAAAACATGGATATATGTGCCACGAGTTAAACATATGTCTTTGATACTATTTATATGATACAACCAAGAAACTATTCTAGACCTCAAAAAGTGATGTTATAGCTTTGAAACTTGAGAAAAACTTTGGTGTTTGAAATTTGTGCTAATCCTATGGTATCTACAAAGAAATCATATGCGTAATTCTTGAAACTATTAGGGTTTAGTCTTACGCGTAAGACTTTCTACGCGTAACTGTTTGATATGCTTTCATGCCATGATCTGTTTTAAGAATAAATGTATAAGTCAAAATTGATATTATGATGATTTTATTTCAGGCTTGCTACTCGTATAACTTAGAATCAAGGTTATTGAAACTCTACGCTTAAGGATCACCTTACGCGTAGAAAGTTATGCGTAAGAGAAATCTTACGCGAATGCTACGCGTAAGGTTCTACAAAGGGACTACGCGTATCCTGTGAAGGATATGCGTAAACAGTGACCTCTACGCATAAGGTCTACTCCTACAAGTAAGCCTTACGCGTAAGGTTTTATATACACCTACGCGTAAGCTTTACGCATAAGGTCCGTTTTTCCTACGCGTAACATTTCTTACGCGTAAGTAAGGATCCTACGCATAAGCTTGCGTCTACGCGTATGCTTCTCCTGTTTACGCATAAGCTACCATCTCTACGTATAAGCCTTGAATATACCTTCATTATGAAGTGTTACGCGTGCAAACTTGTAAATAAATAAATCATAACGTCACGAAACCAATAATGTCACTAATAAGCTTAAACGTTCAATATATTGTGTTAAATAAGTGATAACATAAACTTTAAAACTTAAAGTTAACTAACTCACGAAACTTATCGCGACGTCATTGGACTATTGAACAAACAAGTGACTTTGGACTCGTAACTATCATTGACATTGCACTTTCAATAATTAGACAATAAAACCTTATGTTGACTAACATTATGTCTTTCAATATGTTGGTTCTTTTGGCTAATGTTATTTCAGATCACGACATGGCTGCTCAATTGAATGTGGATGCACCTGAGGTTCTCACCATTGCTGATATCTTCCCTAATGGCTATCCAAGGAAGATTGGAAAGAACAATCTCAGAGTCGACTTTGAAGCTCTCACCTGCTCGGAATCTTCATGTCTCATTGCTGTGGATGTTCTAAAGAATCATACCTACCAGAACATGCTCACACACTCTGCCACTATTCCAGAAATCTACATACAACAATTCTGGAATACAATGCAGATGGTTAAGGGTCAAAATGTTGTGACAGTGACGCTCAATCACGAGAAACTCACCATCACTCCTTTTGACTTACGGGCTGTTCTCCTCATTCCCGACATCATTCCAACTAAATTCTCTGCTGCACCTACTGAAAAAACTGTTCTGCAATTCTTGATTAATATTCGGTATGACGAAGCTTCAGGGGTCATCATTAAGCATTCTCACGTAGATCTCAAGAACATCCCTCAGCCTTGGAGAACCCTTTATATCTTCATCACAAAATCCATTTCTGGTCGTGACAGCGGCTATGAGCATCCCAAGCTCGTGGAACTGCAAATCTTTTGGGCTCTAATCAACATGAAGCACATCGAAGTTGAAGCTCTGATTTGGGATGACATGATGACATTCGTCAAAAATCTTGGCTCAAAGATTCACTACATCAGATATACTAAACTGTTGATCCAGAGAGCACTTGGGTACAACCCTGACATCCCCAAAAGAATCAATGACCCTGACAATCATGACATGTTGACTGAACCCACTCTAACAGTCAGATTTAAGGAGTCAACGACTAAGAAACAAGGTGCTGTGTTGCCGGATCACCTTATCTCAGATGAACTCAAACAGCTCTATTCTTATAAAAGATATTTAGTTGCGGTGGAAGAGAACAAAGTTGGATTTCTTGATGAAAAATCTTCTGGTACACCTGCAAGGAAAACCAGAAGAGGAAGTGGAGGAAGTGCTGCAAGCACTGAGAGTCAGAGGATGTTCCCCTGGAGGAATCCTCCAAGAAAGAGGACAGTTCCCGCCAAGGAAGCCGTTCCTATACCCGTACCTAAGTCTGAACCGCAGAGAAAGCTAACTGACGAGGACTCAGAGGGTACTGCATCAGATGAAGAGACTTTCTACTCTGAAACTGCTAAAGATGACACTACAATAGTACCTAAACCTCCCAGTCCTCCAACTGACAAAGGAAAAGGGAAGACTCCAGTACTTGTGCCTTATGAAGAAAGCTCAGATGAAGAGCCACTGGAAACCGATTACATGAAAAAGTTCAAATTCGTTAGACTTCAACACGTTGCACAACAATTTGCTAAAGAACAAATGGGTGGCCCCGGAGGGTCGAGTGGTGGAGCTCAACCTTCACCAGGTCCTGATGCGGTTAATCAACCCGATAAGGGATCTGGTGCCACCACTTTGGTACAACAACAAACACGTGTGGAGGACACTCTTGAGTTTGACTTTGAAGAACCAAATCGATAAGTTAGAGAAGGTTAAAGTGATGAAGAAGCTGCGCCAAAGCCAAAGTGATGAAAAAGCTAAGTCTGAAAATGAAGAAGATGTTGAGTATGATAAGTTTCTTCTAGATAGTCCTGCACGATCAAAGGAAGAAACTTCTGAGCCACCAAAGGACCCGGAGTCTCCTCACATCTCATCATCATCGGATTTATCTTCTCACTCTTCACTACCACCATCAAAAAGATCAACTAAATCATCATCCAAATCAGTGAAGAAGCCAACTCCATCTTGGATCTCTCAATCTAAGAATCGAATTGTTAAAGCTGTCAAACGAGTCAGAAAGAAAGATATTCTCTACAGAAAGTTGAATTTCCTCGCTGATCAGATAACGTATCTTCATGATGAGAATGACAAGATGAAAGTTGAAAGGGAGTATGTCAAGAAGCTCATGAAGGATGATCTTCAAGGGAGCATGGATGAGATGATCAAAGGATACTCTCACAAGTTCCCTATGGAAGTCGTTCCTAAACTGACAAAGGAGATGTATACCAGACAACTTTATCCGAATCTCTTACATCTAGCCAAGCAAGCCATGAAATCAACTCCAATGAATTTGAGCATCAATCCAGTTGAAACCACAATTTTTTCAGATGATGAATTGGTGAACCGGCTAGTAGCTCAAATGTCGAAACGCTCTGCAACGTTTTCCTCCCACGAAGCTAAATTGTTTGAAGCATTGCTGGAATACCAACTCAGGTCAGCATACAGAGAAGAAGCTATAAGGCCCAAACGTTCAAAAGACGACGAAGACAAAGATCAGGATAAGGATAATGGGCCCAAACGAACAAAGAAGTCTGGTGAATCATCCTCCATTCAGTATTCAATGCAGCCTCCGCCCCAAAGGACTCTAGCTCAACAAAGATACCCTCCTCGCTCCTCTGCAGATAAACCTCAGGATTCCGAGACACCACCCAAGACTCAGAAAACCAGTGATCACTTTGAGTATACGGGTGGTGACGATGAGGAATACCATGAGCCCCAACAACAACCCGCTTCTCCCGACAAAGTACGAAACCGAACCCTCATCTAGGCCTAAGAAAAGAAGAAGAAGCCTAAGGCCGACGCCCTATCATGGCTAGATGAAGATAACACCGAGGAATTTGAATGGTTTTCTACACTTGTTAATTCCACTCCCTACCCTGCTGAAGGTCAAGAACTGGTAGACGGTAATACATTGGAGCATGCTAAATTACTGCAAGAAAAATTCCGAGTAAAGAAGATGACGAAATCTGAGTTACGGCGAATCAAGAATGAAGCTTTTCAACTGTTAAAAGATAGCTCAGAAAGTGCCATTGAGGTCGAATATCTCCTCGAAAACATTGCTCGAGCTATGTCTAACAACATGGATTGGCTCAACCCAAAAGCAAACATCGACTTTACCAAACGGGACAACCCTCCATATTACACCGACTGGTCTAAACCTCTACCAACAATTAGCCAACCAGATGAGCCTCGAATTCCATTCTGATATTTCTTCAACAAAGACTTGGATTTTCTTCTACACGGTGGCGATGGTTCAAGGAAATACGTTACATCTTTGACACTTCCATTCCCGGCAGCTATATACTCTAACTGCATAGCCATCGAGGAAAGATCTAACCACCTGTTCTCCAACAAAGTGGAAGAGTATGACCGTGATGCAATGTATGGGATTCACCATTGGCCGGAACGACGAAGAATCTACTACGTACGCCGGTTCGAAATCTCAACATGAAGTGTTCAGTACTAAGAGTATCGTTGCCATCAAACACGTTGATCTTTTGTCCAAATGGGACTACACCTTTCTCAAGAATATTGTGGTCAAAAGGCAAGACGAAAGGGATTATGCATTTTCTGAAGCTGACTTTGAAAATTTGTCTATCAACGACATTGAAGATATGTACCTTGCCAAAGTACAGGGTCGCATGCGACAATTTTCCATGAAGTACAACGTGAATTCATCAAGTCATTGCTCATCTTCATCAGACGCATAGTCATCAAAGAACGTGTAGAAGATCTCCAGTTTGCAGTTGAATCTTATCGACCGTGTCAACTTCACTCCACCGCAGCTTGATCTTCCCAACATCAACCAGCTCTCACAATATACACTCATCAGCAAACCATTCGGCGTCGTTTACCGCAGTGAACTTCAAAGAAATTGCTTAATGGCATGTAGAGATCTTCACAAGTTTGGGGATCACACTTTGAGGATGGTTAGGGACGGATTGGCTTACCGGTTGAAGAATATACATCAAAAGATTGGGTCTCCTAAGCGATGGAATTCTCAGGATCGAAGGGATGTAATGAGGATCATCACGATGATTGATGAACGGTTGTATCGAAGGGATCAGTTTAGAAGATTGGAAAGCTTTATTGGTGGTCGACCCAGGATTAACATCACCGGATTTCAACGCCTGGTTCACACTCCTGGCAACATCACTGGACTACCTGGTACCCCTTGAACTGCTTCTTTCATTATAACTTTGGATGTATGATTTATTATGACAATGGCTTATGCACACATAACAGTGTACAACCCGTACTTGTAAATAAAGGACCCTGTGGTACGCTTCAGTGCCACAATCCTTATAAAAGGAGCGAAAGCTTCTTACTTTTGAGTAAAACCTATCAAACCTTTCACTTTTCAAGGTTTTGCTCAAAAGAACAAGTACTTCCCCTTATGATTTTCAAAACCTCAATCGTTTATATCACTCGTTGAGGGGGAGTATTTGACTTAAATCTTTGTTCACATATTGTTCACAGTGGTCATCTTCCCACAAAACTCAAAATGGTCATATTTATTATTAACACTTCTTCAAAAATAACACTTATATGCCATTTTTTAGGGGGAGAAAATTTATGTGATAAGAAATATGTTGTGAAAACTGCAAATGAATCTTTGTGCTATAGACTTAACCAACGAATTGACGAGATCTTAACTATTAGTAACTCGAAAAGATTTATCCTGGACGGGTAATAATTGCAAGCTAGTTCGCTAGTGATGTAAACGTGTCTCGCAAAGGACTTGTCCGAGTATAATGTACCAATCGAAAAACTCCTGGTAGACATGATCCTTGACAGGTTTGACAACCTTTCGGGGTTGTCCACACCTTCAAGATAGTTATTAGAGCTAGTTGTCACCTAAAAGCTGACAATGTAACTTTTTAACTATACCACGTAACCGTGTCTCGCGGGGGAATGTCTATCTTGAGTGGATCAATTCAAAAAGTGCGCGCTCTTTCCTCACTGTGCAAATAACCATTTAAACTCTTAAGCACATGTGGAGGGGGAGTATTTATGCAAAATCTTATCTCAACAGTGGTACAAAATGTTTTTCATTCACAAACACTGTGTGAGATTTTTCAAGTAAATGGTTTTGTGGCAACATAGGTTAGTCATGGAGTTATAAGGTGATTAAGGTTAGGAATAACCGTCCTATGATCCGCCAGAGCCGGAGGGATCTACCCAAGGACACTACCAATAGTTAGAATTAGAAGTCCTTAGGTATGATTGTAAAAAGGAAAAAATGAGAATCGGAGAAAGAAGGAGTTGAAGAATTAAAAAGAAATGTAAAGAAAAGGGTGAAAAGAAATAGCCCTCCAAATTAATCAACTAAGGGCAGACACCGGGTTCAATTCATATGCTAATGGTTGTCACTTAGTGACACTGGTATTGAAGATTAAAAGTCGTCATGGACCCAGTGACGCATGCACTAAACCTTCTTAGCCACTCAAGTTTCTCTCAACAGAAGCTTGTTTCATTCTCACAGGGAACCCTACATAATCTATCGGTTTTCTCTTAGAGATTGCTGATATTGAAGAAGGAGACCCTCTCCCTAGTCTCCGCTCAGGAAAGCCAAAACGCACTATTGAGTCTAGAGCCACGAGATTCATCATAAGATCTCTTAGGTACACTTGACATTTCATCACTTGGTGTTCAACAATAAGAACATCAGTGGTACGCTATCGAGTCCTTCACAAATCTTAGCAATCTGTCGAGAACATTTATGAGAGGTTCACAATTGTGATCCTCAGTGATTGAATGGAAACTCCTGCCAGGGTCAACATCAAATAGCCCTGACAGCAGGTCACTTCTGTAAATCCCCGTGGATTACGCTTAGTGTGTCTCAAACGGTCTACAGACGTGAGGTGATGCTTCGGTGTACCTCAGCGACTCATCTGAACCGTAGATGTACTTCGGTACATTGCGTTATCTCACTTGTGGGACTCCGGTTCAGGAACGGCCTTTGTGAGAATTAGAGTTGTGTTTTCACACTATGCTGTTAACACTCTCGAAGTTCGAACTTGTAAGTGCCGGTATCCGCTTATTACTAACTTTTCTTATGTTTTCTTCTTATGGAAGCTCTGGAGCGGAACGATCGTGCGATTCTTCACGCTCATGCCAACATCATCACTAATGGAAGTTCTCTCGAAAAGCAACACAAAAGTCGGAATGATTCTACGTCAATCAAAGAATCTACAAAGTTTAAAGACTTAAAGAACTTCATCAGCACTGAATTCCAACGTTAAAGAGCGTGTGAGCATGTTGAAGAATGACGTGGAGAAACTGGAGCAGCGAAGCAGACCTAAGGAAGACTTGATGCAGACAACAACAACATACTATCACTACCATCACAAAGAACAATGATCAAAGAACAAAGAATATGATGACGTCAAAGCAGAACTGTTCAAAGAAGACAATTTCTCTACACTAGAGAGATTGTTCGAATCAAGGAAATTTTTTCTCACAAGAAAGAAGAATGTCAGAAGACGTCAAAGCTACTATTACATCAGCACTTTCACCGTTTGCAGTCATTCATCACCAACACTTGAGGGGGAGATTGTTGGAATCACTCCTAAACCTTAATTCAAGTGTTAGTAATTTATATGTAATAGTTAGCTTAATATGGCCTTTATGTTAGTAATTAGCCTTAGGCATATGTAGAAGGCCCATAAGCCTAGGCCTAGTCCAATAAGGAAAAGGATGGGAACTAGGAGTGTTGCCCTAGCTTCCCTCCTATAAATACCTCATGTAAACCCTCACTTGAGGGTTGGTTGTTCAATTTATTTCTTTCACACATAGTCTACGCATAACCGTTTACTTGTATCGTGTGTGTGTGTTTGGTTTATTGTTCAACCACCTCTCTATTTCTTCTCTTGTTACTTGTGTTGCATATTTGGGAACCTAACAGCAATTTCAAGTGAAATGCAATGTTTTTCAAGTTTTGAGAATTTGTATGAAAGTTCATCAAAAACCTTTTTATCAACCATATCATTCGTTTTGAAATTATTAGACTCAGCCTCAACCAAGGAACATTTATCAGAATCATGTTTAGCATTAAGATCAGAATGTTTAGGTACCTTAGCAGATGCACTATGTTGATTAGTTAAGGGTACCTCATCGATGACACCGCTCAATTTCGGTCGATATCTACGTCCACATCATGTGTAACAAGAGTCATTGGACCATTGGCTGTGTCAAGCTTATCTATCTCCGAGCCTATGTATTCAGTGTCAACTAATCCATCATCTGGTGCTTTACCCGACTCATCATTATTTGTTGCCTCTGACATTCTGCATTCAGCAACACCCGATTCTTCAACAGATACATTACCCAACTTATCACAACTATCTCTCAACTGCATCAGACACTCATCCACGTTTTCATCTGTCTGAGTAACTTCCTCAATATACTTCTCCACATTATCCATGAGATGGATAAGTGTCTCTATGAACATGCTTATTTCCATTCCAGTGTGTTTCTTGAAAGACACTTTGTTGGATCGATATACTTTAATCAAACTAACTTAACTATCTTGTTAAGGTTTAATAACCTCGGATAAATCCTAAGTTATTAACAAAGAAACACTGAGCAATCTTTATCAAGTATGCGGAATTTACTTAACAAAGCTAAGAAGAATAACTTTTTATTATAAACTCTAAATCTGCTTATTATGCAGATACTCTAATACAACTCTAAGATAATCGAACTTTTCTCTAAAACTCTAAATAACTTGTGAATTCGTAAACTCTAAAACTCATAGACTCATACATCTAATGCCAATCTAGGAGTCCTTTTATAGGCTCAAGGATATCCTAGTCGGTTTACAATTTGTAACCTTGTACGACAAGTAATCTAAACATAGAATACAATACTTTCCATAAACGAATATAACAGTTCTTTTGTTCTTGCAGTACTTTGACTTCTAGGTGCAGTACTTTGACTTTGTCTTTAGCAGTACTTTGACTCTTTGACTTTTTCCAGTACTCTGCAGCTTACAGTACTTTCATATCTTCAGTACTTTCATGTCTTCAGCACTTTCATATCCCAAGAATCCTCCCCTAACTTGAATTCTACTTGCTTGACTTCAAGTTCCTTTGTGAATGTATCTTTAACAGCTTCATCTTTAAGGACAGATTGTTTGTTAGTCTTTATATTATATCTCTGTAGTGTCTGTTCTTGTCAAAGTATCTCTTAGAATTGTTCTTTCTCAGCATTCACAAGCTCAATCTTTTCAAAGAACACACAACATATGACAATTTGCACATTAATTCAGTTTAAGTTGCATACTATTCTCATCACTTCCGGTGTGTTAACTCCTGTGAGAGGTGAATCATTAAAAATTTAATGGATTTAGATCTCTTTACCAAAGCCATTATCTTTGGAGTAGCCAAATGTTTTGGTGTTTAAGACCATGGTACATTGATAACCATATGATATTTAGCAAATCATCAGCCTATCAACGATTTGATTTGTCTTTACCAAAAGCTGTACCCTTGGACTAGTTAGTTCTTCTATCTAATGGTGAACTAATTACCAATAATGGTTTTTCCACTTGCCTTTACCACAAGCCATTTTCTTGTGGGCTAGCCAACTCTTCACATTAACCGATATGGTGAGTTGATTACCATACAACTTATTAGCAAGTTGTCAACTAAAACGGATTTGATATATCTTTACCAGAGCCGTTTGCTCATGGATTAGCCAATCCTTTTGTAACCATGGTGGATTGATTACCTATTAATGTTTCAATCTCAAAATCCACTTTGTTTTCAAAATATTTGATATTTTAACAAAAAATTTCTTTCAAAAATCACTTAACTGGTTTTAAAAGTTGCAAGCAAGTACTTTGATGAAAGTCTTGTTTGATCAGCAGTACTTTGAATAAAGTACTGATTTATCAAAAAAAAATTATTCAATAAAACTCATACCGGTTTACTCATCTTCTTCACAATAGTAGTCCAGTTGATAAATAGATTGATAACCATGCAAGCCGTTTCATTATCCTCTTCTACTTCCAATCCATGCTCTAGCATTCTTCTCATGAGCTCAACTGTGAGAGGATATCTTCTATTTACAAACATGTGTATCATTTTACCATTCTCCAGCTCTAAAACATGAACTCCAGACTCTTCAAAGAATCTCCAAAGAAACAATTTCCCAGTTTTCTTGATTCTTCCAAATATCATCAGTGCTTTCCTCTTCTGTTTCCCACATGATTATGAGATCTCCAAGCAAAACTAGACCAATTCCTTCCGATGGAATATCTCCAAAATAAGCTTTCACCACATTATATAGATAGAATAGATCCACTTTATCTATAATATGTAACAAATCCCATAGCCTATTGAAAACTTTGAAGCTTTCATCTTCTTTATGAAAAATCATATAATCTCCTTCTTTAGATTTCACAACTTCAAAAGCACTAATCTGAGATCTGTTCATCTTCATGTCAGGATCTTCTTTTGAATAATCAAAATCTACCACTCTGAGATAATTTCTTAATGCATCTTTAGTCTCAGATCTTAATTCAACTCTTTCTTTCTTTGAGAACTGTCTCTCTGTAACTTCAGTTTTCCTTTTTCTTTTAAGCTCTTCTTCCTTTCAGCTTCAGTCCAAGGAGCTTCTTCTCTAAAATCTTTGATATCTGCAATACTCTTCTTATAAGCTTCTCGTCTCAAAGACATCATAGAGTCTTTTCATATCAACATAATTCAGCTTCTGCAATCCTTTATACCCTCGACCTTTCAAATAAGCCATCATAGCATTCCTGTCCTTAGCTAAATTAGGTCTTCTAGGCATATATCTAACAGGGGTAGGTAATTGTAATGGTTCATCGCCTTGACATTTAATTGCTCTTGCAACTTTTTAGCCGCTTCTCTACTTTGAGCTTCTTCATCTTCTTGAGCTGCTCTATCTTTAGCATTTAATTCTTCTTGAAGCTTTCTAGCAGCAGCTTCATTCCTAGCAATTTCAATTTCTCTAATTTTACGCCAAAGTAAGTTTCTTCTTATTTACTTCTACTAAAACACCTTTCCCTTTATCCTTAGGATCAATTGCAGGTTGAGAAGTTCTTTGTTGTTCATCTTCTTGCACTTCTCGAATTGTAACACCACCTCTAGGTTGTGATAAATCTTCTAAAATTGTAGCAATAAACTCATCATCACTTGCAGAATGAATAGGTTTGAGTGTAGCTTCCTCCTCTTCTTGTATAACAGTTGTAGAAGGACCAGCTTCCTCTTCAAAATTCAAAACTCTTGGAGTTATTACCTCTTGTCTAAAAGTACTTTGCTGTCGAAGAACAGTACTTTGTTGTTCAGTACTGGTATATGTGAAAACATATACCTTTTTCTTTATCAAAACCGGACCAAAAAGACCAAAAACTAACCCCTAAAGCCATAAATATTTGCGTTTTTGTGTTTATGTATGTGCAGGTAACGGATATTGTAAAAAGAAAAAAAGAAAAGACAAATGGACAAAAACGAGCACGAGAATGGAAGGAGCACGAAGTTACGGGACCAATGATAATTTTATTTGAAGCATCGAGGCAAGAGAAGAAAAATTTTAAGACCAAACGAAGAATTAATTAAGTTGTTTAAAAAGAAAAAGAAAGAAAAATGGAGCAGCAGAAAAAGGAGGCTAAAGGAAAATTAAATGCAATATTTAACACAAAAAGACTCTTGGTCTAGTGGTTGGATGCATCTTTATCAAGCAAGAGGTCAAGGGTTCAAATCCCACTAATGGCAAAATTGTTGGTATATTTTTTTTGTATCACTCTATTATAGCTGCTACCAAATGAAGCCAACTCACGAATTCTCCACCAGCTGCTGTCCTAGCCTAACAAGCCATCTCAAGCCCAATCTGATCAAGCCCAGCGTCCAAAAAAATTGAAGCCCAGCTATCCTCCACGAGGCCCAGACGCATGATTCAAGAGCAATATGCAATCTGCTTCATATAAATAGAAACTTGGGGAGCAAGTTTTGATAGGGTATTTTTTGTACCAAGCTAGAATAGTTTAGGGGTCAATATGAAAAATTAGTAAGGACCAAAGTGTAACTTGTGGGTCTATATAAACCCACCTCCTCACCTCATTTTAACAATCTTTATTTATTTTTGTACCCAAACTCTTGTAATTTTTATGCTTATTTAGTTTTATAAAAGTTTTATTTTATTTCTTTCAAGTTAGTTCATCTTATTTATTATCTTTACATCTTATTTCTTCTTCTCATCTCTTTCTTTATTTTCTTTTTCTTTTCTTATCTATTAAGCTATATTAGCTTATTAGCTTATTATAGCTTATTTAGGTTTTGCTTTTTGGGTTAGCTTTTTCTATAAGCTTATCCATTAAGCTCTTTTATTTGTTTTTCTTCTATAAAACTTTCTTTAATACTTTTCATAAATAGTTTTTATTTCACTTATTTTATAAAAAGTTTACATTTTTATAAGTTTTAGCTTATTATGTCTTATTATCACATCTTTTCTTCATCCTCTAGCTCGATTCAAACAACAAAAGAGATGCATGAGTTTATTAAGCTCGGCTTATTGTACAAATAAGCCTTGGCATCTTTTAAGTTTGAGAGCACATTTTCTATTTTTTTAGCTTATTATTAATTAGATTTATTAGTTTTATCAAGTTTTTCATAAAAAGGTTGCAACTTTTTAAGTTTTATTGAACAATAAGCTATTTAATAGCTTGTTCATTTAGATCAAGTCCTTAAATATACCCGATTCACGTTTAATCTTCGGATGGAACAACTTGGCTTCGGGTGGACTTAGATCTAATAGTTTTTAGTTATAAAGTTTAAATCTTTTTAATTTTTAGATCACTTTTAGTTTATTACATTTAGTAGTAGTGCTTATTATTACTTATTATTGCTTATTATTGCTAACCTCTAATAAAGTTCTTGTTTTTCTTTGATTTCTCATCATCTCTACCGCTAGGCCGGAGCTTAAGGGTCTTTAAGCATTTTTAATACATAAAGTTTGAAACTTTAGTAATTTTTAAGCTTGTTAGTGAATAAAGTTTTAAACTTTACTTACTAATTAGTTGATAAGATTAATAAAGTTGTAAACTTTTGTGTTAATTTGTGCTTATAAGATCGGGTGGTTTTATTCCTCTCGTTTCATCACCGGGTTTTATTCTCTTAACTTTTTATCATTTTTAGCTTAGAATATTAGTTTACCGTTACGTTTAATTTTTCGTATGATGCTTGTTAAGTCTTTTTAGTATCATTCTCTTAGCTTAATATTAATCGTCACTAGTTGTAGTTTGTCATTTAAATTTTAGTTTAAACTTTAATTAGTTAAATTAGTTTTTTTTTTTAAAAAAAAAATTAAAAAGTAAAAAAAAATAGATATATTTCGCTATTTTTAAAAAAATCAAAAATAAAAAACCAAAAAAAAAAAAAAATTAGTTTTAATTTTTAGATAATTTTTAAATCACATTTTTAGTTGCAAAAAAATATATTAGATCACTTTTAGGGGTTAAAATAGATTAATTTGCATTTTAGAATACGTTTTTTTTTAGCATAAAATAATTTGCGTCTTTAGTTCTATTTACGTACTTAATTAAGATTACTTGTTTGCACCTTAGGATTAGTAGATTTATATGCCTTTTATTATTATTTCTTGCCCCGTAGTTTAGAAATCCTCAAATCCTCTTTTAACACATTCAAATCCCGATAATCGCGACGTGAGTTGGAAATTTCATTCAACCCTCGTTCGGAATGATCTCGGTGCTCAAACCTAACACGTTTGAGTTACCCCGTAATAATACAAACTTTTCTATATTATTGGTTTTTATCGAATCAATTTTTGGCGCCGCTGCCGGGGAGGGCTTGTAGTGAATTTTCGTATTTCCGTCTCGAATCGCGTGCATTTGAAGATCCTTCCCCGAGTGAAGTTACCGTCATTTTTGTATATATATCTTTTTCAAAAGCCCAAAAAAATCTAAAAAAACCAAAACATTCTTCCTAGAGTGTTTACAAAACCATAAAAATTAAAAACCAACAAAACAAACCCGAACGTTAATTGTTACGTCGGCTCACCTCAGAAGTGCAACCTATACACGGGGTATAAGGAAAGTCTTGACATTAAATTGCGGACTGAAGAACGATCCACTCTTCGTTCCCGCTCCGCTGCGAGTACTTTTGGGAGCTACCGAGCACCGGTTGACGTGAAGGTTACAAAAATATTGTGTTTTCAAAGTTTTCTAAATATAAAAACCAAAAAGATTTTCCTTTTTCAAATTTATTTTTCCTTTTTAAATTTTGATTTTGTATTTTTTGTGCATGCGCACTCGTTCTCAGTCACGACGTAATCGTAATCGTAGAATAGACGTACCCGAGTTACGTACTATCGTTGAAGAACCCGTCGTCATGGCCGATACTCGAACGATGATCGAATTACTTCAAGCTCCCGTAGACGGCTACGGTGATGCTATCGTTATTCCACCACTTGATGCCGAGAAATTTGAACTAAAAACGAACTTAATTCAATTGGTTTCAAATAAACCTTTTTGTGGTTTGGATCATGAGGAGCCCCACGCACACCTCCGTTGGTTTAATCAAGTTGCTTCTACGATAAACTTTCGGGGCGTCACTCATGAGTCAATTCAATTGAGATTGTTTCCATTTTCCCTTGAGGGGGCAGCCCGGACTTGGCTCGAAAAAGAACCCCGTCAATGAATTACAACATGGGCCGATCTTTCTAAGAAGTTTGTGAATCAATTGTTTCCTCCTTCGAAAATTACAATGTTACGAAATCAAATCATTAATTTTCAACAAAAATTCGATGAAAGTTTTGGAGAAGCATGGGATAGATTCAAGGAACTTTTACGTAAATGCCCAAATCACGGTTTTACCGATCTTCATCAGATTGATACGTTCTACAATGCTTTAACGCCGTTCGATCAATGCTTTAACGCCGCCGGTGGTAACATCTTGAGTCGTATGCCCACCGATATTAGAACGATTATCGAAAATAAGTCAAAAGTTGTCTCGTCTAGAAACCGACCGGTTGTTTCTAAGATTGCTACTAATGATAACTATGTTCCGAGGAGTGAGTTGAGTGGGCTGACTGATGCTATTAATTCTATGATGAGAGAGTTTAAGATTCAGAAATCCGAACCAGTCAAAGCCGTTACCGAAACATGTGTTATTTGCGGTGGTCCTCATCCATACTATAATTGTCAAGCCACGGATGGCGATCTCAGAAATTCTTCCGTAGCTTCTGCTAATCCGGTTCAAAATCAGAACCAAGGATACCGTGCCAACCAAATGGGACCACCCGGTTTTGCACCCATTCCACAACAAAACCAAAACCATAATCAAAACCGTTATCAAAACCAATCTTACAATCAAAACCGAGGAGCTAATCTCAATCATGGTAATCAAAATTACCAAGCTCCTCCACCTCAAGTTTATCAACAACCTCCTCAACAACAATATCAAGTACCTCATCAAGCTGCTCCGAACAATGAGTTTCTAACATACATGAAGAATTCCGATAACACAATTAAAAGTTTGCAAACTCAAATCACCAGTATGAGGAATGATTTCAAAAGGGAAATGGAAGCTACGAGTAACAAGCAGATGAGTGAAATGAGGAATATGATGGCTAGTTTTTTCAAGCCAATCAAGCTTCTACTTCTTATTCTCAACCCTCGGGTTCCGGTTCTCTTCCAAGTAATACGATTCCCAACCCGAGAGGTGACATGAAAGCGATCACTACCCGAAGTGGTGTAGCTTATGATGGACCCACGACTCCTACCACTATTTCTTCTTCTCCGTCTCGTGTGGTAGACCGTGAGACCGGGGTGACAAAGGACCCGGTGCTTCCTACTAATAAGGGGAGTACCGAGAATGTCCAACCTACGGTTGTCCCGATGTCTGAGCCTAAGGATGCTCCGGTTAGTGCTGAAAAGACTAACCCAAAAACAACACTTCCGTACCCGTCAAGGATGAATGATCAAAAGCAACGCGAACAAGCAAATCTTCAAATGGAAAAATTCTTTCAAATATTTCAAGATCTTCACTTCAAAATTAGCTTCGCGGATGCTCTTCTTCTCATGCCTAAGTTTGTTTCGACACTAAAGGGATTATTAAGTAACAAAGAGAAAATTGTGGATTTGGCAAAAACGTCTTTGCATGAGAATTGTTCGGCGGTTATTCTCAAGAAACTTCCCGAAAAGTTAGGTGACCCCGGCAAGTTTCTCATTCCGTGCGATTTTCAAGGAATTATTCAGTGCTCCGCCTTGGCCGATCTTGGCGCGAGTATCAATTTGATGCCGAAATCAATCTATGAAAAGCTTTCATTGCCCGAACTAACCCGACATGTATGACCCTTGAGCTAGCTGACCGTACTACAACAAAACCAATCGGTATAGCCGAGGATGTTTTTGTTAAAGTGGGGACGTTCGATTTCCCTGCGGATTTTGTTGTCGTTGATTTTGATGTCGACCGCCGAGTACCCTCATTCTCGAAGGAGCTTCTTAAGGACGGGCCATGCGTTGATTGATGTGTATGAAGGAGAAATCACTTTACGAGTAGGAAATGAAGCCGACACATTCAATGTTAACCATACTTCCAAATCTCTAACCAACCAATATGATGTGGCCAAAATTAGTGACACCGAGGTGACAAAGGACCCGGGAATTCCTACTAATAACGGAAGTACCAAAAGCGTCCAACCTCCGTGGTTCAAAAGTTGGGCCTAAGACATCGAGAATTGATCCGAGTCTTTCACGTTTTACGGTTAAGAGTTTGTCGACGATACGTGCTGACCAAAAAAAGAAATTAGGAAAGGAGTCTACAACGGTTGTGGTGGAAAATGCTAGCTCTAAGAGCACACCACTTGTCCCACCTCCGCTTTCTGTTTGTTGTGTTGAACTTAAGAACGTCGAGTTTTCTTTGAGTGGCAATCCCACTCCTTCTTCTGAAAATATTGAACTTTCTTCTAAACAAATCATTTCTGATTCTTCCTCTTCCCTCACTCAATCTGAGGAGGATGATTCTATCATGAAAGAAATTGAGGCTTATTTGAAAAGTGATTCAGTTTCACCGAAAATTGATAATGCTGACATCGACATCGAGGGAGATATTCGTTTAATCGAAGAAATGCTCTATTCACTCTCTCCGAAAGAAAATGAAATTAAAGAAATCAAGCCGTCTACTAATCCTTCGGAGCCCGAGCTCAAGGATTCTTCTATTGATTTTCTTCTCGAGGAGTTCGCCGATGAACTCGCTCGCATGGATCCTCTTCCACCGGGAAGTGAGGATGACGTCTTTGATTTTAGAGCCGACTTACGCGAAATTGAATATTTGTTATATAAAGATCCATCGATTTACTTCGAGAAGTTCACCGATGAACTTGCTCCCACAGAATCGATTCTTTCCGCGATTAAAGAAAATAAATACGATGATCCATTTTACCCAAAGAAAGAAAAGGAAGTGAAGATTTCGACTGATGAGCTTATTGATACTGAGGTCCCACACTATTTTTTATCCGAGAGTGATTCCTCTTCTCGTGAGGATTTTCACGTAGATGATACGTTGATTTCGTTCCTTTCCGAGGACAAGATTTTTAACCCTGGGATACTCATCGAAGAAGACATTCATATCACAAAAATTTTCCGGAAAAAGGATCCTCTCTTAGATGCCTTCATTGATAAACCTTTGAACTACATTTCTCTGTACCATGGACTCCCTTCTTCTATGGAGTCGTTTCTCTTTGATCCGTCATCCCGTCGTCCACCCGCAAAACCACCGGATGATGGATCATTCTTTCTTGATATACCTTATGTGAGTTTGGGAGGAGTTATCCCTTATGTGCTTGAGCCCGACATTTTCTTCCCCTCCCAACCCACCCTTTCTCTTTCACTCCGGAGTGAGGATACCATCTTTGATCCGGGTATCCCTTCCGCTTGTTTCCCCAAGGACAAATGAATTCGGGGCGAGTCGGGCTAGCGACTCGGTGACCAAAAACAGTAGCGCTTCGTGGGAGGCACCCCATGCTTATCCTTTTATCTTATTTATGTTTTCTAATAAGTGACGTGAGGAGGTTTGCCTCTTCTATTTCTCGTGTTTCGTGTTGTTGTTGTTTATGTCCAGGTTTCTCCTCGATACATGAAGACTCTCGTGCTCGAAGTTTTGTCTTTTCTCCACTCGAGTTTCATGTTTCGACGCTCTTATGGAAATCCGATATCCAAATCTTTATCGATTATCGTTTATCTATTAGCATAACTAACCAATGGCTTTAGATTTACGTTGAGAACCCTTACCTTTAAACATTGAGGACAATGTTTGATTTTAGTCTAGGGTGGGTAATCTTCAATTTGATTTGACCGCACTTGCTTGTTTTTTGCCGTGTACTCTCGCAACCCCGTTTTTCCTTAGAAATTGAAAAAAATTGTGCAAAATTGTGAAAAATTTAAAAATTTTGAAGCTTTTGTTAAGTTTTTTTGATTGAAAAGTTTGCTAGTCTCTTAGACAAAAAGCTATAAAATGCGAATTCTAGCTCACAAGGCCAAGAATTTGCAAGTTTCCCTAAGTGACTTTAAATATGCATAACTTAATTTCATTAGACGAAGCATTTGCTAAATTAATATATGTTTTGACACCTTGTTGACTTTCATTTGGTGAGGGTAGGAATAGAATTCTGACTTGACCGGGCGTGTTGAGCCCTAGCTTGTTCCCTTAACCATAGATAATTTAATTATCGGCTAAGCATTCGCGGATCTCATTATTTGGGATTTTAAATTTGCGGAGATCGAGAAATGATAGAGTTACTTATGAGTTTAGATGCTAAGCGTGGAGTAGTTGGTTCTCTTTAGAGCCCATCGAAGGTACTTATGGCTTTTTGTTCCCACAAAATTATTTCACCCCATATCTGTCTAATTAATAATTAGAGATGTTGAGTTTTCGGCGATAGTTAGTTCTTTATCTTCTTAAAAGAATCTTTGTTTTAAAATTGGGTACACATCAAGGATCCGTAATGAATAAGCAATCAGTGATAAGTGAAAAGTAATAAGTAAAGTTATGAGTCTGCCGTGTCGAGATCGGACCCTTGGATCTTTAGCCGGGATTGAGTGAGGTCTTAGCCTAGCCAGCCGGGATCCTCATTTCATGAAGCCTATAGTCTTGGAATTACCCCGTGAAGCTCCGTGGTTCATAGCTCATATAAGTAAAAAGTATAAGTGAAAAAAAATGATGATGAAAAAAAAAAAAGTCAAAAAATATAAGTGAATAAAAATTCCTTGATGTGGACCTCATTTTTGAGACAATGGTTCTTGAGAGAAGATGGATAACTAATTAGCGACTTAGCTTTGTATCTTTATCGGAATAAAAGTTATCGAAACGAGAAGTTTGAAGAAATTCATTTCTCACAAAAATAAAAAAATTCTAGAGGAAAATAGGAAAATGGGAGCAAAAGGTAATTACACAAGTAACTTCCATGGGTAGTGTTAGCATCTAGAGTCATATTTAACAATGATTTCGATTTTACGCTTAGTTTGGGGACTTGTGAAAAATCAGGGACGATGTATTCTATCCGTATGGTCACTCCACGCTGTGTTGTGTTTCCTACTCCGTGATCCTAACGTGTCGTTTGAAAAATGTTGGAGTTATTGATCGACATGAAAGTTCAACAAACCGTCACTTATAACCGGAATGTGCTTAATCGTAATATCTATATGTGAATATAAAAGGTAAACGGGGCGTTTTTAGAATTAAGGGTTCTTAATCTCTTTTGAGGAATCTTTGCTACTTCTTCATAGGTTTAGTAGAAAGAGATTGAAATCATTAGTTTTAAAAGTGTGAGTTGATTACATTGCGTGAGGACACGACAATCTTCTCGTCTGGGGTATTTTGGTATATGTGAAAACATATACCTTTTTCTTTATCAAAACCGGACCAAAAAGACCAAAAACTAACCCCTAAAGCCATAAATATTTGTGTTTTTGTGTTTATGTATGTGCAGGTAACGGATATTGTAAAAAGAAAAAAGGAAAAGACAAATGGACAAAAACGAGCACGAGAATGGAAGGAGCACGAAGTTACGGGACCAATGATAATTTTATTTGAAGCATCGAGGCAAGAGAAGAAAAATTTAAAGACCAAACGAAGAATTAATTAAGTTGTTTAAAAAGAAAAAGAAAGAAAAATGGAGCAGCAGAAAAAGGAGGCTAAAGGAAAATTAAATGCAATATTTAACACAAAAAGACTCTTGGTCTAGTGGTTGGATGCATCTTTATCAAGCAAGAGGTCTTGGGTTCAAATCCCACTAATGGCAAAATTGTTGGTATATTTTTTTTGTATCACTCTATTATAGCTGCTACCAAATGAAGCCAACTCACGAATTCTCCACCAGCTGCTGTCCTAGCCCAACAAGCCATCTCAAGCCCAATCTGATCAAGCCCAGTGTCCAAAAAAATTGAAGCCCAGCTATCCTCCACGAGGCCCAGACGCATGATTCAAGAGCAATATGCAATTTGCTTCATATAAATAGAAACTTGGGGAGCAAGTTTTGATAGGGTATTTTTTGTACCAAGCTAGAATAGTTTAGGGGTCAATATGAAAAATTAGTAAGGACCAAAGTGTAACTTGTGGGTCTATAGAAACCCACCTCCTCACCTCATTTTAACAATCTTTATTTATTTTTGTACCCAAACTCTTGTAATTTTTATGCTTATTTAGTTTTATAAAAGTTTTATTTTATTTCTTTCAAGTTAGTTCATCTTATTTATTGTCTTTACATCTTATTTCTTCTTCTCATCTCTTTCTTTATTTTCTTTTTCTTTTCTTACCTATTAAGCTATATTAGCTTATTAGCTTATTATAGCTTATTTAGGTTTTGCTTTTTGGGTTAGCTTTTTCTATAAGCTTATCCATTAAGCTCTTTTATTTGTTTTTCTTCTATAAAACTTTCTTTAATACTTTTCATAAATAGTTTTTATTTCACTTATTTTATAAAAAGTTTACATTTTTATAAGTTTTAGCTTATTATGTCTTATTATCACATCTTTTCTTCATCCTCTAGCTCGATTCAAACAACAAAAGATATGCATGAGCTTATTAAGCTCGGCTTATTGTACAAATAAGCCTTGACATCTTTTAAGTTTGAGAGCACATTTTCTATTTTTTTTAGCTTATTATTAATTAGATTTATTAGTTTTATCAAGTTTTTCATAAAGGTTGCAACTTTTTAAGTTTTTATTGAACAATAAGCTATTTAATAGCTTGTTCATTTAGATCAAGTCCTTAAATATACCCGATTCACGTTTAATCTTCGGATGGAACAACTTGGCTTCGGGTGGACTTAGATCTAATAGTTTTTAGTTATAAAGTTTAAATCTTTTTAATTTTTAGATCACTTTTAGTTTATTACATTTAGTAGTAGTGCTTATTATTACTTATTATTGCTTATTATTGCTAACCTCTAATAAAGTTCTTGTTTTTCTTTGATTTCTCATCATCTCTACCGCTAGGCCGGAGCTTAAAGGTCTTTAAGCATTTTTAATACATAAAGTTTGAAACTTTAGTAATTTTTAAGCTTGTTAGTGAATAAAGTTTTAAACTTTACTTACTAATTAGTTGATAAGATTAATAAAGTTGTAAACTTTTGTGTTAATTTGTGCTTATAAGATCGGGTGGTTTTATTCCTCTCGTTTCATCACCGGATTTTATTCTCTTAACTTTTATCTTTTTAGCTTAGAATATTAGTTTACCGTTACGTTTAATTTTTCGTATGATGCTTGTTAAGTCTTTTTAGTATCATTCTCTTAGCTTAATATTAATCGTCACTAGTTGTAGTTTGTCATTTAAATTTTAGTTTAAACTTTAATTAGTTAAATTAGTTTTTTTTTTTTTTTTTTTAAATTATTAAAAAAAAAAATTAAAAAGTCAAAAAAAATACATATATTTCGCTATTTTTAAAAAAATCAAAAATCAAAAACCAAAAAAAAAAAAAAAAAATAAGTTTTAATTTTTAGATAATTTTTAAATCACATTTTTAGTTGCAAAAAATATATTAGATCACTTTTAGGGGTTAAAATAGATTAATTTGCATTTTAGAATACGTTTTTTTTTTAGCATAAAATAATTTGCGTCTTTAGTTCTATTTACGTACTTAATTGAGATTACTTGTTTGCACCTTAGGATTAGTAGATTTATATGCCTTTTATTATTATTTCTTGCCCCGTAGTTTAGAAATCCTCAAATCCTCTTTTAACACATTCAAATCCCGATAATCGCGACGTGAGTTGGAAATTCCTTTCAACCCTCGTTCGGAACGATCTCGGTGCTCAAACCTAACACGTTTGAGTTACCCCGTAATAATACAAACTTTTCTATATTATTGGTTTTTATCGAATCAAGTACCTTGATCTTCAGTACCTTGAACTTGAACTTGTTCCTCTTGTTCCTCGGTATCTTGAATGATCTTTTCAGTACCTTCAGGTTCTTTCTCCTTCTCAACATCTTCTTTCAAATTTTCTTCTTCTAAATTCCTCCCCAATTGGACAGAAGATTGTTGATGATCCTTTTGGCGTTTGCTTTTCCTAGACTGCTTTTGCGCCTTTTTCTTTGATTTAACCAATATACGAAATTCTTGAACTAATGGCCACACAAAAGTCTTTAGCCTTCTAAACTTCAGTTTTAATTTCTTTATCTGTTTGGCCTGAACCTCAGTAGTCTTTTTCAACTTAACCAACTCCCTTGTCAAAACATAATTATCCAATGTGATTTCATCAGGAGGTATGGTATGTGAATCCTCTCTTTGAATAGGTGAATGATCCTCTGGTTGAGAAGCAGGAACGACCTTGTGGAGATGGAGAAGGTGAAACTGCAACATCTTCTTGAAGTTCAAGACTTGGAGAAGCAAGTACCTTGTAGAGATGCAGTACCTTCTTTTGATGTAGCCTGTGGAGAAGCAAGATTACTGCGATGCACTGCAGATGCTTCATCGCCTTCAGATCGGCTCTAACAACTGAACAACATCCATCATGGAAGTAGTTAAAGGAGTATCTGGACCCCTGAATAAAGCACTCCTTTTTGCCATAAATGTAAAAATCTTCGATTGTTGAACAATAACAGGCAATAAATCTGTAGGTTTTGGCACATCAGAAAGTTGCTTGTTTAAGAAAACCTGTATAAATGATTGGCTCCTGAACAGTCAAGTTTAATCACACAAGCTGACCACTTGTGAATGGTCAACCGTAATAAACTTAAAACAGCTCAGAAAGCAATACAATTAAGATCAGAGGAATATAGTGGATTCCTGGGTCGTTAAGTCCCACGGAGGATTAATGGTGTTTAACACTTTCAGATGTCGAATAATCACTAAGGATAGTGATCAGTAAGGATTGTGATTGATAATTACACCTAAAGAGAAAGTTTTGTAAATTACAGGGGCTTAAATGCAAATTAAAGAAAATCAAAAAGCTAAAATATATTAAATAAACGCTATCACTATTTTTAAATTGATGTTTTTCTGATTTTATAAAACAAAATAACTTAAATAAACTATTTTAACTAAAACGTAAACTTAAATTATCTAAAAACGTGACCTAGAATGAAAACGTGCGTTATGTATAAAAATTACGCGAGTGCGCAAGGAAAAACGTAAAATTTGTGAAATAAAAGTCCTAGGAGTGTAAAAACAATTTTATTACTTACTATATGACAAAAGAAAATTTTAGAAAAAAGATTTATATTTTTTAGACTTTTATATTTTTTATTATGAATTAAATACTATTTTAAACTAATTAAATGATTAAAAATACTAAAACTATTCAGAAAAATCTGAAACTTTTTTGTAAAATACTTTATATTAATACAAAGCTAAGAAAAATATAAAAGGTGTAACAACTTATTGTAATAAGCTGAAAATAAGCTAAAAAACTCGTATAAGCTAAAAATGAAAACAAGGGTTATATATTAAGTATTGCAAGATACAACCAGTCAAAGTCCCAAGGGCAGTTGGTATGGTGTGTGTGTGGTGAGCTGGGTGGCCAGAGTTCGAATCCCAGCAACTCCCTTTTTGCTTTTTATTTTATTTTTGGATTTTTCTTTAACAAACTTATTAAGTATACTTAGATAAGCAAATTTTAAAACTACAACTTTTTATGAAAACTACTAATAAGCACAGAATAAGCTAAAAATACTTAATAGTGAAAAAAAATTTGAAATAAGCACAAGATTAAGTTAAAATGACTTATAAGCTAGTGAATAAGCAAAAGCTAATTGAGATTAAGCTAGACTAATTATAATAAGCTAATATGACCGCTGATAAAGCATAATGACTTATAAATAAGCACTAAACAATCAAATAAGCACAAGTCTATCTGTTTGCACAGGGTACTATATGGTTATCTAGGTACTTTTAAGCTAGTATTTAAGCACTGTAATAAGCTAAAAAATGAAAAAGAACTTTGGAACTAACAAGTTTACCAGTTAAGCTTTCCAAAAAGCTAATTTTCAAGGTTTGGCTTCCATTAATAAGCTTGTGACAAGCTTTTGGAAAACTGGTGACCACTGATTTATTAATGAACTAAATGAAATAGACAAAACTAGAAGCCACTAGCAGGCTTATCAAATAAGCTGTAAAATGAAAAATAAGCATAAGACTAAAGAGATAGCTTGGTGAGCTTCTCAAAAAGCTAAGGTACACAAGCTAAGCCTCACTAATAAGCTCTATGAGAGCTTGTGAAATAGGTTAGCTCAACTGTGCACAGGACATGTTTCAGAAAAGGTATTTAAAAGAAGCTAATTAAAAAGCACTTTATAAGCTGATTAGAAGTGAACTAATATTTTTCTAATTAATTTAAGCAGCTAAAAATTGATATCCCAAAAGCTTATAAGCTAAATCTTAATATTAAATACACAATAAAATTCTAAATTTTATTCAAAAACTGCTATTAAGAACATTTTGACTTTTTAAGTTATACTAAGATGTTGACTTTTATGAGATTTGAATGATCCTAGATGATCTAATTTGATGTATTAGACTAATATGAGACTAATTTAGGCTAGATAAACAACTTTTAAAGCTTAAATGATGATTATGCAATTGCAATTCTTAACAGTTATGAATTTAAGAGATTGTAAAGCTAAATTTGACTTTTTCTTGAACAAGCACTAGATTTTATGGTTGAAATGAATTATTAGACACTCATGTGACATGAAACAAGCAAGAACAGTGGCTTAAACAAATTCTAACACAGTTTACAAAGCAATTCCAAACATCCCTTTATAAAGCTGATTTTGTGATTTTCAAAGCAACTTAATGTTTTAGACCTCAATACTGATTTAAGACTTATTATTAGCATATAATAATTCTAAATGAGCTTTAAACAACAGTAATACAAGCTTAAATCTTTAAGAATAAATATTATTCTATAAATATTTTAAAAATAAGATTTCCAAGTGACTACCAATTGTAAATAACAAGTGTACTGTTTTATTGTATAATTCTATTTAATTAGGACTTAGAAACATGAAAACACAGAGATTAAAGCTTTAAGCTAATAACACAGTAAAATGCAAAAATTCTTAGAAATAGCTTACAACTGTTTTCCAGCCAAAGACCATGAACCAGTGATTAAAATCACTCCTAATAGCTTTCCACAAAGCCTCTAACCCACGAGAATTCCAGAGATTACCCTGCTTCAGCTTTGATCACCATCTCCATTGCTTTTTTATTTTTAACTAATTTTTTTGGTATTTTTTTTTTGTATTTTTGCTTTTTGCTTCTAAACTGAATTTTAAGAGTTTCTAATAGCTTAGATAAGTTATATAGGAGCTTATGTGGGCTTATCAGTCCAAAATAACATCTATAAACAACATTCGAACTTATTAAAATTTTGAACAAGAGTAAAATTTTGCATAAACAGAAAATAAGACTTAAACTTGAAATTGATGTTCACAAAAGCTTTATTGTATACTGAAAACTTGAAATACAAAGCTTTAAAGCTAAAACATACACTGAAATTTAAAATTGAGCTAAAACGACATAAGAAATTAAAATTACACTTGTTAGATCTTCACATTGCTTCTTCCTTGCTTTATAATGATCATTTTCAGCTTTGTTGACATCTCTGAACATATCCCACTCATTTCCAGCCATTGGATGCATTGAATTCATCATAATCGTACAAGTGGAGTTTTGGCGCCAAAATAGTCAAGAGCAGGTTTTTGGCATTTAAAGAAGTTTGGGGGATTGTGGAGGTGGAGGGGAGATGTATACAAGTGTAAAAACAGGTGTAAAGGTTGAAAAGGTGGAAAAACCACCTCTGGTTTCTGGAATGCAGGCGAGATGAGGGAGATGAACAGTGGTAAGTGGTTTGGGCGGGTTTGACCTTTTTTGACTTTTTGATATTAATAGACGGGGGGTCAAAATGGGGGGGTCACAGGTGTTTGACAGGGGGTCAAGTTTTTTGGCTGGGCTCAATATACAAAAGGGGTCAGTTTGGCTTGTTATTATTATAAGGACCAATCTTGTAAATTCTGCAAACTTGAGGGACCAAACCTGTCACTTTTGCAAAGATATTACAAGGACCAAACTTGTAAATTCTGAATAGTACAAGGACCATTATGCATAAAATTCCATTTTTAAATATCCAAGGACCTTATTTGACATTTTCAAAACTTGAGGGACTAAAGTTGTAATTTTGCAATTTTAAATTTCAAGGACTTGTTTTGACAACTTATGAATCCCTAAGGACTTAAAATGATATTTTTCTTTATTTTGATTTACCAGGGACTGTTTTTGACAACTTTTTAAACTTGGGGGACTAAAACTGCCAATTATGCAAACTTAATACGTTTTTCACCAGATTTTGATATTTTTGCATTTAAAATACATAAAACACTTACTTGTGATATTTTCATCATTTTGATACATTTCTGAGTGTTTTCAGATGTTTTTGGCATTCTAAACAGTATAAAAATGATGAGTATTTAGACACTCATCAATAAACCTTGGGTACATTAGCCAAGTAGATCCATGTGAGATATGTGAGAGCATTCCATCCAATATTAGCCTTGAGAAATTAAAAACTCTATCGGTAGCTAACCCAACCATAGCAGATGCTATATTTGACCCAAACTGCTCCCAAGAGGTACTCTTAGCACTTATGCAATGGAGCAACACATGAACCAAAAACTTCCAATGCGGACAAAATAGTTGTTTTCTAAAAGTTTGTTCATTCAAAGATCCTTCATAACCAATATGTCGAAAAGTATCCCATATCAACTGCTTATCAAACCTTATAGCCCCATCTGCATCATTGAACAATAAATCTTCTCGGATGGAGGCTTCAGAAATCTTAACAGTTCTTCCAAAGAATGTTGATCTAATATAATATTCATCATTCTCCATGTTATCTCTAGCATTAGCCCAAAATTTTTGAAGCCAGGGCTCAATTATATCCGGCTCCACTAAAAGAGCATAACTGATAGGCGAACCGGTAAGATAATCAATTATATCATGAAAGAGTATATTCGCGTCAGTCTTATCCAAATTAGCGACCATATTATGTTTTGAAACAGTAGGACGATTTGCCATTGTTGATTATGTAATCACAAAAGAGTTGTAATCGAATAATATGAATATGATGAGAGAAAGATGGAAAAGATTCTAATGTATCAATATGAGAGGGAAAATCGGAAAGTAGGTATTTATAGGTGAGATTTGAAAAATCACATCGTAAAATAACATTGTTACCGTTAGCATTAATTACCCCTCAAGAGAACCGTTGGAATAGTACTTTAATAAGACAAACAGTACTTCCACGTAAGCAGTACTTTCCCAAGCAGTACTTTCCAAGTAGTACTTTCACGAAAAACAGTACTTTTCCAATTTCTTCAGTATCAACTAAGTATTTATAACTATCCTCCCCTCAAGCAATACACAGGAATATTCTAACACTAAATAGTCCTCCCCTTAAATGTAGCTTACTAACTAATATACTCCAAAACATCCTCAGAACCTCCTTGTCTCCTGTCATGCTAACAGAACAACCACTATCAACAATAAAATGATCTTTAAGCTCCTCTTCTGGGTTGCCCTGTCTAATAAAGAAAAGAGTTAGTGATTTTTAGGAACCCAAGCCATTACTGACTTGTGTTCCCCTTGTGGAGTTACAAACTCAAATTCTTTGAGTATGTAATGTCCACTATATTTCAAATGGTGATCCAGAATTATCTTTTGATTTTTAGCATGTGGATTTTCAAAACATTCTGGTTTTTCAACACAAATCTCTTTTTCATGTATCACAAAAAACATTTGATTCACTCTTTGTTGAAAGTACTGTTTGTCCCTCTGCAGTACTTTCCCTCTTAACCCATTCTGTTTTAACACTTGGTTCCTGTGATCTAAATCTCCTATGTGAATTGTAATACCTTCTAGGTTGATAGTGAGATCTCCTAGGATTCCTATACCAAGTAGTGTTAGTAGTACCTTGTTTTGGGTGAAGCAGTACTTTGAGAAAGTACTGGGCAGAGTTAACAGTACTTTGGAAAGTACTTGTGAGATCTGAAGGTTTTGAAAAAGGTTTTCTCTGGTGTGGGTATCTATGATCCGGTGAGAAATTTATGTGATTGACCCTATTTGAATTATTCCAAACTGGTTTGTGCTCTCTAGGTTTCTGGTTGGCAGTCCTATTCTTTGGAAATTTTCTAAGGTATTCTGAGTGATGTTCACAATCCTTAATTAGATGAGTAGGACAAAAACACACAAAACACGTTCGACCCATACTTCCAAAGTGACATCTTCTATGTCTATGCCCAAAATTATTTTGCCTTCTTGGTGAATGATTAAACCTGTTTTGACCAAAATTATCCCAAAAAGGTTTAGCAGTTCTGTTTTGAAAAGATTTTGAAGAAGGTACTACTTGTGGAGCAAGATTACTTTGATTTGAAGGTATTGCTTGATTTTGAACATCGTTTTCAACAGGTTCTTTGGGTTTTTCAGACCTAGATTGAGCAACTATCTTTTTCCTAAACTCTATATCGTCTACTCCAAAACGAGAAACATCGGCCTAGGGGTTGATGAATGCCAGTGGGATGAGGAACAGCATGATAATCATTAGCTTTCTTATATTCAGGAGGTGAATCACTTATTGAACCCTCATTACTAGATGTATCTACATAATTAATGAGTTCTTCATCACTAGTAATTATATCCTCAAAATCACCTTCATCCTGATCACTAGATTGGTTTTCTTCTAATTTACTAAAATCCATTCCAAAACCTAATCCAGTTTTAAGGTAGGCTCTTTGCTGTTTTTGAACATAAGAAACATGTGACAGACCAGACTCTCCCCATGCAGCAAACTTAGCTAACAAATCATCTCTCTCCTTAGTTAATTTCTCAATTTCAACAATTTTACAGTTTAATTTCCATTCACTAAGTTTTAACTGGTAATCCTGTTGTTCATATTTTTCAGCCCAAGCTACTTCATTAGTTTCATGTGCTAAGATTTTGGCTTCCATAGATTCTAAGGTTATTTGATAACCAGCTACCTCAGACCTATCCTTTATACAGTTATCTCTTTCGTAAACATAAGCATTAAGTACTTTTTGATAAAAATTATGACACTTAGAACATACCTCTGTGATAGGAGTTGATGCAGCTTCAGTCGACATCTTTAGTATTTGTTGTAGTAGGGGTTCTTCTTAGTCAGAGTTTTCACACAAGCTCTGATACCACTTGTTGGATCGATATACTTTAATCAAACTAACTTAACTAGCTTGTTAAGGTTTAATAACCTCGGATAAATCCTAAGTTATTAACAAAGAAACACTGAGCAATCTTTATCAAGTATGCGGAATTTACTTAACAAAGCTAAGAAGAATAACTTTTTATTATAAACTCTAAATCTGCTTATTATGCAGATACTCTAATACAACTCTAAGATAATCGAACTTTTCTCTAAAACTCTAAATAACTTGTGAATTCGTAAACTCTAAAACTCATAGACTCATAAATCTAATGCCAATCTAGGAGTCCTTTTATAGTCTCAAGGATATCCTAGTCGGTTTACAATTTGTAACCTTGTACGACAAGTGATCTAAACATAGAATACAATACTTTCCATAAACGAATATAACAGTTCTTTTGTTCTTGCAGTACTTTGACTTCTAGGTGCAGTACTTTGACTTTGTCTTTAGCAGTACTTTGACTCTTTGACTTTTTCCAGTACTCTGCAGCTTACAGTACTTTCATATCTTCAGTACTTTCATGTCTTCAGCACTTTCATATCCCAACACACTTCAGTCATGTCTTGATCATAATCTGATGTAAATTCCCCACTGATGACTGACTGAAATTGTTTGTGGATAACCTGAAGTGCAGAACTGGAACTATCCTTTTGAACCTTTTCATTATCAAGTTGTTGTTCCAATTTTTCTAAGTTCAACATCAAGTTTCTAGTCAGTGTAGGTAAATCCTGACGGAAGATGGCACTACATGTTCGATCCCTAATTGTGGACAAAAGCTGTACGAGGTGAGAGTTAAGTAACTGATAAGGTTCAATGTTACTTTCCATTAGCATGGCATTTTGTAGCCTAAACTTGTGCAATTCTCTCTCTTTAGATTCTGAACACGGAGATCTCACATCCTCATTGCTTAATTCAATCATCTTTAATCGATCAGTGTAGCATACATTATCATTGTTGTCCACAGTATCATACAGTTTAAGCACTTCTGAAATCACTAGGTCAGTAGAGTAAGACATGATGTGGTAGAATGCACGGGATTTTACAAGTCTATGATTTAAACCGAGAAATAGAATCTTTCGCGGGATTTTACTAAAATCAAGACCAAACCGTTAAGCAATGACCAATGGAATGTGTTAAGATGACTGATAGATTGTCACAATGATAGACAATTGTGTGTTAGGACTTATGATTGTTTGTAGGATTAGCAGAGATGTTGTTTGGTTGAGATTTGGATTGGTTTATGCTCGTTTTTATGGAGAAATTTAGGTTTAAAAACATAAAAGACTCAATAACTTCTGTTCGGAGCGGATTTAGGCCTCGAAGGTTGTTAATTCGACGTGCCATTCTCCTCGTTCTCACAGTCGTGTTGATGGGTAGAACGCTGAAAACGGAGTTACGGATCAAAAGTTATAGGCGTTTGAAGTTTTGTCGGGAAAAGTCAACAAGTCGCTAAGAATTCTTGAACCAAGTCACTAAGACCAAGTCGCTAGGACCCAAGTCGCTAAAGCACCAAGTCGCTACACAGTCAAGTCGCTAAAGAGCAACTCGCTAAGGTCCAAGTCGCTAACAATTTACACTACAACTCGCTAACAATTTCTGAAGCAAGTCGCTAACCTCACCAAGTCGCTAGCCGTAGTGGATAATCCACTAACTTGTACTATTTGTAGGCTTGTCTCAATAGACAAGTCGCTAAGCTCAAATCGCTACCACTTCAACTACAAGTCGCTACAAACTTACAAAGCAAGTCGCTACCAAGAATAAAAATCCGTGACTCAAGTCGCTAGCAAGAAAATCTCAAAAACACCACTTTTCAATCCAAAAACAACACAACCACGATGATTCAAGCCTTCCGAATCAAAACCTAAACACTTATGATGATCCTAAACACAAAAGTACAATCAAAATCCAAGCTTTAACACACAAAATGGTCCAAATGATGCAAATACCTCTAAACTATTTCAAACCCAAAAAAAACCATATAAAACCACTAGAAATCCAAGAACATGTGATAGATGATCAAACCATGGCTCTTGATACCATTTGTAACATATTGGATTTTATAAACACACAAATAAGCTCAACAATGGATCGAATAGTATAGAGTTTAGAGAGAGAAAGTGGGATCCTTTCTAGAGAGAGAAAGTGAAAGAAAACATAAAAGGTTAGATTAAGAATGAGAAAGGTCCAACCCTCTACCTTGGGAGGTAGAGGGTATTTATAGTTACAAACTAAACGTCCTCCTTCAGACTGTGGATCAGGCATACAGTGGGTAAAGACCCGTCCTTCCTCCATGGTGTTGCTCTAAACTAAATAACTAACTAGTAAAACAGTAAATAACGATATGTCTATGAGCTAACTTATGCTAGATTATATTTGGGGTGACCGACTCTTCACTATGGAATTTCTAATTCCTAACAGTGTCAATAACCAGAAATGTAACCACCATTATCAAAGAAACAACCGGAATGAGGTAACATGCAAGTACAAGGTGTTATAAAATTGAAAAATATTTACTTTCTCCCCCCTCAACACTTGACAGAGAAAATACTGAATTTTGAAAGAGTAAAGTGTTGACGGAAGATTTGTACTTGCCATGTTAAATGAAATATAGATAGAAGAATATTTTTGGAGTTTTATCAGATTTTATATTTTTGTATTTTGTTTTTGAAAATATTTACAAAAGATGTTTTGGTGTTTGACTGGTTTTAAGAATGTTTTAAAAGTTCATCCAGTTCCTCTAGAGTTAAACACCGCATACCAATCCGGTTGACCAACTCATTAAACCTAGCAGCAGCTAAGGCTTTGGTGAGAAGATCTGCCAGTTGGTATTCAGTACCCACAGAGTATAAATCAACGGTACCCTTTTCCACGTGTTCCTTGATATACCCACAGAGTATAATTCAACGGTACCCTTTTCCACGCGTTCCTTGATGAAATGATATCGAAGATTGATGTGCTTTGATTTCGAATGTTGAACAGAGTTGCACGAGATCGCAATGGCACTTTGATTGTCCCAGTACATCGAGATTCTGTCAAATACGTAACCATAGTCTTTGAGTTGTGTTCTCATCCAAATGACTTGAGCACAACATGCCAACATGGCTACATATTCTGCTTCAGCTGAGGACAGCGATGTACAATCCTGCTTCTTTGATTGCCATGACACCAGTTTATCACCAAGAAATTGTAGAGCTCCTGAAGTACTTTTACGAGAATCTAAGAAACATGTGTGATCAGCGTCTGAAAAAGCTATTAGTTCAAAACCAGAATCCTTCGGATACCAGATTCCTAATTTAACGGTTCCCTTGATGTGTCGGAGGATTCTTTTAGCCTCAAAGAGGTGAGTCTCAGTTAGTCTCGACTGATAACGGGAGCAAAGATATACAGCAAAGACAATATCAGGTCTACTAGCTGTTAGATACATGAGAGACCCAATGATACTTCGGTATTTGGTAGGGTCAACCAATTTCCCATGCAAATCAGTGTCCAGTTTCTTGGTATGACCCATTGGAGTGGCATAGGTTGTTGATCCCAGTTGAGCAAACGATCTAATATAGAAACTGACTTAGAATAAAAGCTTATTAAGTATTACGCGGAATTTAACACTTAATCTTAAGAAGAAGAACAATTAACATTCAACACCTCAATATTATTTATTAATACGAATACTCTTACAGTATTAGGGTTTTGCAACCTTGAAGTGTATCGACCTTAGATATAAAACTTATATATATCTAATCTAACCTAGGACCTCCTTTTATAGACTAAGGAGTCCTTTACATAATACAATACGTAACCTACAAGATAAATATCTTTTCCATATTTATCTAATACAATAAACTAAACCGACTATACAAGACTAGCAGTGGTTACAATATATTGTCCGTGGTTACACACTAATACTAGCCGTGGTTTGTCTTCATCAGTGGTTCCATCCTTCTGTCTGTGGTTATATCAACTCTGTCCGTGGTTCCAGTACTAAGAATAATTCATGATTCAAGGAACCAAAAACCCAACAATCCTCCCCTAAACTTGATACATTCCAACAGAATTCTCAAGTTTCCTTTAAGCTCAAAACATCTGAATTAGAGGATGTAGCCAAACACTTATTTGATTTAAGAATTGTCTCATATTTCCTCAACAAATCATAAGCTTGACCATCATAGGGTAACAACATCTTGATAATACCAGGCTTCAACATCTGATTAATAATTCCTGGATACTTATTCAACTGAGGATAATCACCTTCTACAAGCATGTGAATAACTTTTCCAGAAACAGTTAAAACATGAACTCCACAGGTTTGATATAAAAACCATCTTGTAACATGACCATTGTAGAGTACCTTCCACTCAGGTTCATCATGAGTTGGTTCAAATAAAATCTTCAAATTATAATAGACCAGTCTCTCATGATAATCATTTGGATGTACTTCACCAAACTTATTCTTGTAAAGTCTCCAAAGATTCATCAAATCATCTCTTTCAAAGTACTGAAGCATTTGTGAAAATTTATTATACTCATAAACTTCATTGTTGAGTCTTTGAATTTTCCAAACTCCTTCACTTCCATCATTAAGGTGAAACTCATAAGAAACAATTTGATTAACATCTGCAACTTCTTTCAATCTTTTAGAATCAGATGTCTCTTGAATCTCAGATTTTCTCTTTCTTTTACTTTGAATCCATTCATCATCTTTCTTAATCCACTCTTCATCCTTCTTAGAATTCGTTGGACAGTAATCATCATGATTAATCTTCATACATCTTTCATAAATCTCAAGAATTCTTTCAAATGAACATTTACTAAGATTTTCAGAAATGTGAATACCTGAATTCTTAATAATTTTCATTAGTACATTCCTCATCTGTGCCATTGAAGGAGGTTTCTTTCTTATAACTTGCTTCCTTTTTTTACCAACCTTCCTTGCCCATTCACTCAAAAGCCTAGCTTTTTCCTCATCATCCAACAAATTCCATTCTTGTGCTGTATACTCATCACTTATTAATTCAGAAGCTTGAAGATAGTTTTGTGATTCATACCATATAGCTAACCATCTCTGACTAGCTTCCTCTTCAACTTGCTTTCTTTTCTCTAAAGCTGCTTCTTCTTCAGCTACTATGTTCTTTGCATACTCTGCATCATAAGCTTCTTGTTCTGCTTTAGATTTAAACTTCAGCTCTGGTACTGCAACCCCTTTACCTTTTCCAATATCAGATTTAACCACTTTCTTCTTCAAAGGTTCACCAATAACTAAACTTTTTCCTTTGGGATTGGGTTTAGTTGCAGTAGATTGAACAGATAAAACAGGTGCAATGATAGGTGTACCAATAGATGAAGTTTTGCTTAGATTTATCAATGTACTTGCAGCTTCTTTCTCAACTTCTTTATGTTTAGGTGATAATACAGAGAGAGTTGTGACAACAGTGGAAGTGGTTATGATAGCAGTGGGTATAATTGTAGTGGGTATAGTTGCCATGTCTGATACTGCAGCCGTGGTTACAAGAGTACTAACCGTGGTTTCAGACATACCATCAGTGTTTGTGTTCTGCACTACCTCTTCTACAACTTTCTTCACATTTTCAAGAACTGCCTCATTCCCATCTTTATCAGATACCAAAAATGTTTGATCTCCACTATCAACATCTTCTTCCATAGATACATTAATAGCTACATCAACCTCCCCTGATTTATGCCTTCACTCCTCCCCTGTTTGGATACATCCTCCATATTCAGAGCTGGAGAGGAGTCCATCTGCTTTTTCTTTCTTCTCATGGCTTTCAAAACAGCAACTCGAGGCGTCTTACTTTTTCCAAAACCATCACTCTGTGCTTCAATCTCCTAATATCCTTTCCATGAAACACAACCAACTCCTTTAGATTCGAGATCGTCTCCTCCATCTTGGTACATTTAGCCGTCAATTCATTTAAGCGTTCAAGAATATCCTCCCCAGTTCGACCTGTGTGAACTGGTCCGAGAGGTGGTTCATTGGAAAAGTCATCATGTACAAACTCAGAATCCGTCAATTCATGTTCATGTTCCAAACGATCCTCATCACTTCGAGTTGTGTTAACTGCTCCGAGAGGTGAATCCTTGGATATAGAAAACATAGCATCAGACCTAGCCTGAACAGCTATGCACCCTGTAGTAGCCAATTGGCTAGGGATTCCTCCACCTGTGTTAAGTTCCAAGGAACTCTCCACATTAGGAGTTGCCAAAGGTTGGGTCTTATTTATGTTTCCACTATCCTGACCAGTATCAAAGCATGAATCAGTAGTGGAAGCCCTTCCAATCATGTCACCTTCACTACCTGTGACAGCCTCATTAGAAACACCACTAGCACTAGCCTGAGGTAGCTCAGTGCCCTTCAGTCTCCTAGTGAATACAATAGGTGTATCAGTGGTTTGAGGTTGACGAGAAGTGGGTTGAGATACACTATCAGTGTTTACAAATGTACTATCAGGATTTGGAGGTGCATCAGCAGTGGTTTCAGTTGGTGCAGTGACAATAGGTTGAGATTCAGAATCCGTATCAAACTCATGATCAGTAGGCAAAGTAAGCATATGAGGAAATAAAGGAACATCTATAAGTTGTACATTTTGTGGTTGATTCCTCATATGTGCAAAAACCTTAGGAAGCATATGATGTACTTCATATTCCTGAGTATGCTCAACAGGCTCCTCTATTTGACTTTCCACAAGCAGTTGAACAAATCTAGGATATAAATAGTATTTACCCTTCTTCCTAATGTTTTGTACTAGCCCCTCATATATCATCTTAGACCAATTGAACTTTCTTCCATCAGACAAACAAATAATAGCAGTAGCAATTTTGGAAGGAAAGTCATTAAATCCTGTGGTCTTATTACTCATACACATCAATAAGGTATGAATAAGAAACTTCCATTGTTTTGAAAACAAACTCTTAAAATATTGTACTTTATCACCTCTGTGGATATAACCTAACCTTTCCAGACCAGCAACAATCTCAACATCTGAAAGATTATCAACACCATCAGCATCATCAAACTTTAAAACATCCCTAATGATCTCCTCAGTAATAGAAATAGCATGCTCATCCACAACAGTGCTAAACACCTCGACTCCATCAACCTTTTCAAGCTTAGCATTCCTCCAGAACTGATGTATGTAGGCTTTAAAAATGGTTGGTGTGACAGTTAAGGCATAGTGAATAGAACTGTGAACAAGGAAATCAATCATCTGATGAAACCCTTCAGATCGATCATTCTTGGTGAGAATAGCAACAAGGTTATGTGAAGTGGAATACTTTTCAGCCATTGTGATGAAGGATGGTTATGATGTGGTATTAGTGAATTATGCAAAGATAAGTGATTAGGGTTAGGAGTGAGCGCTAATTGAAGTGTTTTGAAGATCAAATAAATGATCCATCCGTGATTTGGGGAAAATAATATACGTTTGCAAAAGTGACCAATCAGCCCCTGTAGTATCCTCCATAAATCAAAATGCTATCCGCGGTTTCAGAACAGCCATCCGCGTTTAGTCAGACACCATCCGTGGATACAGAGTAGCACTTCAACCAAACATCCAAGAAGTATAGCAAGCAAATCTGTGTCATTAGTAAAGAGATCTCACAAAAATATGAAGGATTACACAATTTTTTTTTAAACAAACACAAGCAGCTAACACACCAGCTCCTATGTACACAAATCCTTCATACCTGCAAGACAAAAACACAAAACAAACACATAGAAGAAGGTATAGTTGTCAGTGGTTAGAAAGAGCCATCAGTGGAACCAAACGACCTATCCGTGGTTAGAACAGGTAAGTCAACATGGTCAACTATTTGGATTAATATTAGTCCAACGCCCAAGAATCTCATTAACTCCTCAACCACATTTAACCTGCCCCTCATTTACTTCCATAACCCATAACTTTGCTTATATAAAGAAACCCAAATCTCATATAACGCACACACCAATTAAAATCAAAACCCTAATTTCTCCAAAATCTCCAGGCAACTATCAATCACCATGTGGAACCCCAGTTGGAATAAACCAGAGGTTGTGGATGTAACATCCTCATCATCCTCATCATCAGCAAGTGAAGATACTAACCCATGGCAGTTATACCTCCCTCCACAAGAACCAAGACCAAGAAAATCCCCATTTCTTCCATCATCAGAAGATGATAGTGTGGTGGATCCAAGTGAGGCATCTGAGGACTCTGAAGACTCCTCAAAGAAGAGAACTTCAAACCCCCAACCTTCATCATCCCAACCCCAACCAAGACCACGAGCAAGAAACCCACCACTCCCAAACAACAGAGAGGTGGTTCTTGGTCTTCCAGCACCAGGTTGTGGTGCTTCTTCAAATATCGTAAGTGGGAAGGGAAAAAGGAAAATGGAATGATGCTTTTTGGTGAAACCAGCAGATGCAAGTATGATATGACTATGTCCTTTGTGCTTCATCTAATGTGGCCATCGTCATCATCTTCGTTTTCATCAATCCATCCTTCCCATTTTGATCCTTAGCAGCTTCGTCGTACCGGTCATGCATATCACAAATGCATATCCAGCAACTGGAATGAACGATGTGAGCAAGGATAGTAGTAGGAAATCATGTATAGAAGTAGTCTTTTAATTTGCACTTGAAGTTGAATTGTAAGCTGTAAGCTATAAACTGTTTGGATGAATGAACAATTAACTTCAATACTTCTGTAGCTTCTATAATGATCTTTCTTGTATCTGCAAAATGGTTAGTGGAAAGACAGAACAACTAGCAGTGGTTTGAACCAAGCTATCAGTGGTTAGAAACAAACTATCAGTGGTTAGAAACAAGAATAGCAAAACTAAGGTTACATAATAACAGTCCAATACTTATACAAACTGGTACAAAACAAGTTGAGAGTTTAGAGATTAATCATTCCAATGCTAACAACAAGGTACTGAAACCTCCCCACATCAAAAGCTTTGGTGAGAAGATCAGCAACATTGAAATCAGTATGGATTTTTACCATTTGAATCAACCTTTTCTCATTACAATCTCTAATAAAGTGATGTCTTATCTCAATATGTTTAGTTCTAGAATGTAAAACAGGATTTTTAATGATGCATATTGTACTGTTATTATCAATGTAAATCTTAGTATGCATAAAATTGTACCCAAAATCCAGCAATTGATTCTGAATCCAGAGAACTTGACCACAGCAACTAGCAGCAGCCACATATTCAGCTTCAGTTGTAGAATTTGCCACAATAGTTTGCTTTTTACACTGCCATGAAATAAGTCTACTTCCCAAAAACTGACATCCTCCAGTAGTAGACTTCCTATCCAAACTAGCACCAGCATAGTCACTATCTGTGTAGGCCACCAAATCAAAAGGAGAATCCTTGGAGTACCAAAGGCCCGATTTAGGATAACCTTTAAGATACCTAAAGATCCTCTTAACAACATTCATGTGTGAGGTATTAGGTGTGACTTGAAATCTTGCACACACACATACTGAGAACATAATATCTGGCCTAGATGCAGTGAGATACATCAAAGATCCAATCATGGACCTGTACAACTTTTGATCAACACTGGGACTTCCATCATTAGGTAGCAGTGGTTTCTGAGTCTCCATAGGTGTACTAGCACTCTTCACATCCTGAAACCCAAACTTCTTCAACACATCTGCTACATACTTGTCTTGACTAATGAAGATACCATCAGTCCTTTGTTGAACCTGTAGCCCCAAAAAGAAAGTGAGTTCTCCCATAGAACTCATCTGAAACTTATCATGCATAAGCTTCTCAAAATCTTTGCATAGCTCTTTATTGGTTGAGCCAAAGATGATGTCATCTACATAAACCTGAACCAATAAAATATCATCTTTGTGCTTCCTAATGAACAAAGTTTTATCAATCAGCCCTCTTTTAAACCCATTGTCTATCAAGTAAGTGGACAGGCACTTATACCATGCCCTAGGAGCTTGATGCAAACCATACATAGCCTTCCTCACCCTGTAGACCTTGTCAGGATGATCAGGATCTTCAAAACCCGGAGGTTGACAAACATAAACCTCCTCATCAATTGTGCCATACAAAAATGCACTTTTAACATCCATCTGATACACAACAAAGTTTTTGAATGAAGCATAAGCTAAAACAATCTAATAGCCTCAATTCTTGCAACTGGAGCAAACACTTCATCATAATCTAAGCCTTCGGTTTGTGTGTATCCTTGAGCAACCAACCTTGACTTGTTCCTCACAACAATACCTCTTTCATCCCTTTTGTTTCTGAACACCCATTTTGTCCCTATTGCCCTCTTACCATTTGGAAGATCTACCAATGTCCAAACCTCTTGAAGTTTGAACTGAAGAAGCTCCTCTTGCATTGATTCTACCCATCCTTCTTCAGATAATGCTTCTTCAACTCTCTTGGGCTCCTTTTGAGACAGAAAACAAGCAAACAGGCAATTTTGCAGATCTTTATGACTGTTTCTTTTGTGAAGTGATCTTGCAAAGAACCCATGTTTAGGAAAGGGTTCAGTGTTCTTAACCTTGCTTCTTGTTTGTACTGGAGTATTCAAGTTTCCAAGTATTTGTTCCTTGGGATGAATCTTGTGAATCCTTGTTGAGGTAACAGGACTTTCATGAATGACATGTTCCAAATTTGTTAAATCAGCATTGAAGAAATCATCCATGTCTTCATCATCAGTAGGAGTATCAATTTCAATCAAAGCAGGCATATCAGGATCATGTGGATACTCCTCTTCACCATATAATGGCTTTGCAGTTGGCCCAAAGAAATTACTACTATCAGTACTTACAGCAGGGATTTCACTTGTGATGACTGTGGTAGAAGTTGTTGACTTAGCCGTGTTTGCATTATCTCTATCCGTGCTTACATTTGGCTTATCAGTGCTTTGAAGGCTTAGCGTGCTTTCAGAATGCTTTTTCTTCTTTTCAATTTCTTCTATCAACACTGAATTATCTTGCAACAACTCATCCTTATCTTGATGATGATTAACATTTCCTCCAGTATTCAAGACATCATCATCAGTGGGACCTTGCTTATCAATGATGGGTGAGACAGAACTAGCTTTCCACTTTTCAAACAAATAGAACTCTTGAGGAGAATCAGCTTCCTTAGAAATTTCTTCTGCACCAGAATCCTTTTGAGTACCTGCATCAACATTAGTGGAAGTTCCTGCAATGATAGGCTCATAATTCATAGATTTGGTTAGCATATCAATGTTAAACAGCCAATCTGGTCCTTTGGTCTCAACACAAGGAGTCTTTTCACTAAATTGAACATGTAAGTTCTCTTCAACAATTTTAGTCCTCCTATTGTATACTCTAAAGGCTTTACTATTTGAAGAATAGCCTAAAAAGTATCCATCATCAGCTTTTCTTGAAACTTGCCTAGGTAGTCTATGGTATTCAAGATAGTAACAGGACACCCAAAAGGTTTTAGGAATGCAATCATAGGTTTCCTATCATGTAACACTCATAGGGGTTTGTTATGAGGCTTCACTACCTTACTTCTATTCTGCACATAACATGCAGTGCCTACAACTTCAGCCCAAAAGGTAGTTGGTAACTTAGACTCTGACAACATAGTCCTAGCAGCCTCAATTATTGTTCTGTTTTTCCTTTCGGCTTACACCATTTTGTTGTGGTGTTCTAGCAACACTAAACTGTCTTTCTATACCTTTATCTACACAAAAGTGATTCATCACAGCATTCTTAAACTCAGTTCCATTATCACATCTGATTATCTTTACTTTATGATTTACTAGATTTTCTATCTTAGTAATGAAACTCTTGAGAATTTCACTAGTTTCACTCTTAGCAGCCAAAAAGTAAACCCAAGAAAATCTACTATAATCATCTGTGATAACTAGGCAATACTGCTTATGGTTCAAACTCTTGACAAAAGTAGGTCCAAATAAGTCCATATGAAGCATAAACAGAGGTTGTGTAATGGTGTTGACAGTTTTGGACTTACAAGAAGCTCTATGTTGTTTTCCTTTTTGACAGGCCACACAGTTCCTTACACTCAAAAACCTTAGAAGGTAACCCTCTCGCTAAGTTGCTTTTACCGTTTATTGATTGTTTTGTAATTGAGGTGACCTAATCTTCTATGCCATAACTTAGACTCATCCACAGATGCTTTAGCAAACAAACAGGTTAAGGACCTATTAGGAATTACATCTTTAAGATCAAAACAATATATATTTTCCTTCCTAGGTACCCTAAGTTGTATAAACTTCTCATCAAGCATCTTAAACTCAGGAGACAACACCACACACTCAGTTTCACCAAAAAAGTACCCAGTTTTTCTTATCACACATTTGAGAAACACTGAATAGATTGTACTTAAGTCCCTGTACCAAGTAGACTTTTTCAAAGTCTAAATTCCCTGTTCTGATTGTGCCTCTTCCAAGTATCTTTCCTCCCTTTGGATCATTGCCAAAAGCCACATATCCTCCATCAAAAGCTTCAAAATCTTCCAGGTTGCTCCCATCCCAAGTCATGTGCCCAGAGCAACCACTATCAAAAACTCCTTTGTCTTTTAGCTCATCTTGTAGATTGCCCTGCACATGAAATTAAACAAGTTAGTTCCTTTTGTGGACCCAAGAAAATACTGACTTGGGTGCGCCTGTGCATCAATATAATCAAATTTGTTTAGGTCCATTGATGCACAATTGACATGATGTAAAACCTTGGTCTTAGGTTTCCATTGCCAACTAGCTGAGGCCTTTACAGCATAAAATGATTTCCAACCACTGTGTCGGTTATCACCTTTGGAATTTTTAAAACTTCTTTGTTATCTTTGGTGATTTTTGGCTTATCAGTGGTTTGATTTTGCTTAGTCGTGTTTACACTTTGCTTAGCAGTGGTTGGAACCCATTTTGGAGAAGCAGTGACAATTGATTTTGTATTCCCATTCCTCATTAACACTGCTCTAGGAATCATGTTTCTGTTAGGATGAGGGTTTGTTTTCTTTGAAAAGTTTTGGTGATTTACCCTCCTCCAATGATTCCAAACTTGTGGTCTGTTTTTATAACAATCTCTCTGTAAGTGCTTAAAACTACCACAGTTATAACAAGCTTTCTTGACACATTGAAACTCATCACCTAACCTGTTAGTTATTAGGCCATTAAAGTTTCTCTGATTACCCCTAGGTATATATCTGTTAATTTGTTCCCTAGGTACTTCTTTGTACTCTACCACTCTCTTAGTAATTTGAGCTCCAAATCTAGGCACAAGGTTGGCTTGTCTAGTATCAACTTTCTTAAGAGGTTCTAACTTTTTAGGCTGTGTTGATACTTTACTATCTTCCTCAGAATCTGATTCCCAATCTTCAATGATGGGAGCATCAGATGACATATCAGAACCTATCTTAGGTGATTCATTCTGTTTAGTCTCACCTACAAGTTTGTTGAAACTAAATTCACTGCTAAATGAGAGCTCTTTTGGAGGTAGTGCATGTTGCATAAGAGTAGGTGGTGGCATATCATTGTAACCTAGGCCAGTTCCATCCTTGAACAATTTTTGACCTATTGGTTTATTTACTAGATCAGAAGCATATTGTGTTTTAGCAACCCTAACAACATGTTTTTCTTTTTCTTTTAAGGCTTCTACTTTTACACTCTTAGGTTTTTCTAGTTTCTCTTTAAGCATCTTAATCTCCCTATTCTTAAGATCAAGTTCTCCACCTAGTATATTAATTTTATCAACATACTCAAACTCACATTTGATACAGTAATTAAGCCTCTCTTCCACACTTTCTAGACCAACTCTATAACCTAGGTTGTCCATAGACAGTCTTTCTACTTCTTTTCTTAAACTCTCAGTGATAGCTTTTTGAGATTCTAAGTTATCTTGACATGATTTAAAAGAACAAGTAGACTCATTACATACCTCAGAATCTGAACCAGAAGATGAAGCATAAGCCATAAGAGCAAAGTTATGTTCTTTTGAAGCTTCACTAGCAAGAAAAGCTGCATTGGGTCCTTCTGCAATTTCATCACTCCAGTCATACTCACCAAGACCATCTTGAGCCACCAATGCTGAAGAAGGAGCAGACTCTTCAGTGGTCTTCTTGACACCTTCAATCCTCTTAGGAGCTCGACATTCCCTAGCAAAGTGACCCTTCTTCTTGCGGTTAAAGCACTCCATCTTGCTTTTGTCGAACCCGACTCTTCTTTAGCATCATACTTGACATATCTACCGTCTTCTTCAGAAATTTCCTTGCTTGGAGAGTCAACATTGCCATTTGCCATTGAAGATTAATCTCCTCAAGATCATCAGGATCAATTTGATCTAGATCTTGATTCAATACATCAATACTGGTGGTTAAATCAGTGAGAAAAGCACAAATTGCACCATCACTGACAATATCACTAACCATGGTATTGTTTGCAATAGCTGTGGTTATTCCATAGGCAGCAGTGGATACATCATGTGAACTTTTGTGATTAGTTGAAACAAAAGCAATGTTCTGATTAGCAGAAGATGCACCAGCAATGTTATTCTCAGACTCATAGACTTTCAAGTTGTTATGGAGATTGTCCAGAGTCATCTTATCAAAGTCCACCTTATTTCTCCACACAATCTTATGAACAGCCCATTCTGGAGATAAACTTCTAATGAACTTCAAATTTATATCTTCTTGAATAACATTATAGTCAACTGACTTCAATTGGTGATAAGTTTTGAAGCCTTGTAAGTGCCATCAAGTTTTTCTCCACTAAGACCAGTGAAGTTTTCAAGTTGATGCTTGAGCATATTCTTCCTTGATTTCTTTGTAGCTTCATTACCAGCAAACCGTGTCTCAAGAGCATCCAGTAACTCTTTAGCAGACTCATATTGTTCAAAATCCAAAGCATATTCATTAGGTATTCCCATCGAGAGAATACTATGAGCTTTTATCTCCATCTTTCTTTTAGCCTTATCAATCTCACTAACAATGGATATTTCTTTGCCATCATCACCCTTCTTAGGAAGAGTATCTCCTTTTTCCACAACATCCCAGAGAGCATAATCAATCATGCGAATGTATTTCCTTATTCGCATCCTCCAGATTTGGTACTCACCATGCTTGAGCATGGGCACCTTTGAAGCAGTGACCATGTGTGTTTCGTCTGACATCTTATCTTACTTTTAGCAAAACTTAACTTGACCTCTTCTTGATTACAGTTTCTAGATCACAAGCTCTGATACCACTTGTTGATCTCAGTTGAGCAAACGATCTAATATAGAAACTGACTTAGAATAAAAGCTTATTAAGTATTACGCGGAATTTAACACTTAATCTTAAGAAGAAGAAGAACAGTTAACATTCAACACCTCAATATTATTTATTATCTGAATACTCTTACAGTATTAGGGTTTTGCAACCTTGAAGTGTATCGACCTTAGATATAAAACTTATATATATATCTAATCTAACCTAGGACCTCCTTTTATAGACTAAGGAGTCCTTTACATAATACAATACGTAACCTACAAGATAAATATCTTTTCCATATTTATCTAATATAATAAACTAAACCGACTATACAAGACTAGCAGTGGTTACAATATATTGTCCGTGGTTACACACTAATACTAGCCGTGGTTTGTCTTCATCAGTGGTTCCATCCTTCTGTCCGTGGTTATATCAACTCTGTCCGTGGTTCCAGTACTTAGAATAATTCATGATTCAAGGAACCAAAAACCCAACATAGGTGTCACAGTTTTGCATTCCATTTTTGTTTAAAATTTCAAGGGCATATTTGGACTGACTCAATAAAATACCACGGGGTGATTGATGAACTTGCAGTCCGTGAAAGAACGTAAGTTCACCCATCATGGACATTTCAAAATGCTTTTTCATAAGTTTTGAAAAAGCGTTTGAGTATTTTAGATGTGTTGACCCAAAAATGATGTCATCCACATAAATTTGAACGATTAAAATGTGTGCCCCGTGATATTATATGAAAAGTGTAGGTCGACGAACCTTTGACAAAATTATTGGCGTATGAGAAAGGATGATAACTTATCATACCACGCCCGAGGGGCTTGTTTGAGGCCGTAGAGAGTCTTGTTCAGCTTGTAGACATGGTTCGGGAACTCTGGATCAACGAATCCTTCTGACTGGCTGACATAGACCGTTTCTTTCAGTTTTCCATTGAGAAAAGCCGTTTTGACATCCATATGATAAACGGTGATGTTCATGTGAGCCGTAAATGCCAGGAAAATCCGTACAGCCTCAAGACGAGCAACCGAAGCGAAGGATTCTTCAAAGTCAATACCCTCTTCCTGTCTATAACCCTTAGCCACCAGACGTCACTTATTTCTAATTACGATTCCTTCAGCATCCAATTTGTGTTTCCAAATCCATTTGAGACCAATGACGTAGACCCCTGTTGGTCTTTCAACCAATTCCCATACTTCAAGACGTTTAAACTAATTGAGTTCTTCTTGCATGGATTCAATCCAGTTGTCTTTAATCATTGCATCTTTAATGTTTTTAGGTTCAGATTGGCAGACAGTGAGTGCATAAATGCAATGTTCACCGTCTGTGTGAAGGTGTTGTCTGGTTATTCGGGTTACCAATAATGTTCTCAAGAGGATGGTCTTTCGTCCAACAATGTGTGGAAGGTTGATGTTGATATACATTACAGTTGGGAGGATTCAAATGGCTTGTGGATGATTCCGCAACATCAGATGTGGCAGTTTCATTAGCAAACGGCTTGAAGAACGCATTTGGATCATAATCTGAAGATGGGGGTACTTCATTATTCAGAAGATCATCGGCTGGTTCAGCGTCGTTGGAAGCGGTTTGTTCAACTGTTGTTGTAGAATCAACAGGTGGTGCTTCCTCAACAGTAGTTGTTGTAGCAGGTGTATCAGGTATTGGATGTTGATCAGGTTGAGCAGCGGAAATATTGGATACACCTGGAGCACGTTCATCAATATCATCACTAAACATAGGAGCAAATAGCTGTTCCATTTGACGTCGAGTTAGTTGTAAAGTAGGTTCAGCTAATGATGGGGTTTGAGGGAAGTTTAAACGGTTATGACCGGGTTCCAAGCTGTTATGCTCAGAAGCCATTTCTGTAAGCTCATCGAAATTGGCATGAATCGTTTCCATAATCTCCCTTGTACGACGATTCCAGATCCGGTAACCCTTGGAGTTTTCACAATACCCTACAAAGACTCCAATATCAGCTTTGGCTTTGAGCTTACCAAAGTCATCACGATCATTATTCGGATAACAAAGGGATCCAAATACATGAAAGTGTTTGAGATTCGGTTTACGGTTGTGGATAAGCTGATAAGGTGTTTTGTTGTGGCGCTTGGTAATCATTGAGCGATTTTAGGTGTAGCATGCAGTTGACACGGCTTCAGCCCACAAGTAATCTGGAAGTTTAGCATTAATTAACATTGTTCTTGCAGCTTCCACTAACGTACGGTTTCGTCTTTGAACAACTCCGTTTTGTTCTGGTGTACGTGCAATAGATGTTTGATGCTCAATTCCCACTTTCTCATAAAATGAACGAAGAGTTTGATTCACAAATTCAGTTCCTTTGTCTGTTCTGATTTGTCTAACTGTGTTCCGGAGCTGAACTTGAATTTTCGTGAGAAATGTGATGATCATCTGTGGAGCTTGATCTTTACTTCGAAGAAAATAAACCCAAGTCCATCTTGAGTAGTCATCTACAATTACCAAGATGTAGCGTTTTCCATTAATCGTCTGCACGCGCATCGTGCCACACAAATCCATGTGAAGAAGATGAAGCACATGATGTGAGCTGTGTTCCACCTTTGAAGGAAAGTAAGCACGAGTGCTTTTCCCTTGTTCACAAGCTGAGCAGAGGTGATCTTTAGAATATCGGAATCTTGGGAGACCTTCAACAAGTTTGTATCGAGCAAGGTTGGTTATTGTTTGAAAGTTTAAATGTGAGAGACGACGGTGCCATAGCCAAGATTTTGTAGATGTTGCCTTTGAAAGTAGACAGATGGGAGATGAAGCAATCATGTCTTGCATTGAGATTGTGTAAATACTTGAATTGCGGGTGCCAGACATAAGATCGTTTCCTTGTAGATCACGAATGAAACAAGTTTTCTCCTGAAAAGCAACTTCCAAATCTCCATCACAGAACTGACTAACTGAGAAGAGATTGTGACCGAGGCCTTCCACATAATAAACTGCTAATTTCGATGTTGCCATTGATGTAATCTCCGTAGCCCATGATAGCTGCGAAGTGATCATTCTCGAATCTGACAGTGCCAATGAACTTTTCAACAAAGTTTGATAACAGTTTGAGATTGCCTGTCATGTGTCGGGAACATCCGCTATCAAAAATCCAAAGGATGATCTGTATCACCTGCATTACACACAGAGGACACAGATGGAATAGAAGTAGATGTGGAACCAGAAGAGTTAGAGGGTTCTGAAGCAGTTATAGTAGAAACACACATATCAATGATTTTAGGTATCCATTTAAATCCAAGTGTATTATGTAACCATTTCTGCCATCTCCAACTAGTCTTAGCTTTGGTCTTAGTGAATGCACTAGGTGATAAGTTCTTTCTAGGAGGTGAAGGAGGTTCAATGAGTACATCAATGATCGTAGTTAGAACACTAGAGGGTGGTTTACCTAGCACAGACTTAGAAGCATTAGTGGGCCTAGAGGTATTCCGTTTTCTATTATTCCACTTACGATTCAAGATAATCTTAGCAACACATTTATCATGACAACCAGAAAACATGCTTTTATGACAACCAACACAAGAGGCTTCAAACAAAACATTAAGAGTACTTAAAGATTCAGCATTCGTTACATCACTTTGTTCATTACATTTGTCAGACGCAATATCTAAAGTCGGTGCAACTTGAGTTTTATTCAAAGTCCTAGGGTGTTTTTCTACTTCAGCATTCTTTATTGTTCTTTTCTTACGTCGCAAGTTCCTATTCTTCCTTGTATTGCTCCTAGGCTGTGAAGTGCGGTCGTTGGGAAAAGAGGCAACTATTCCTATTTCAGTAGAGGGAAGCACATTAGTATCTTGTGGTTTGTCATTAGGCATTCTAGTGTCACTTTTTCTAAGTGTTACAGGTGCAAGTTTCTTAGTGTTACTAATCTTAACTTGTTCATACTTTCCTAACTTCTTTTTTAACTCAATGATAGTGTGCAAAAAATCTTGATTTTCAGAACGAAGATTTCCATAAACATTCATGACTTCGTTAGTGTGTGCAAGATAATGATCAAGTTCGTTTGATGCTTCATCACGAGTCTGTTTAAGTAAATAAAATATGACACCATATTCCTTTTTAACTTTTGCAAGTTCTTGTTCATATTTTGAGATTTGACATTTCAAAGACGCGTTTTGATCATCCAGTTTCTCAAGTTTTGGATTAAGAGGTTTGGAATGCAACTGGTTGATTTTGTTTTGCAAAGCAAGTTCACGATTTTGACAATCTTTTTGACACCATTGAAGACGACGTTTTGCATTTGAAAGCTCGTTTAACAATCGTTCATTTTCAACTTTTAAAGACTTGATTTGTGACACAGTATCAGTATTCTCAACGTTTTCAACATAATCAACAAAATCAGCAGAGATATAATCAAATGCATATGCAACAGAATGTAATAACACCACATTATGGATATCAGCACAGAGAACATCTTCTAAGAGTCGATCAACATGTATTTGAAATAGATGTTTCTGTTTTCTCAAAAACTATTTTCATGAGTCCAAGTTCCTTATGAAATTCCCTTTCCCAATACAATGCACAATTTTTCAAGTTTTGAACATGGTCTAAAATTCTTTTATGAAAAATATCTCTTTGTTCTCGCGCCTGAGGCGATTGAAAATGTTCAACTTTTATTTCAGAATGAAATTCAATCTCACATTCTAAAAGTTTGATGTCAGATAGGAAAGTGTCAAAATATCTAAGAATTTGACAACTTTCGAGTATTGATTTTACTTCACTGAGTGAAGGTAAAGGACCATTAATTTGTGCAGAATTGGGTTGGGTACCAACAGTAGAAGACTCAGACATAGGTGTGATAACCCAAGGTGTGTTAGAAGTATCCTTTTATACGACGAAAGTGATGGCTTTCGAATAGTTAAATGGTTTGTTATAAACAACATTTTCTAATTTTTATCGACTCTCGTCTTCTGCATCTAATTCCTCTCGACGATTATATTCAACAACACTCATAATGGAATCATCAATTCTATGTTCAGCACTGTAAACTTTAGGATTTGGTTTGAATGCTCTATTTGAAAACTTAGGTTTGTAATCAGCAAGATTCGGTCCATATCCATTCGGATTTGGTTTGAAAGTAAACTTTTGAATCGTTGTGATTGATTCACCATGTTTATAAACAACATTTCGAAACTCTTTGATTTTGTTTTGTAAGTTGACAATTTCTTCAAGATAGTCATCTATTCGTTTCGTGGAATGCTTTTTGTACTCAGAGAACTGTCTTTGACAAGTTAACAACTCAGCCTTGGCTTTTTGAGTTTCCAAAGTAAGAGCGTTAAGTTGTTGTTTATGATCATATTTCAGTTGTTCTATTTGAGACAACAAAGCATTCTTGGATGCGACTAGATCACGTATATGTCGTTCTAATGATTTTTCGTTTTGGTAAGATTTAGCAAAAGTGACTTCAAAACCTTGTTCACGTTTTTCTTGAGTTTTAAAAACGTTGAGTTGCCTTTTTAAGCATTCAATATCCCTGGTTAACAGTGCATTTTTATTTTTTAATTGTTGATTGAATTCACAACATTGTTCCATTCGGGATTGTTGGTCATTAAGTAAGAGGTCAATATTTGGATTAGGTAAAGGTTCAGCGTGTTCAACGTGAGTCTCAACCTGATCATTATTCAGATCCTCAAGTATAACCACGGAGTCAACTTGATTATCAATGGTAACCATGAGGTCATCTTGATCGTCAAATGTAACTACTGGATCTAGTTGAGTATCATCAGAATGAGATGTGGACGGCTCATGTTGAACATGCTGAGCCTCGTCGGATTCAGATGTTGGCTGAGATATGAAATCAGTGATGAATATGGTTTGATCCGGTACCTGAGACAAGCCTTCAGTGTCATACACTGGGCCTGTGTCACTCATGTGGAGTTCATGCTTGTTTTCCATCAACATAACTGCTTGCATTAGCACTGCAAGTCCTCCGTATCATCATAAGTCTTCATCGCCGCCAAAAACTCTGTTCTTTGTTTGTGAGGGTTCCACCAGCTTCATCCTTGAGCCAAAGTAAAGCCTCTTTGTGATAAGCGCGCCTCTAGTCCTCGGCTTTGGGCATGCATTAGACAGTGACCCTTCTCATTATAGTTATAGGCGAAGACCATTAATCCCATTCGAGCATTACCTTGTTCAACCAGGCCCTTTTTTGTGGAGCACCATGGTATTCCTTCCCATTGGATTAAACCCTTGACCACCGCCCATCTTAAGAACATTTCCTCAATTCGAACTTCAATCGTCCATTGTTAACAACGACTGATTCCTTGTGTTGGATGAGATGCGAATGCGCGATTGTTGGATTTGTTTGAGTATCGGCCGAAGGCTCTAGCAATCATGACAAACCCTTGCTGCAATGCATCGAAAGCGTCTGTATCCTCATTAGATTCACCGTAAAGTGCTTGATCATTGTTGTTGTTGTATGGAACCAATTGAGTTTCTTGAGATTGGTGTTGTGTGGCGTATCATAAGGTGTTATCTTAGCGGATGGTTGGCGGCGGGTTGTGGAGGATTTGTTATCAGTTGTAAGGTCGGGAATTGAGGATAACAAGTTTGAGCCCACAAAGCTAGTTGTTGATTATCCGGAAGTGAAGGTGTGACAGGGAGTCCACGGATAACCCTTTCTTTGTCAACTTCTTTTGGTGGGCTTCAAAGTGGGTACAACAATCCGTATGTAGCATGATGAAGATTCTTTGCTTGTCGGATGAAAATGACATACTTTTCCCAATCAGGACCAAGACTACTTAGGAACTTAGTGTTGACGACAATTCTTGGCATAATGATGTTATGTTTTTCCAAGTCATTGATGATGTCGTAGAATCGATGATGATATGACTCTAATGTCTCTCCGGTTTCAATCATAAAGTGTTCATAAGCCAAGTAGATTTTGGATTCCATGTCTTCTTGATTAAGTTTAATGCCTTCCATGAGAAGATGAATATGTTCCCACATTGCTTTAGCGGTCTTTTGAGCATCAACACTTCGAAGGATCGGATTGGGTAATCCCGAAAGGATGTATTGCATTGCTAGTTCATCGGCTTCAAAATGTAGAAGTTCATCAGTGAGGTCGATGAAGCGTGCAATGTTGGTGACATCACCTCTTGGTGGATTGGCATTTGGATCTCACGGGTGTAACGGCGGTAGGCATGCGAAATGGACCTTCGGGGATGACCTTCTTAAGAACTTTCCATGTGGCTTCTTTAGATCACAAAACCTAAAGAACCTAATCACCCGTTGTCGTAGTTTCCCGGAGTGAGCATTGAGGTCTATCAAGTGATCCGCACTCATGAATGGATTGTTGGCTACTTAAAGCTTCATACATCTTTGCAAACCAAGACGGTTCCTTCATAGTATTCCTGGATGGATGTTGATTGTTAAAGTTTGTGTAAGGTTGTACTTGAAGACTAGGTGGTGGTTGAATCATTTGAGGTTGAATTTCTCCTTGAGGGAATTGATGTTGTAGTTGATAGAGTTGTTGTTATTGATTGATTTGTTGTTGTACTTGTTGAGGACACACATGAGGGAAGTAGTTAGAGTATGGTGGTTGAGACATCTTGAAACTTGTGTTGTAAAATGGATCTTTGTAGTCGAATGAAACGTTGTTGATGAAGAGTCTTATATGAGAAACCAATCTTAGGCAAAGCACCCTTATGCGTAGGAAAAACCAGCTTAGGCAAAGAAACCTTACGCTTAAAAGAAACCAACTTACGCTGCGAAGAATAGAGCTTACGCAGTAGGTTGTAAACCTAGCTTATGCAAAACCAAAGACTTATTAGAGAATGCTTATGCGTAAGAATTGCTTATGCGTAGACAAGGCTTATGCGAAAACAATGCTTAGCGAAGATTCTACGCGTAAGAGTTTGCTTAGGCGAAAACTAGGTTTTGCCAAAAAATCCTTTACATTTATCCTAGTGTAAAATATATCCGAAGTCGAAGTGTTTTCAGGCTTATCCAGCAAGAAACACCGAGTAAACCAAGAACACTGAAGATCAAAACCTTATGAAGCTTAATAACTTTAGGGTTTTCTTATGCGTAGGAAATGCAAATGTTTACCAAAAACTGATTTTAAGCACAAAGATGTTTAGAAACCCGATTTTTGATGAAAAAGCTTCAATATCACCAAAGTAACACAAAAGTGTGGAACTTGAAGATCAAGAGCACCTTTTACCCTATGTGAAATATCCAACAAAAAAAACCAAGCTTAAAACCAATGAAATACACGAAAGTTTGAAACTTTTGCCAAAAACTTAAACTTTATCACCAAATAGCCTTTAAAGTACAGGAATCTTGAATTTTAAAGTGAAAAAATCAAAGCTTTTTGCATATGAAAGTTTTGAGACCGAGCCTTACGCGTATAAACTTAAAACTTCAAAAACAAAAATGGTTTCACCCAACTATTTGGCGAATGATACCACTGTTAGGTTCCCATTTATGTAACACAAGTATCAATAGAAGAAATAAGAGAAAGAAAGATCGGATGAACACTTGACCAAAACACACACGAATATATGAAAGGTTTATGCTTAAGTGAAATAGAAAAGTGAACAACCAACCTTCATCTTCAAATGAAGGTTTATATAAGGTATTTATAGGAAGGAACTAGGGAAACATGCAAGTTCCCTTCCTTTCCTTATTTGGCTTGGGCTAAGGCTTATGGGCCTTCTACATAAGCCTTAGCTTAATAACAAACATAAAGGCCTAATTAAGCTAACTATTACATATTAATTACTAACACTTGTAATCTAGTTTAGGAGTGATTCCAACACAGACAAACAAAAAATATTCATTTCCGTTAGAATTTAATAAGGTGCTTTACATCGGAACCGGCAAATGATAACAAAATTTTCGTAATGACACCGCTGATCTTTGTAAGACGGCGGCAAGGAGTAGCTGATGTTTTTGATAGGCTAGTTGGCGAATTGACAGAATCGCCATCTTCTTATAATGTTTTACAACGCTATTTTTTTTTACTGAGTTTGTCGTTCAATTTTACTCTCTTTCTTTTGTTCGTATTGTTATGGGAGAAAATTTCTTCCAATGGAGGTTTGTCATTAGGACCTACCACATTTTCAAATGACAATTTGTTTTATTTAACCTGAGATTTAGGGGCTTCGTGGTCTTTCTTTGTTGGTTTTTTCTTCTGGGTAACAATAGCTTACATCATTGTTACCGATCGATCCAACAAACGAAGTTTTCGTCAACCACATTCACTTCTTGCTCATCAAAATCCATTAAATCTAAAGACGGAACACACAATGTTTTATTGACGCTTTTGTTGAAATTATCTTCGAGGAAACACGCCCCAACATAGTGTGTCATTTTGCCAACACATTTACATTTGGTGTGTTGTTGTCTTTGAACTGCGATTTGAAAATATAGTATGTTAAGAACAAAGACATTAAAATCTTTTATTTATCGGCGTTGTTTTATTGATAATGTAGATACCTCAAGAGCTTTGTTGGTGGTGTTCCTTCTATGTCGCGACACCAACAATATTGTTAACGGGTTCAGTTCCCACAATTGTTTCTCAACCGATCTGTCGTTTCATTATCACAATCCATTGCATCTACTGTAATTATCACCCGAAACTTTATCGTCGTTATGTAAGACACCAATCGCTACTACAACCGGTTCCCCGGATGAATTTTAATTATATATACATAGGTATGGACGTATGTTATACTTGATATGTAAACTCTAAGTGAAAGATAACATACAATAATGGGTTCACCGGGTGTGTTTTTTTTCATCGTTTGGTGTAACTAGTTGAAGTTGAGTAGTACGATCACCTCCATATTCCATAGTAGGACATTTTTGGGTCATGGCACAAGCTTGTACAAGAATCCCAAGGTTACATGGTTCCATTTCTTTAAGCCCATCATCATTGTCAATGGTCCGCTGCATCTCCACAAAGAACGACCTTATCCCTCGTTAGGGCCTAGACCATGACCACGACGCGCCCTCAGAATGACCAAGGTTTGATATATGTGTACACACGAAGGATTATTTGGGTTTGGTATAACATTGCAGGTAACCTTAAAAGTAAATACAAACCTTCGGATCATCGATTAACGCCGAGTCATTTGTATTGGCACAACTTTTAGATTGATCGTGAACAAAGGCCGCATCATTTTTAAGACCCAAAAGTTGTTGTACTTTTGAAACTCTGCTTTTGACATTCGTAAACACATCAAGTACAACCGGTTGACCAAATGAATGCAATTTTCTATCATCAAAAGTTTTTGATCCAAATCCACTAACTCACGAATTACAGCCCCTGTTGAAAGAGTGGTCCCCATTTGTGAACCATTTAAAGAAGGTTGTTGCTCAATGTTGAGTTGCAATGCGTTTTCAGGTAACCCCTGCAATTGACTTTCCATGACAGGGTGTAAATTGAAATCGTCCATGAATTCATTTGAATGCTCTTCCGTCTATGTCTGGCACAAACAAACCATCTATATATTGGGCACTGGAAATACACCACGGCTGCTTCATTTCAAATTTTGTGTTGCGAAAGTTCAACAATGGAGTTGAGTCCTAAGAACAAAAAAGAGTTACAATTACTGATATTGTGAAGAAATTTAGGAACAAGTTAGTATAGTTCTGCATCATAAGATCGTGTGATGCCTACCGTCCAAAGAGATTACAACAAGATAAGTGCTTTGAAACTTTGAAAGTTCTGACCAAGCAAGACCACGTGGAATCACCTTGTTGTCTTTCACCCACCAAAGTGGGCTTTTAGGAAAACTCTCCAAAATCCAATATGTAATAGTAACAACCGCCATCGCGTTAAAAATGTCTAGTTATGCAGTTATCGTTTTTGAATTTGTTTAAATTTTTAACAAAGTAAAGGTCATCTGTTTAGGATGAAACAATACCTTTATGATTACAATTACTAAAAAATCGCTAAACTAAAAGTGTTATAACATTGTTGTAATCTAAATTAAGGGTAACATTTATATTACGTGTATACACACCAAAGACCAAAGATTGCATAACAATAAAACAACATCATTATTTATAGGTACTTTTCGCTTGAACAAGTAATAGCACAACAAAATAGAATCAAAAGCTTTTAATAACCTGTTTTCTAAAACAAAGATGTTATCAAACTAAGACATACATACATTAGTACAAACTACAGAGAATTCAAACCTTGAAAGCACAAGCGAACCCATATAAATTGTATGTGGCACTGAAATTTTCTGTGAATATGAACAATATTGACAGTTCTTTGATAAAATTTATGCCACATATATTCACCCCAAGGAAATTCATTCCAGGCTTTAAAATCATCAACCAAGGACAATAAGTGATTATGGATGCAATTCATGTCTTCTTTCCCATAAACACCAAATCAGCCTACCAACGTGACACACCCTAACAAAGATCCTCATCGAAGCGATAACCACCTTTTTCCATCCTTTTTTCCATCATTAAAAAGTTCCAAAAGATCAATGGCATGTACATTTGTTATACCATAACTCTATTTTTCAGGAAATACACGATCACAGAAAGCGCTAGATCGTTTATTCACTTTTGAAACTTTGCCAAATCAAAACCGTTATCGACAAAATTCTTTCTCGGCCAAACCTTAACGAATGCTCCCAAATTTGGAATGTTAGTGGAGGGGAATCAGAGGATATTTTAGAAACATATACCTGGTGTTGCAAAACATAATGCATCGGCGCGCCATTCTCGCACGACTTTATATCCAACCATGGACCAAATCGCTTTTCCTGAACAACCTTTCGCGTTTTCGCTTCTTTGACAAACGGTTTGATATCTTGCAAAGAACTTCAATGTAGAACTAATCAGCGATTTTACAATTGTACAACTTTAATTTTGTTATATGGAATTATACAAGAAAATTAATTAGGGCTTAGAGGGTTCTCGTGAATAAGATGTGGTTTGTGAGTGTAAAGGCGTGATGTAGAAGAAGACGTTTAATTATAGAAGCTGTTAGAAATTGTACAAGAAGATGTTTGATTGTGTATGTCCGCGCGTGATGTTGTGTGAGTACGTGTCTGAGTTATTATTATTACTTTTATAATACAGCCATTGTAAAATGACCATATTATCCTCGTGTATAAATACAAGTTGCCCAATAATATATAGTTGCCCGAAAATACATTTTGGTTGCTCAAAAAATAATACCTTACAATACATGACATATACTCACAAAATACATACTTCTTTCATACCTTTGTCGGACACGTGGCACCCCATGGTTGGCTACAAGAAAATCGTTGGGCAACTGGTCCGTTTTCATAATGAAAAAAAGCGTGGTCCGGAAAGTGATAAGCCTCAGGGCGCGCTGTCTATATGACTAATTTTCCCATCTTTGGGGGAGTTACAATCAATCTCCTGTTGAGTTGGTTTTCTAAGCCACGCTTTAGTTACAGTGTAATGTGAGAGGGGAGTTACGCCGTAACTTCTTCAAAATGAGCATACTATGATATATCTTCAATAAACTCTCCAAATCTGCGTCTCTTTAGCTCCAATGCTCGTAATTTACTTGAATGTGAAATATAGAGGAAAACAAGGGTAAATTCATATAAATGATATAAAATACGAGCATTATCGGGGGAAATTGACACTTAAAATTCAGGACTATTTGATGTTATCACTAGTGAGCTACACTTGAGTAGTTAGGAATAACTAAATAATAAGAGGCATTAGGATAATCCTTGTTTGAAACCCGTATTATAATTACTTCTTCCACATCGGTTGAGTAATTCCCCCACACCCTTACGATGTACTCATCTTTAGTACGCGATATCCCTAGTTAACCCCTCAGAGAATATTGTTAGGAATTAGAAAATTCCATAGTGAAGTATCGGTCACCCCAAATACTATCTAGCATAAGTTAGCTCGTAGACATTACGTTATTTACTAAGTTATTTAGTTAGCTATTTAGTTTAGTGCAACACCGTGGAGGACGGACGGGTCTTTACCCATTGTATACCTGATCCACAAGCCGTCAGAGGTCGCTTATTTTGTAACCTATAAATACCCCTACTTGCAAGGTAGAGGGTTGGATGTTCTTTGGTAATCTAACCTCTTACATGAGTTTCTCTTTCTCAGAATATCCCACTTTCTCTCTCTAATACTCATCTCTTGTACGCCCAAGTATGTTTGTGTTATGATGTGCATGTGAAATCCAATATGTTACAAATGGTATCAAGAGCCATGGTTAGATTATCTCTTACATATCTTTGGATTTCTAGTGGTTTTTAGGTGGTTTTTGAGTTTGAGAAAGTTTAGTGGTTTTTGCATCATTTGGTTGATTTCTAGTGTTAAAGTTTGGATTTTGATTGTACTTTTGTGTTTAGGATCATCATAAGTGTTTAGGTTTTGATTTGGAAGGCTTGAATCATCGTGGTTGGGTTGTTTTGGATTAAAAGTATGCTTTAGAAGTTTTTCATGTTAGCTAATTTGGCTCGGTATAATATTCTTGGTAGCGACTTGCTTTGTAAGTCTCAGAAGCGAGTTGTAGTGTTGTTTGGGGCGAAGTTGGTCCTAGCGACTTGCCTTTAGAGACAAGCCGACAAAAAGTACAGTTGGTGGATTCTCCACTACTGTAGCTTAACTTGGTAAGGTAGTTTAACTTGCTTTCAATTTTGATAGCGATTTGCTCTTAAGTTTCAAGGCGATTTTATGGTAGCGATTTGGTCCTTAGCGAGTTGCTATTTAGCTACTTGATCTCATAGCGACTTGGTGCATAGCGACTTGCTGTCAAAATTTGTAGCGACTTGGGAACTTAGCAACTTGCTTTGTCACTACTTAGCAACTTGGTTCCTAGCGACTTGGATCAATGATTTGTAGCGACTTGGTTGACCTTTGTGCGTAATACGGTTTTCTCTTGATTTAGTAAAATCCCGTGAAAGAATCTAAATACCGGTTTAATCATTGAGTTATAAAATCCTGTATAGTCTGTCAACATGTCTACCAACATGCCTACAATCATATCTACTATAGCTGAGGACGTTCATGCAGCAAATACTCATCCACCCACAATGTCTTACGTCACTGACCCTTTTATCTCCAGAGTGCTTGAACTCTATGATACCTCACAGAACAATGAAACGGGTTGCATTTATGAAGATCCTACCTTGATTGATTCTACAAATTATGATCAAAACTCCTCACCTTCTGATCCAAAGACTTGCAAAAAACTCACAACTTCAATCCTAGGAGTGAATCAGTCCTTCATAATGCAATTGTTCTCGGTAACCTTAAATATGTTCCTAAAGGTATGGATAAGGAGATCTTGGTCCTTCGATAGTCTTCTCACTAACGATATTAAGAAGACGGATTACTTCAAACTACACAAGAAAAGGGCTTCCAGACTGGGTTAATGATGATGTCATCCCACTCCACCACAAACCAAAGCCGCCAAGTCTACCTCGTAATCAAAATCTCATATGTCGCTCTCTTCCTAAAAAGGGACTTAAAAGGTCACAACCTAACACACCCCAACCAAGAAGCGAAAAAGAAAGAAGTTAAGAGTGGTAAAGGAAATGTTGAGGAAACTAAGGTTTCGAGAGGTGATGCGAGTTTGACTGATTTTGATGATGCCGCCTCAACTAGGGAATCAAGCAAAGCCTAGAAAGTCGAATGTGAGAGCACCAATTGAGGAGTAGTGCTAAGAGAACCCGAACAAGTTCGCCAAACAACACCTATCTTACACGACAAAGGGAAAGGGATTGTCGGTGTAGAACAAGTTGCTCACATGCTTCCTCGACCTTCTCTCTTCACCATCAAGAACTACAACTCAATTTGAGCCAAGAAAGAAGTGTAGAATCGTCATCACTCAAGTACAACTGGACTAGAAAAGGAGGTATCTGAAACACAAGAAGAAACTCTAGCATAAAGTGATACCCTGTCTGAGCAAAATGTTGAGGAAGAATTGCAACAAGTCTCACAGGAGAACCTTGAGTCAAGATCTGATGAGACCGTGCACTTGAAGAACCAACTCTATCTAATGACTCTACCCTCCTTTGAAGAATCTTGATACACATCTCCTTTGGTGATCGGTTCATAAACGCGACAAACCCACGTAAACCGGAGACTCGGAAGCAAGGTGAGAAGATGAAGTAGAGTCCATGTTCACCGTCAACATACAACAAGACACCTCTACAATCCCGCCAATGTCTGCTCCTACTCTTAAGACTACACTTCCACCACCCAAGCCTGCTCAATCAACCGCTTCCACCACCTAATTCTACAAATGTTCAATCACATGATACTGCTACTCCTCCTCGAACCGATGATTATAGTTCTCGAGCACGTCACTCCTCCTGCCTCACCACCTCCCGCTTCACCTTCTCCGTGATTAAAACAACTCAAAATTGCTCAAAGAGGCCCATGACTGTGCAACCATTGAGAAGCATTTTCCTATCGCGGTCAATAATCTTGATAGTCGTGTCAAAAGCCGAGAATTTTAAAATCGATGAGGTTATTACAAAGGCAAAGAAGATGACATCAAAGATGCAAATGAATGGGCAATGAAGGCTCTGTTACTTCAATGATTTAAAGACTTGCCAATCTCGATATGAGGTCGACTCTCTCGAAGAATGTATGATGCGAGAGCATTGGACTTAAACACATAAGAAACTATAATGGCCGAGGAATCAATAAGACATGACAATTATCAAGAATTTGTGGAAGATGCACGAGAAAGGATAACAAGAAGAAAAAGAAAGTACTGCTCCGTGAGAAAATCCATCGATAAGTCCTGGAGGTCCCAAGCCACCACCTCCAACTGAGAGAGCCGGAGCTTATGGTATGGGTGGAACTTATGGCACAACTACTACACCTTCACCACAACCACCATCATCACCACCAAAACCTTCCAAGCAATCTAGTCCATCCGGAGATAAGGGGACTCGGAAGAAATCGCAGCTTTGACAACGGTTGATTCAAGGTTCACACCCACAATCTCTTCAATTCCTGAAGATCAAATGGTTCATGAAGAGTCGTGATGTCATGGCAGAAGTCGAATTGATGAAGATGATGCATCCACCAGCATATTCCCAAGCCGCCCGAAGAAGAATGGTTTGATTCATACATGTTAGAGAACGCCTAACACATCTTAGAGTGGCACCTTCAAAGG